>OW052067.1:735000-1275000 GCA_932526445.1 Phragmatobia fuliginosa | reverse complement strand
TTTACCTCGTTTTTTAAACGGAGCAACTGGCATTGGCCCTCGCCAACAATTTTTTGTAATAAAAACTCAACAAGAATTTTGGTCCAGTCCGGGAATCGAACCCGAGACTCCTATTTACTGTATTTATTTCTTAGTACCTAAGTCCCGCGGTGCTGCTCGCGGTTACTTTTATAAATTGCTAGCAATGCCACGAATCGAAGATACTCTAGCAATGCAAAATATGGCATAGTATTAATTACATTCATTGTTTTCTTTCAATGTCCGTCGAGGGCGTTGTCTCTTCTATCTGAATTTCGATATTATTGTACTTACTCTAGTATTAGTATTATAAGAAACCAGTTTACTATTTTTGAAAGACAACCAACGCAGGGAGACAATATAACATTTAAGAATAAGTGACAAGTTGTAGTTTTATTCAATCGACTTAATTACCTCCAGTACAATCGTATTGTTGACATTAAATATCAAGAAACTCTTGGTATTTACGATTGTTCCTTCGACCGATAAGCGACTTACGAATGAGATGGATAAGGGAATGGTGCGTGCGGTTTGTCCGGCGCGGGCCAATGGACGCGTACCTTAAATATGTATGAACAAATAAAATCAAGGAGAATAATATCCTTGAAGTAAGCACTGTATTTACCTTTGAATGTTAGTTAACTAATTTAAATAATACTAATACATTTTTATTGAAGTAAAAATAAATGTACAAAATTTACTGATGGCATCCAAACTAAACTACGCTTGTTTCTAGGCTGCCATAAAATTAACCAGTTACAATAGTAGAATTAGACGCGTACTATATACATTTTTAGAAAATATTAAATAAATTTAGGTACAAAAAAGATGAAAGTAAAATAAAATAAAAGTAAAATACAATAAAGCGTGTTGGTTTAGTTTTTTAAAACTATTGTTTTGCTATTTGTTCTGTAGTTCTAAAAATATTAAAGATTTGTTAGTCATAATAACTCATTTTAGTAATAATTAATATACATTCATTTTTTCATTAAAGATCTTTAGAAAAATTAAAAGAAAATATTTTTAACTACTATGATTGTTAAGTTTAAGCCTCAATTGCTGATGAGAAATGTGTCAATTTGATATATTTTAAAAGTTCTTAAATTCAGAATATAAGACCAATTTATTTCAACGTAATTGGTTTATCGGGTGTGTCAAGATGGAATGTCAATTTTTATTTCCAAGAAACGGACAATGGCTGTTTTCCAATTGAGTGGGGGTTTCTTATTTAAATCAGTTGTTTGTTCAATGATGATATGAAATTGTGTCTGAATTCTCCGATAGTATTTTCTGTAAGGTTTGGAAATTTTGTGGGATTACTTCAATACCGAGAAAGGAATGGAGTCTCGACGATATTTACACAATCCATTAATTATAATTTTATTTCATTGTATCAATAACGTTCAAATTGAATACCAAAGTGTTTATTTATACTGTTGTGTTTATATAAAGGCTTTACTTTTGAAGTGTGTTTTGTCGAGTTTTCGACTATCCATACTAATAAGGTAAATTTTAAAGTATCTCTGCCTATCTGTGTATTTGAATGATTTTTTTTTGTGTTAGTTCAATCTTCTAATTTTAGTTCTCCCTTAGGGTGCCGGGGTCCGATGCCAGTCGCTCTGAGGAAAAACTGAAATTCAGGTAAACAGGTTTTACTAGTAGCCAACCTCAAATAATATTGGGAATAAGGTTAGGAACAAAGAAGTTGATATTTTTAACAATACGAATTTGTTGGATTGACTTCTCCATCAAAACTTCTCAAGTGAACTCATATAAATGCATAAAGTTTATATCATTTTAAAATACAATCAGTTGTTTCTGGATTTTTTTGTAACTTTATTTGCGATCGTGTTGAAATTGTAATGAATCAGTTTTTGACCAACAGGCTTCTGTTATGAAATACTCTAGGAAGTAAGGATTGAATTCATCAATCAGCATTTAGAGATGACTTATAATAAATATTTTTTTATATTTACTCTTCTAGCGAAATACTTTTCATCATCCACAAATGCTTTATACGCCAAATAATTATTATTTACATCGTCTTCGGTTTGTTTCCAGAACCTTGGAATTGTAAGTTTAGATATTGAAAATATGTGTATGAACAAGATAAGTTATCTGAGATGTTGGATCACAAAATTGCTACGGCAACGAATACTTTTCTTATTCACCTAGAACAATATCAACTCAAGCCCGGAGTTTGTACAATCTTTCTAACTTTATTTTGTATAGAACAAAATATTAACAGTATAAATAATATTTGAAATATGCAAGTGAAGTAAGCTTTAAAAAATATGTGATCAGATGCCAGCAATAGAATTACCTTTGATGAAGTAATTGTAAAGTTTCGTGAATGATAGTAACAAACAAAAAGTACTCTTGATACAAATGAAGACCGAAACAGACCATTATGAAAACGACTTCAATCTCCGCCAAATGTTTACATTAGGGCCACAATCTAAAATACCACGCAAAAGGGCTTCGTATCATTGTACGTTATACTGTGTTGGGTTTAAATTTGAGAGTACATTCTCTTGATAGTATAGGATTCTTAAGGTTCCAACGACAGTGTTATATTCAAACAGGCTAACATGCCCTGCGTAGATGTAAATGTGTACGTGCGTAGCTCGCTATCTGAATAAATGTTCAACATTTTATTGTCTCGCAGATAGTAAAACGTAAAGGCTGTATCTAAAATAGCATTTAATGCGAAAGGTACATAGTAGCAAAACTTTACTACGTTGTTTGACTTACTAATAGCTTGTTAAATCTGACATTGGACGACCTTTGACTGCCTCGGTGAGGCAGTAGAAGCATAATATGCGACTGCTGAGCCGAAATCTTAGGTTCGATGCCCGATTGCGATCAAATGTTTGAATGATCTGCAAATATTGTTTTCACAATAAAGGTGTTTTCTAAATAAAATGTGTGTTTTTCTAAATAGATACAGATGATGATGATGACGATATACGGATACTATCGGTCAAGCTCTCATAAGTAGATATAGCGTGAATCTTTCAGCGCTGGGAAAGGTGTCTCTTTAAAACAGATATTTCGTGGCTATGATGAATGAATGATTTAAATGCCTCCATTCAAATTTCTGCAAAAGCTCATGAAGACTTTCCTAAAACACAAAACATAAATCTACAATTCAAAATTCTCGAGCGTGTCAGATTTTTACACAGACGGTTCAGTTTGATGGTATCGTCAAAGTAGTTAAAAATGTGAGGATCGTTTTGCGAGATATTTTAAATCGGACTTTAGAAATATTTAAATTTTATTTTTAGTATGAAATATAACAAATTAAACGCAAAGTAGACGTTATTAGAAGATTTTTCTCATTTAAAATGTGCTTTCTCAAAAGTGTTGAAGTCATGACTGTCTTTTTTTAAAACTTTATGATACTCCTACTGGCAGGGTTTATATATGATGAATATATTTTTACTAGAACGAGGAACCTATATGATTACTCACCTTCAGAACGAAGTAAAGCGAATATCACAACTTTTCCTAGATGCAAACGAAGTACATACTTCAAAGTGTAACAAGTGTAATAGTCAGTATAAAACTTCATTTACCCAAGTTCCTAGAGCCTTGTTAGCAAAGTGAATAGTCAGCAGAATCGACAGCGTGGTAAATCAGTGAATTAATTGCGCTAGTTCAAGAATCGTTCTCCAATCGATTTGTTGGTCCTATTTACGTATCTGTCAATAACAGTTCTCCAATTTGATATAGTATACGTCGGTGTTTATTATTGTTATAAGCAAATATATTAACATGAAGATCCTGTATATATTATGATAATTAATTATAATAATACGGCTACTACTAATTTTAGAGTCAAGGTTTTGGAGACTAGCGTTTATAGTTTTAGAAAGTACAGTATAATATTCTATTACATATAGCCTGCCATAATGACTTTATAGTATAGTGATCATTACCTTAAATTCTAGCCATGCTTATTTATCAGGCAGAATAGAGTCACTTTGGCTAGTTCATAAAAAAAAGCGGCCAAGTGCGAGTCAAACTCGCCCATGAAGGGTTCCGTAGCAGCAAGTAACGTCATATAAAAGTTCTTGTAGTTCGTTGTAACTTTGATCGATTTGACGTATTAAAAAAAACTGCTTACTAGATCTCGTTCAAACCAATTTTCGCTTTTATAAAAAAAAATAGTAGAAACCTCAATTATCATTTTTGAAGACCTATCCATAGTTTGATGATTGAAAAAATTTCGAGTTTCAGTTCCAAGTATGCGGAAATTTATTGCTTTTTATCTATTTTTGTATGAAAATCTTAATGCGGTTCACAGAATACATCTACTTAACAAGGTTCAACAGTATAGTTCTTATAATTTCGGAAAAATGGGGCTGTGACATACAGACGGACAGACAGACAGACATGATGAATCTATAAGGGTTCCGTTTTTTTCCATTTGACTACGGAACCCTAAAAATTGACATGTATGTATGCATTTATTCAATTCTGGGTCTTGGTATCACGTGTACTTACTTGTAATATTCCACAGATATTGGCTGTATAAAGATGTGGCAGAAAAATAAAATGAGTATAGTACTCGAGTTAGGTCGAATTTACATGAAAATCTCAAGAATAATTGAATTTCTGATGATATCAACAGCTGCTCCTGAATGTTTCATGAACATTCAACTGAGAAATAAATTATTTGACGCTTCATATCTTCAGTACTTTTGTGAATATACAATTACCTAATTTGGATATTTCTTCCAGATTATAATATTCTTTTAAAGATTAGTATAATAAGATTAAGTGGTCTTATTTAATTTCGATATTTTTTCATTTAGGTATTTATTCCTCGGTGGCGGACTGCTGTACTGAGGTCTCGGATTTGATTCCAAGGTCTGAATGATAAATGATATTTATTTCTGTAAGTAAATCTTTTGAGACATTTTTACAAGTCGGACTTATAGCTAGAAGGCGCCGGCATTTCCTACGACTCACTCTGGGAAGAAACGCCGAAACAAACCACAGAGGTGTCTTTTTTTTTTTTAAGTCCGTGTACAACATTAAAGAGAACTATGTGAGTGCAGTATAGGGTCTGGGTTGGCCTTTTGAAGAAAGGACCATAGTTTTGAGTCGACCTGTCCATACAGACGGCATACGGGCCCCAGCCATCGTGTAGCCTAACCGATGTAGTCAGGATCCACAACCCGGAACACGACACTGACGCTTGAGTAGGCTGTGAAAACAAACAAAACCATCAGAAAATTACTAAATATAAATTAACATTACAAGCCTACACTATACTCCGGAAAAATTTGTTTCACAGTTTGAGCGATAATTTGTAAATATATTTACTAAAACAGTGTGTGAGCACTCTTATATCAGTGAATATAGCTTCCATAGAACAAGCTCAGCTTAATTTAACCTGAAACCCAATAACGGCGGCCTAGTGAGATAGTGGTATATATCGCACTTGGCTGGCTGGTAATATGGGTCACCATGCTGCATTGTTTCAATTTACAATGTAATACACATTAACCACTATTCTTGGATTTTAGACATCATCATCATCTGCCTGCCCTTATCCCTATTATATTTAGGGTTGGCGCAGTATGTTTTATCCTTCCATTCTACTCTATCACTCGTCATTTCACTGTTAACTCCCTTTCTATTCATATCTTCTTCCACACAATCCATCAACCTTTTCATTGGTCACCTTTTCTTTTTATTTCTTGGATTCTAGACATATCACAAAATAAAAAGATAACTATCTGGTACGTCAGGGTTAAGTGGTAGACCTATTTGCTGATATCTTCAATAATTTTATGGTATGAAAGGCAAAAAAGCACTATAGCAGGTCTTGAGTTAATACGTAGGCCAAAACTCACATGTCTAAATTCTTCTCATCAGTTATGAATAGTGAAACGTGAGCAATCATGTAATGGTAAAATAAAATGTAAAATACGTTAAAAAAATAAAAGTAATTTTAAGGGTACTACAGCCTATTATAGCCTGCAAAGTAAGATATGAAGGGCTTATAGAAAAGTGGCCTTAACCGATTGGAAACTAGGTGGGTGACCGTATGTGGCATGATATGTTATAAGCGTTTCCGTGATTTGGAGGTCATGGAGAAGATTCGTGATAACAGTCGTGAAGTTGGAGACCTTCGGGTGGCTTAAAAACATCCATGAACAAGATTACGTTACTACAATGCCAGTCCCCGCACTCGGCAGGGTGGAATGTATGACCTTAACCCTCTCCTGAGAGGAGACCAGCATTATGGGTTGTTAATGATGAATGATGAAGTTAAGATATATAGGTCTAGTAGTTAGCGTATGCGACTGCTAATCAGGAGGTTCTCGGGTTCGATTCCTGGGTCGGACCAATTGTTTGTGTGATCCGCAAATATTTGTTTCGGAGTTTGTGTGTTTTCTATGTTTAATATGTATGTTTCTACAAAAAAAAAGTATGTTTATGTATTTATATCAGTTGCCTAGTTCCCATAATACAAACTCTACTTAGTTTGAGGACTAGACGGCGTTGTGAATAAATGTCAGAAATATTTATTAAAAAAAATGTAGTCCATGTAAGACCAATAGGAGACGAGCATAAATGAACAACATTGCCAAATCAATGCCCACTTTTTTTCCAGAGACTCAAGCAACGTTATACGGGTCAGTTAATATAAAAGCATAATATTCTGCGTAAAATTGTAGCCATTTTACATGTAAAAATATATTCTTGAAGATAAAATTTTACATTTGTATAGAAGCACTCAGCTTTAAAATGTGGGTTGTGATTCTGTTTTGTGATACATTTCAAACTGAAAATGATAAGCCAAGTATTCAACAATATGTTGTAATAACTAAGACCTTTAGAAAGTTGCTGGACTGTGAGAAGCCAGCTTTGCCAACAACATTTTCAACCTCTATATTTTTAACAGACTTTATATGTCGTCTCAAGGTTGACACACACACACACACACACACACACACACACACACACACACACACACACACACACACACACACACACACACACACACACACACACACACACACACACACACACACACACACACACACACACACACACACACACACACAACAAACACACACACCACACACACACACACACACACACACACACACACACACACACACACACACACACACTCATACACACTCACAGGCATACTTACCTCTATATATCCACGAACGCCACAGAAACGAGCACTATTCTTCGCATTTTCCATCATACTGCACTCAAACTGTACTTTCATTTCGTATTTCTCAGTCTCATGAAATTGTAAAGTAATTTATTTAGAGCTGGAGAGGCTGGTAAATCTGTCATACTGGTCCTCCTAGTACAGATACCAGTATCTTGCACAGTTTTCACATACTTGGTTATGTAACACCTAATATGATGGAAATGTAAAATTTCTGTGTGAGAGAAAAAAATAAAGATTTATTATTTATAAAATGAAGGGGCTTTTTTCACTAGGGCTTTGACTCAAAAGTTCATTATTCATATACCGATTGTTGACATGTCTTTTATGTTTTTAAATTTAAATGTGAAAATACATGCTACATCTATTGGCGAAATTTTGAGGACTAGAGGATGTGGCGTTGAGTGCTAAACCAGTGTTCGTGGGTTCGCCCCAGAAACAGTTCACTCCAGTTCAAAACATATTTATAATAATGGTAAATTTTCAAATGCTGCGAAATGTAGTCCCACCTCATGTTACCTATCTCAGATAATGTTTCACAAATACGACAAGGAAACATACTTGTAATTTGCGGTAGTTTGCAGTTTGAAATTCGTGTATTGTATTATTTGTAGCATTACAACTTTTATCTCATGCGTGTCTCATAGGCCACTAATAAAGTTGCTACGATCTCGTAGCTCTCGTAGCGTCTACGTGCCGTAGCATGTGAGATCGCTACGTAGATAAATGATTTACGATCTGTGAATTATGGCAAATATCCTATTCCTATAACTTTTAAAGAACTAACTCTGATCACGATTACAGTTAACATGAAATGATTATACAAACTATTTTGTTAGTGAGTTTGTATGATGTCTGTGACATACAGCGATCGCGCCAGGACTACGAGTATTTAACACCGTCAGCTGGTTTCAATTTAATGTTTATATTATGTCAATGTTGATGTTTGTGTGTAATGTTTAAGTATAAAATATACTTCAATATTAATAACTCAATAACGGCTCGTCAAGAATAATTACCAAGGTGGGCTTGTTTTACTTATCTCTACTAATATTATAAAGATTTGATTGTTTGTTTGTTTGGCTAAGAATTTACTAGACCGATTTGAAAATTTCTTTCACTATAAGAGACGTACATTATCACTAATGAACATAGGATATAGATATTTTTTTTTTAAAGTTAGGGATCCTTATGAAAACTTCGATAATATAAAAGACATTTTTTTTTTATAAAAGACAACTCCCGCATTAGGAATATAAATTCCTGTGTCGCGGGGGACTTTACAAATATACATGTAACGGACACAAAGAACACCCAGACTCAGAACAACAAATTGTGAATCACACAAAGTGTTATCCTACGCGGGATTTGAACCCACGACACTTGGCGCAGTAGGAAGCGGTGTGGCGACCGCTTAAGCCACTAGGCCAACCGTGCAGTCTATATAACCCAAGGTGTTACAAAAATTTCCAATAAAATCACTATTTTGCGTACGCTTCGAAAATTATAGACAATAGAGCAAAGTGATGTGCTACATTTTTATAAAGGATATCAATATCTACAAAAAAGTTCAGAATGCCATATGTCTAACTAGTATTGTAAAGACACAATAATTACTTTTTCATGATAAAATATTAATATAATAATATATATAAGTAATATAAAATAAAAACAGAAATAATATAGTAATGAATATTTATTTTCATTATTAAGCTGTTACATCAAGTATAATTATTTCTAAATATATTCTAGTCCGTGTGGTGACGGATTAAGAATACAAAGTGTCACCACCCCTATTCATTCCATGGGTGTCGTAAGAGGCGACTAAAGGAACAAAATAAGCAGCTAACATCACTGCCAAGAGAAGGAATACTTGAAACCAACCCTATAACAACCCGTCTGGCCAGCGTACTATAGTAGGCCAATACCTCCTTTCTAAGGAGAGGCCTATGTCCAGCAGTGGACTGTTAAAGGCTGTGGATGATTGATGATGATATTCTTTTATTAAATTAGAACTAGTTCGTACAAATTCGATTACATTACATATCTAACACCTTTTGATTATATTTAAATATTGAGAAAATATTATGGTAACAAATATTTAAATCTGTGTACACCAACCTTAATAATACATCATTACAATTCTCCTGAAAAAAAAACACACTGGACTTAGAAACATGCCTTCCTCACGCTCCCAGTAATTTGGCAAAACCTGGGGATGATTAATTACCACTCTCTAGGTCTGCCTAACTGCGCAATACAATGTGCTTACCCCTTAAATGAACAGAACATTTTAGGACACAAATGGTTTTTTGGGCACAATATTCTGTGATTAAGAGTAAAAATGAACAAACGCGAGTACATCATCATCATCATCATCATCATCATCATCATCAGCCTATCGCAGTCCACTGCTGGACATAGGCCTCTCCCATTGCACACCACTGTGATCGATTTTGGGCTTCTCGCATCCAGCTCCTGCCAGCTATCTTACGCAGGTCGTCACTCCACCTCGCCTGTGGGCGTCCTACACTACGTTTACCGAGACGCGGTCTCCACTCCAGAACTCTCGAACGCGAGTACAACGAAGTCATAATTTATCTGTGGGTTCTTTGTGCGTTATAAATTATAAAAGGTTTTTGTATAATATAGTTATTTGAGATGGAAATATGTATTTTCATGAAATATTACATTTAATTTTCTACGTAAACGATATTTTATCGTGATTGAGTAGTTATCGAAACAAAAATCGAAAGAGTGATAAAGAAATAAAATCACATACATATTGATATTATTTTTCATGGGACTATTTCCTACTACATTAACTCTTGTATACAGTATACATAAAATAAAAACAGGGCCCCACGAACATTAAGAGTAATGACACTTGAAAATTCCCAGAGAAACTTATTTGTGAATTGTTTCGGCTCCCGCGACGAAATTAATCAGATTTTAATTAGAAGAGTTGAAAATATACTCTGCGCTTCTTAACTCCTGAGTGAAAAAAGAAGTACACTCAAGGATACACCACGGATCCAAAAAACTTATAGGTATTAAAAGAACTTTAACTCCTTATAATATTATTAAAATATGTACATGAATTTGACAGATCTGTGGTGTGGTTGTGGCTAAAATTTTTGACTAGTATGTCAGAAATTGTGTGTTTTAAGTTTCGTCCGGGATGTATGCAGAAAGCTGGATACGGTAATTTATTCTGCGGTGGTTTAATGATGATGATGATTATTTTGCGTCTATATACATAAAAATATTTAATGTATAAAAAATAATCTTACATTTTACACACAACGTCATCTATTCCCAAACTAAGCAGAGCTTATATTATGAGTACTAGTCAACTGATATACATACTTATACATACTTTTTTTGTAAATATCTGCTGCATCGCGTTTTAGCGACTTTCTGCGTTCCAACGCGGTATCGGAAACGCGCGTTTTAGCGACTGCTCAGATGCCTGGATCGCGTCGGCTGTAGTGTTGTCTATAATTTTCCGATGTTTAACTTTTGTTTGTGATTAGCAATGATATTGCAGTTACTGTAATCTGTGGTTTTGTTTATAAATAAAAAAAATTATGAGAGTCATTTCGTGTTCGGCAGACGCCAAATCGATTCTACCGGCATGGCGGCATCCGAATGTGTGAGGAGAGTTACGATCAGCTGCTGTATCGCGTTTCTAAAAAGCGACTCAATCTCTGCGTTTGGCGTTTAAGTGTGCGGTGTGGAGCGTTCAATCGCCGTATTTGGCTTCTTCTTTATTGTTACAGCTGTGAACAGTTATAACCAGTTATAAAGGCTATTTGGTTATGTCACTTAAAACAACTGTATAAATTTAAACTCGACTGTTTTTGAAGTAAATAGATAAAGCTAGATAAACAACCCTATTGTTTGTGTGTCGATCTCGTTGTAAAGCTTTGAAATAAAATTATTTCGTTTGAACCAACTGGAAATCTAAAATCAATATAAATAAAATTCTTTGTACTTAAAGATTTCAGTGGTTGTTGTTTTGATTTTCTATCTCTTAGAGCATTTCAGTATTGATTTAAAAATATATTATTTTGAACTAGTTGTCCGCCCTCGGCTCCAAACGTTTGTATGTTTATCGAGAAAAAGTAGCCTGTGTCCTTTTTCAGGTGAAAGCGGGACAAACATACACACAGACAGAATTACTTTTGAAGACTTACACTCTACGACTCACATAAATACATTATACATTATCACACTGAAAGTATATTACAAAAACCTTTTTCGTAAAAACTATTTGATATAAAAATTCTCATTTTATTCTCTCGAAATAATAATGAATTACTGAATTCATTTTAGTATTATTTTATTCTATCAATAATTCATCATTGCATTTTTTTTTTCAACTTTTATTTACTTCATCGAATTTTGGTAAGTCAGACCCTAAGCTCTTGGGAATGTTGTTATTTTCTGACTGAATAAAGTAAACTAGGACTGACAGTTACTAGATCTTTAAAAGCATTATGGGTACCTATAAATATTATAACTATTATAAGCCATAGTAACATTATGATAAGTTAGTTTAAGGACTACATTATTTAATAGACTCTAAGACTGTCACACAATTATAACGTTTGACAAGTTAGTTCATTCACAACAATGAGAGCCTAGATTAGTTTTCAGTTGAATATGAATGTATTGTTCTCTTATAGTTGAACACTCGTTGATTACTTAATACAACGGCGAAATCGCTTTGTAAGTAATCTCTTTCAACGTTAATCCATCAAACTGTCACGGCAAAGTTTTCTTGTTGTTATAAAGGGATACTCTAATACCTACATAAATTGTTGAACACCACCAATCACAAACTCGGAATTTACGAGTTTGATCTTATCTGTTTTCTTGTAGATTCCAAGTGTGTACTGTGATATACTAAACTTAAATCAAGGTATAGAATAGTAGCGTATAAGTTTTTTTTAAACAAATCCTTGTCCGTGTGGTGACGGATTAAGAATACAAAGTGTCACCACCCCTATTCATTCCATGGGTGTCGTAAGAGGCGACTAAAGGAACAAAATAAGCAGCTAACATCCTGCCAAGAGAAGGAAAACTTGAAACAAACCCTTTACCAACCCGTCTGGCCAGCGTGGTACAGTAGGCCAAAACTTCCTTTCAAAGGAGAGGCCTATGTCCAGCAGTGGACTGTTAAAGGCTGTTGATGAATAGTGCAGTCAAATCAGTGTAGCATCGTGGCTTAACTTATAGTATAACGTATACTACTTTCATCTTATGCTTTCCATCAGGAATAGTGAAGTCAATTTGGTAGGGACACATCAACAGCTTAGCATATCAACAGGCAGACCTCACCTTCGAAAGGAGATTTGTTAACTTCTGCCAAAGCAGCTTCAAAATATTATAATAATTATAAAAAATAATTTAACAGTTTTAATGTTTATCGACTACTAGCAAACATAACATTCCTTATTACTCGTAAATATGTAATGCAATATGTGCATATACATATGTTTTAGTAGAAACTATTAGAGAGTCTAAAAGATTTTTCATCGCTGGCTTAGAGCCAAAGATACCTTTGCTTTATGAAGCTGGTTAAACATGGTATACTTTTGGCAAGTCTCGATGTTGAACGGGAAATTACAATAGTTCTAAGACATCGTACGCTCGTATATAAGACCTGTGACACAAGGATAGGGCTATTAACTGACATGATGTATGGGCTTATGGGCTTTAAAATTAATACATATTTCAATTCAGTTATTCTAAGTTATTTTTAAACGCTTACTGATTGAGTAATCTCTGTAAGTCTAGTTTGTAGTGTAGTGGTTAGCAGATGCAATTGCTAATGAAGAGATCTCAGGTTTGATGTCTGGGTGTGGTCAAAAGTTTTATTGTGTTTTTCTTGTAATAAATTTTTAACGACAGGCCGGAATATGAAAGTTTAGCTACACTTCATGCCCAATCCTAGAAGAGCACGTTATGCCATCAGTCCCTGCTGTGATGAATGGCAATCGTTATTGAGACTTCGTGTCTCAAATTACCTGACATCTAGTTCGACAAGTCAGTATAGTTCAACGAAAATTCTTTTGCAATCAGCATTCCTTAGGTTTTATTAAAGTCCGTAGTCCCACTCCAGCTGTGCCACTTATGGCACTAAAAATCATACTACATCGCCATCTAAAGGTGACAAAGTAACAGTCAATCCTGTGTCACGATTCCGAAATTCTCATACATACAACCTCTCAACATAAACCGTTGGTTGTTGGCCCGCCTGGTTGGAGGATCTTTCTTTTGTATTGAGGGTATGACACCTTGCCACTTGATAAAGCCATTATTTGAAAGTTGACTAACAAGGGTGACTATACCGTACAAATTACATGCTCGAACGTGAGCCTAATTTTGCTACGCGAAAATTTTGGTAATTCCTTGTAATTTGTATTATACTAAGGTCCATTATCTTTTACGGCTTGAATGTTCGTTTTATTACAGCCATCATCTTTATTGTACTTGTTTAAAAGTAATGTGGTGAACGTTGTTTATGTGATATCTTGTTGAGACATTGTATTTTGAGACATGCAGAATACTGTGTTATATAACTGATGAATAACTAATACAACTTAATAGACTACTTAAAGTTAAGATGTAAATAGTTTCAGAAATTTAGCTCAATTACCTTAAAGATATTGATAAATTATGATGATAAATAAAGTTCACTTTGATATTATAAAATTCAGATATTTTCTAGCATTTCTTAAGACTCAATTATGGAAGAAATATTGTAATAAAATACAGAGTTACATCGTTTGTTAACCGCAAAGTCACCGGCGCGTCACCGAAAACGAGATGACAGTGACGTGCCGGTGACGGTGGCAGTGGACAAAAGGCTTTAGGGTCACAGCACACTAGCTACTTTTAGCATCCACGATCGGCGATTTTGCGACTGCATCGTTCCAACGTGGTATCGGAAACGCGCGTTTTAGCGACTGCTCAGATGCCTGGGTCGCGTCGGCTCTAGTGTTGTCTATAATTTTCTGATTTTAATACTTTGATTACTTATGTATGTGATTTGCAATGATGTTGCAGTATTTTGTAATCTGTGGTTTTGTTTACACTGAAAAATATATGATGAGAGTTATGTTCGGCAGACGCCAAATCGATGCTACCGGCATTCGAATGTGTGCGAAGAGTAGCGTTCAGCTGCTGTGTCGCGCTTCTAAAAAGTGACTCAATCTCAGCGTTTGGTGTTTTAAGTATGCTGCGTTTGAATTCTGTACTATGTTACACTCGAGTTTATTCAAAGTCATCAATTTCATTCAAATCAGCTATTTGAATAATAGTTTCTTAAAGAGATAGAAAATCAATTGACCAATATTTACTTCGAATCTTTGCATTAAATGAATTCATTTTTATTTTAGGTTATAACAGTTGAAATGAATTCATATTGAATCTATTGGGATTCATTGCACTGTGAAGGTTCACTTGAGTATATGAAATTTAAATATAACGTTAAATGATTGAACACATTTCAATAGTAATTTCAATATTAATTAATGTCAATGTTTCATAACGATGCCTCTTGAAACTGAAGTCTTTCAAGATATTGATATTCATTACTTGCTATTAATAGAAAAATAATTAATAGTGGAACTTTTATCGTAATTGGATGTTCAATATGTCTCCAAGTAACCCTTGAGTAATAAATGTGTGTGTGTATATTAAAACTCCACAACTGATTCTCTAATATTTATTTACTACATAATATTTATTTAGATATAATAACACATTTTTCTTTATTTTTAACCCAACTCCCGTATTCGGAATATACATATATCCTGCGTCGCGGGGGCTATACCAAATATACATGAATAACACAAAGTGTTATCTCACGTGAGATTTGAACCCACGAACCTGGGTGCAGTAGAAAGCGGTGGGGTGACTGTATAAATCACTAGGCCAACCGTACAGTCAGTGCATGTAGAAGTATGCTCATTAATATTTTGATAACTGTGACACACACTGTGAA
The DNA here is from genome assembly GCA_932526445.1 of Phragmatobia fuliginosa. Classification (NCBI taxonomy): domain Eukaryota; kingdom Metazoa; phylum Arthropoda; class Insecta; order Lepidoptera; family Erebidae; genus Phragmatobia; species Phragmatobia fuliginosa. Next base: position 1,259,758 of record OW052067.1, on the reverse strand, counting down.
AAACCAGGAGTATGTGGTGTATCCACTAAAAACCAACTGAACAGCCAGTCTCAGGCACTCTGCAGACAGAGTCTCTCCCTAGGATAGACAGAAAAGGGTCTTTACAATCAAAAGTGTAGGTATGTATGTGTTGTAATTTTACACGATACGACACGTCACGATATCTTAATCATAAATAACTAAAACCCTACCATGTCAAAACTTTTGTATACCTATGGGTTATTGCGGTAAAAAGTAACCTATGTCCTTTCCTAAGGTTACATCTATCTCTATACCAAAATTCAACAAAATCGGTTCAGCGGTTTAGGCGTGAAAACGTAACAGACAGACAGACAAAGTTACTTTCGCAGTTATAATATTAGTAGGGATGTCACCCAGACTGTTATGTATGTATGTATGTACTCAGTATGCCCTGACTTCGACCTCGACTGCCTAGTTGGTCTAATGGTTAGCATATGCGGCTGCTGATCAAGAGGTCTCGGGTTCGATTCCCGGGTCAGACCAAGTGTTTGTGTGATCCACAATTATTTGTTTCGGAGTTTTCTGGGCGTTATCTATGTATAATATGTATGTATTTACAAAATAAAAGTATGTTTATGTATTAACATCTGTTGTTTAGTACCCATAATACAAGCTCTGCTTAGTTTGGGACTAGACGATGTTGTGTGTAAGATGTCCGAAAATATTTATCCTACTAATATTGTAAATGTGAAAGTAACTCTGTCTGTCTGTCTGTTACGTTTCACGCCTAAATCGCTGAACCGATTTTGATGAAATTTGGCATATATATAGACGGAACCTTGGAAAAGGACACAGGCTACATTTTACTGAGATAACCGACATACCCGCGGGCGGAGCCGCGGTCAAAAGCTAGTTTATTATATTTATATAATATGAATCTATATCCTCATATACTGCCAAAAATATTCTTTTGTCTCCGCCGTTATAGGTTAAAAGAATGGGTTAATATAAAGACGCTTTTAGTATTCCATCAACGATAAAGTCACACCAAGCACGAGAGCTTAAGTGCTCCTACACATTTACGCTACAAGTCGTACTGAGGCATTAATTTTGAATAGACCTCAAACTTGTAATAGAACCTTACCATACGATGTCGCGAAGTGGCGTGACGTGAAAATTGCTGAATAGCAAATATGTTCAACAATATTAAAGCGTTAATGGATCTTTTATACGCATGTATTGATAAGAAATCTTGTAATTAACGTTAACATATTCATGTTTGTTTTATAAATGTGTGATATCCATTAAAGTAGAATTACTTTATGGTAGTTAAGAATGAAATTCACAAAACTATTTTGTTACCCGACAACAGTAACTCTAAAAGGAAGGGTATTTGGAAATCTATGTATGTTTAAAATGACTCTGCTCAGCCTGATGGAAAGCATGAGCATAATTCAAGAGTGCCAGTCACCGCCCTCACTGCCACTGCGGACATTGAAACACGGTGACCCACACTATGGCGGCCTAGTCAGATACTTCTTCACACCCCGCTTGAAGGACCCGGGATCATAGTAGGAAGGAAACACATGATTTGAGCTCGGGTTACCACAATCATCATCATCAACAGCTTTCAACAGTCTATGGCTGGACATAGGCCTCTCCTTGAAAAGGAGGTATTGGCCTACTATACCACGCTGGCCAGACGGGTTGGTATAGGGTTGGTTACAAGTTTTCCTTCTCTTTCCATTGATGTTGTCTTCGCTGGGAGGAGTCCAGAAGGAAATCCCGTCCCAGGACTCCTTCCAATATACAGGCGCAGTGAGGGTCACACCGTGTGGTTTTAGTCGGTTCGAGTCCGACACACCACCCCGCCGTAACCCCCGACGGGGTGACGGTCCGTGGGGATTTCCACACGTTAAAAAAAAAAAAAAAAAAAAAGGGTTGGTTACAAGTTTTCCTTCTCTTTCCATTGATGTTGTCTTACGTAATTTATCCCTTAGTCGCCTTTTACCACAATCACCGAAAAGCAATTTAAGAATTGCCTAAATACGGTTTTCAGTTAGGTTTTGTTCACACCTGTCGAGCTGTCGACTGCACGGTTGACCTTGTGGCTTAAGTGGTCGCCATGCCGCTTTTTACTACGCCAAGTGTTGTGGTTTCAAATATTACACAGGATAACACTTTGTGTGACCCACAAATTGTTATTCTGAGTCTGGGTGTTTTGTGTATGTTTGTAAAGTCCTCCGCGACACTAAAATATATTCCTAATGCTGGCGTAAAAATAAGTTAACTTACAAACTGCAATTTTAAGTATGTTTTTGTCATTTTCAGTTTGTTCCATAGACACGTAGGTAAATAGTAGCTGAGTTAACAAAATGAAAATACCGGTCTACAAAATGAGGTTTCGCTCGGGTCGGTCATTTTCGCGTATTAATAAGTCCGATTTATTTGCTTGCTGAATCATGTGATTTTTGTTTGTTAAATATTTTGTTTAAGTAGTTTACGGAATAAACAAAGTTTGTGGTCCGCTCTAAATATAAGAAGAAGTCTTGATGAGGAATTATATTGACTATTGAAAACTGCGGTATTATTCTTGAAGAATAATTTTCTATTATTATTGTTATTAATTATTCTTCATCAACTACTAATAAAGTCCCACTGCTGGGCTGGGGTCTCCTCTCAGTAGAGGGTTAAGGCCATCCCCACCCTGGCTGAGTGCGGATTGGGGACTGGAAAGACACGTTGTTGCTACATAATCTTTCCGATGAACGTGTTAAAGCCGCCCGAAAGTCTCCAACTGAGCATCACGACTGTTATCTTATGATAATAACCGGGACCGACTGCTTAACCTGACCGCTTTGTTTAACAACCCGAGGTCACCGAATTCGTGTGTTTCTATAAGGTCGACAAAGTGTTACAATAAAATCTTGAAATATATTTTTATTTGGGGTACCCCTATCGTCGGATATTGAGAGGTTGCTAAGACGGTTTTTTATTTAGGTGTCCGGTTGCGAGTTATTTAACTATAAAGGACATTTTTTTTTGCAAAAACAGGGTCCCCTCTTAACAGCCACACGGCTGCCTCAAAAAATCTACAAAAAATTGTGGTGGTAGTCCATGGGATGAACCTTAAATAAGAAATAATAACAGCTTAGATAGATTTGCTAGTTCAGGACTTATAAGAGCCCTAACTTGTAAATTACGCCTACTTGGAAAACTTCGTACAAAAAATAACGAAATAATACGTAAAATTGAACATCATTTGGCATTGTATATGACTACATAACCCTATTCTATGCGTTTGCCCGATGCTCGATACAAATTTCAGTCATTAGTTTTTTGGGAGTTTTCTTCATACAAGAAACATAATCGCTTGACAACATGAACTCAAACATAAAAGTTGCAACAAAAAATCACAATAAACACATCCAGTCATAACATATTTAGGCTAACACTTCGACATAGGTGAACAGAACACAAAGGGAGCCTGTATTATTCTTTATACTGCTCACACAACTCTTCTTCTTCTTCCTAGCCAAATTAATTAGTCCTAATATTATTTGGGGTCGGCTACTATATAGTTGAAACGCTTATACCTGAATATCAGTTTTTCCACGGAGCGACTGGCATCAGACTTCCGCAACCCTAAGGGAGAACTGAAATTCGTAGCTTGAACTAGTTGTCAGCAAATTTGAGGGCACTGAATTAACGATTGCCGTAGATATTCATGGCAACCGGACCGACGGCCTTACGTGCTCTCCGAGGCACGGGCGAGAATCACCGCCAAACTTCCAAACTCCGGGCTGCTATTTGGATTTTCGTAAGAAAAACCCAAAAATACTTTTTGGCCCGACCCAGGATTTGAACCCGAGACCTCTTGATTAGCAGTCGCATTAGCTATCTACTTGATCAACGACTCGCGCAATTACTACTCTAAATTCAATAAAATAAAAGCCAGCGGCCCTTTTTGAAATGAAAGTTTTTCGTGGAAACGACATCCAATTTTCTGTGTCACTATTGTACTCAGTCAAATATTTTTTTATTAAAATACTATCGCGTCTCTATTTAACAATAAAGTTATAAACGTTCATGGAATGCATTCCAATGTCCTATAAAATGTATATTACTTTCGCCATTTTTAATAAATTTGTTCAAAGTAGAAGTAGTAGGTACTGTTTGAATAACTAGTTCTTACCCACGGCTACGCCTGCGTGCATCTATTTTATTGCAGTAAAAATTAGCCTATGTGTTATTCTGATACATAAACTATATTAATGTAAAGTTTCATCTAAATCCGTTCAATGGTTTTTGCGGCAAAGAGCAACCAACATACATACATATTTACAAAAATACTCAAAAAATAGAATATTAGTAAGGATACAGAAATGTAGGTGTGTTTGTTCATTCGTAAAAATGTGATTCAGCTAAATGGCCTTTTAGTACGTAATTATGATAAATGTAAGCTTTCAAATAAAAGATCTGGATTAATGACTTTTTTCACGGATACTTTGTTAATTGCCTCTGAATAGGGGAGCCTCAAACGGCATGACTTTACCTGATGAGCTTCATAATTGGCAAACTAATAACAACACATTTACATATCTCATACTTGGTCATCTTATTTCTAATTGTGCAGAGCCACGCTTGCTGATAAACGTTTTTATATGTCTTTTAAACCTTACATATTGTAGACTAGATGAGTCCCGCGGTATTACCCGCTGTTGATATTGTAAATAGAGAGTAACGCTGGGGAACAAAGCATAACATTTTTTATCAACTTAGCAATTATAATAATTTATTTATTCATGCAGTAATTTTTTTCTGATAATGATATTAATTCAAGTTTACAAAACAACATACACTGTCTTTTTACCAACATACATTCTAACACTATTATTGTCAAACAATATAATCATCCTATTAACCGAAAGACAATGACAACTAAACAGGGAACTTAATAGTAATATGAGCATATCTATGGATTAAAAAACAACTAAGATTCAATTAGACGGTACTGGAGGACGCGGACGCTATGTATTGTGCATATATGTGCATTGTATTGTGTATATATCCCTTCTGTTTGATTAATCTATGACGCATTCCAGGCGCCCGTTATTTGTCCTTGTCGCACTGCAGTTACAATCATATTCTCTATCCTTTTTTAACACGGGTTATTAGGTTTTTTCGTTAGGGAATTTCTTGATTCAATAGCTTAACTGTTTATTTGATATTACAAAAGGAGACTTCAATTTATATTATTTGTATAAATATTAATATCGTGCTGTTCACAAAATTGTTTTTGTCTTGTGAAAGAATCGAATTATGACTTCTTGGCTAGTCAGGATCACTAATCACTAGTTTATAGAAAAGCACCAGCAATTGGCATTATGTGCACGATTGTGACAAGGCATAAGCTATCAGGCAATAGCTATATATTGCCTGCCCACCCCAAACAGGAAAGAGGTGTCATTGTACGTGTGACATAATCGATGACTCAATTATGTACACGAGGTACAGTAGACGTTTTATAACTTTCTTCCTTCGTTCTTTCTTTCAAGAAGGAAGTCTCTATATTTTTTTCTGACATCTTACACACGATGCCATGTAGTCCTAAAGTAAGCAGAGCTTGTATTATAGGTACTACACAACTGATGACAACTGATATAAATACATAAAGATACTTTTTTTTTTGTAAATAGATACATATTATACATAGAAAAATACCCAAACTCCGAAACAAATATTTGCGGATCACACAAACATTTGGTCCGACCCCGGGAATCGATTCCGAGACCTCTTGATCAGCAGCCGCATACGCGGACCACTAGACCAACAAGTTCTATGTAAAATCCATACTAATATCCATACTAATATTATAAATGCGAAAGTAACTCTGTCTGTCTGTCTGTCTGTTACGCTTTCACGCCTAAACCACGGAACCGATTTTGATGAAATTTGGTATGAAGATAGAACTGAACTTGGGAAAGGACATAGGCTACTTTTTACTGCAATAATCGAAATACAAAGGCCAAAGCAAGGTGATTATAAAAATACATAAATCGTAGGTATCAAAATCTATCACTGTTTATCTCCTGTCAAAACTTCACAGGTTGCTAGGCATAACACAATTGCATGGCAACCATAATGATAGTTTGACAATGACATATAGACCAGTAGTCCAGGGTAGGTAATTTTTGAAAACAAATAAAATTTTAATAGGATGAAACCTATTGGAAAAGGAGGAAAAATAATTTACGGGGGATCTGAGGTCGGGAAGGGGTAGGGGGGGAGGTTTTCTGGTCCTTTAAGCGGGGCGTAAAAAAGCATCTCACTAAGCCGCCATACATTATTGTCTGCATTCGCAGCAAGTGTAGTAGCCCCGACTCTTGGATTCTGCTAATGCTTTCCATCAGGCAGGGTAGAGTCACTTTGGATGGCTAAATATATAAAACAAAGGGTAAAGAACGGTTTATCTCGATTTCCGGCAAAACTACAAGTCCTATGGAAAAAAGTTGAATGGCAAAGCTGTAGGTAATCAAAAGATCTACAATTTTTAGGGTTCCAGAGTTTATGACTTCGAACCCTTATCGTCCGTCCGTCCGTCCTCCTTACCGTCCAATCGGTAAGTGCTAGAAAGATGAAACTTTCCATGAATATGTATTGTAATTCCGTCGACAAAGCGTTACAATAAAATTATGAAAAATATATTTATTTAGTGTACCTCCCCTACACGTAAAGTGGGGATGTTTTTTTTCTCGCAGCTACCCCATCATCTGGGGTATCATTATATAGGTCTTTTAAAAAAATGAAAAGGTTGTTAAGACGATCTTTAAACCCATTTTTTGATTTAGGTATCCGTTTGCGAGAAATTCCACTTTAAAGGCCACTTTTTTTGTAAAAACAGGGCGCCCCCCCCCCCCTCTAAAAACTAAACGGCCGGCTCAAAAAATTCCATCCCTATAATAACTTTAAATGAAAACTATAACGAATTAGATGACTTTGTTAGTTCAGGAGTTACAGAGGCTTAACTTCTACAATGTGCTTACTTGGAAAAGTCATACAAAATTAACGCATTTATACGTAAACATAACAATTATCCATTGGATACAATTTCTAATCCACGTACCATTATGAGGATATACTGAGGAACCCTTTCCCGTGCGTGGCCTGACACGCACTTGGCCGATTTTTTTTTACACTTTTTTTCACTTAACCTCAAATTATATGTGAAAAATTCAAAAAACTAAGTTTTTGTTTTTTTTTTTATCTTTTACCAATAAATTTATTTTTAAACAGAATTTAGTGAAAACTTACCTTTTATGTCTCGAATACACTGTAATTTATTTGATTTGAAATATTTATTTTTTCACCCGATTTTGACTTAATACCGAAAATTTACCCGTCAAAATATCTACTTTTTTCAAAAAATTAGGGTGTTTTTTGTTTGATGAAATCTCTACTTTCCTATGGTGTAATCCCTACTTATATTATAAATGCGAAAGTAACTCTGTCTGTCTGTTACGCTTTCACGCCTAAACCACTAACCGATTGAAAATAAAGGTAGAAAGAAGGGTTTGAAATAGGGGACGAAAGTTTGTGTCTAAGTTCCTTATTATCAAACATAAAATCATGTAAGATTGTTTAATCTACCCTTACCGAGTCGCGCGATATATACGAATTCCACGCGGGCGAAGCCGCGGGTGGAAAGCTAGTACATATATATTTTACATAGAAAATACCCAAACTCCGTAACAAATGTTTGTGGATCACACAAGCATTTGGTCCGACCCGGGAATCGAACCCGAGACGCAACACTGCCCTACAAAGGCAGTTAATTTGCATCTAACTGGTCTCTTTTCTGGTCTTCGGTGTAGGACTTCTTTGTATTGCACGTTAAGTCGGTTACAATAAAAATAATATGAAATATTATACTACATTTGATAAGTTGTGTTAGATTCGTATTCACATGAAAGGCAGTCTATTAAATTTTTCTCGACAAATATACATATATACACAAAATTTATATTAGTAAAACTGAATCTTGGGATTTCACAGCTTTAATAACCTGAATTCATATTGTATTATCATAGTCTTATTCTTTTACTAAAATGATACAGAGATGTCATATACGAAGAAATAATGAACAACTGCTAGCTTAAAATAAAAGTAGACAAGTTATTTCTTACAAATTCCACAATCTGCTGGTGAAAGCCGTTTTAAAGATTAGCTGGAAAAATTACAGACCGGCAGACAACTGTTTTTTTATGTAAGTATTTAGAGTCGGCTACAAAATCGATTGGTTTAACCTAAAAAGTTTTCCACCTTTGGACCTTCGTAAACGTACGCAAACCATTAGATTATAAGAGGACTTCAAAATTTCGAACAGAAACTTCACTTTAATTTACACGTCTAGCTGTATCCCCATGATGATATCCTAGTGATAGCAGAAATTATGATTATTACATATATTTTTTTCACAATAATCTTATTGTTATGAGATTTTTAATACGTCAACGTGGAAACGGTGATTATTGTTGTTATATTTTATTATAAACCCGTCGTATTTCTCACAGAGTACTCATATCGCTGTAATCTATTTTCTTTATTTCATATTTTAATTAAAAATGTATCCTTTATAGGTAATACCAAAGTGCATTACTCCCTCGCCTCCACTTTAAATGTAATTTTATTAAAGTACAAGTTTGTCCCTTTTGGTTTCCGCAACTCAATTAGCAATAAAACATCCATCAAGTTGAGCTTGATCGATCAGATTGCGTGACAACCCTGTATTAAGTGTAGTTTCAAGATTTTCTTTTCTAATACCTATATAATGGGGTTTCTTTGTTGATACCTTGCAGTCGGTGGTGTACCAATTTCGTTCGTTTTGAAAGTTTTGCCTCGAATTCTGTAGGGTATAATTAGACCTAACATTTATATGAAGATTACTTGTTTGAAGAGTTTAAAAGCTGTACTAGTATGTTTTGTACCAATATAGGAATCTGTCGATTTCGACTTGTTCATATTTTACTTGGTCAACATCTTGGCATTATTTTATTAATGTCAGAGTAATATTAACTGTGTAAATGATTAAAGTAATTATTATTTCAACCATTTGCAATAGTATGTCTTCATAGATATATTTTTGGGAAATTTGAGATTATGTGCAATTGACCATTAAGAGGTCCCGGGTTCGATGCCGTTATCGGACCAGATATTTAATGTGGTTTTCCTTGTGAGAAATTCAAAATAACAGCACGGAGAGTACGTTAACCCGTCGGCATCGGTCCCGTTATAAACATCTATGGCAATTGCTGTTCCAAGGTTAATGCCTTTAAAAATCTACTGTCATATAAGTATATACATCAGTTTACACATAGGGTATGCGGTACGATCTCAGTCGCTCCGTGGAAAGACTTACAATCAAATAAATCGTCAGTTCGGTTGAAGTAGTAGCCGACCCTATATAATCTAAGGAATAAAGGCAAGAAAGAAGAGCTTAAAAATATTACTACGACTTTAAAACAATCTTTCCTAAATCTTTACAGACATTTATAAATATTTATTTTGGCTGGCAAAAATATTCAAAGTAGCTTGGTGAACTTTGGTCGGGATTTTATCACGTAAAACGTCTGCGAATAGGAAAGTCATAAATTTTGGGACTAAGACGAGTAATGCTGAGTAATAGATCGTTTGAAAGATGTCAGGTATACGAATTTTGGCCCATTTCGTGGCTTAAAAGTTGGTTTATGACTTCTGAGAGTTCCAGAGAGAGTAGCGAAAAAACTTTGAACTATACGGCATTACTTACGGTTTTACTTACGAGCATGATCTTTTTACCGGTTTTAAGGGTTACATTATACCTAATAAAAGATTAAAATTTACTTTGATAATAACCTTATTCAATTAAAAAAACAGACATACGGAGCCGAAACGTGGACACTCACGGCACGGCTGGTCCACAAATTCAAAGTCACGCAGCGTGCTATGGAGAGGGCTATGCTCGGAGTTTCTCTAAGAGATCGTTTTAGAAACGAGGTAATCCGGCAGAGAACTAAAGTTATCGACATAGCCCACAGGATTAGCAAGCTGAAGTGGCAATGGGCTGGCCATATTAGCCGCAGAACCGGCAACCGTTGGGGTAAACGTGTTCTTGAGTGGAGACCGCGTCTCGGCAAACGTAGTGTAGGACGTCCACAGGCCAGGTGGAGTGATGATTTGCGCAAGACGGCTGGCAGGAGCTGGATGCGAGTAGCCGAGGATCGAACTAAGTGGCGTGCAATTGGAGAGGCCTATGTCCAGCAGTGGACTGCGATAGGCTGATGATGATGATGATGATGAATTAAAAAAATGAAATTATTTAAAAAAAGCAATGTTAACAGTATCCCTATATTTTTTAATAAACATAGGTCAGTCGACATTTTTCTTCGAAATATAAAATGTGATAAATAACATTCATATCTTTTAAAATGAAACCTCAAAATCGCTGATATTTAATATTGATAAAGCGGTCAGTAAGCGACCCAGCATCAGAATAAATATAAATACGTCAACAGTACACTGTACCGAAATAATTTCACATTTAATTACAATCTCTTCACATATCAATAATAAATACAATGACATGTCAATATGATACATAACGGTTTGCTAGTGTTCGACGTGACCAAAATATTGAGTGGTTTAACTATTGAAGTTCAGACAAATAGACGACTTTTGGAAAAGGGATTCTCATTATTTCATAACTTATTTAATAACTACTAGCTTAACAAATATGTATGTATTATAAACAAGGTTATTTATCTATTTATATCACTCATCTAGTTTCCATGGTGCATGTCTGTGATTTATTTGATTATGGAAATCACGGAATACGGATGCGGAAAGTTAATTAAAAGGCATTTTTTGATTTTCAATATCATTTTCTTACCTTTGATTATATTCTAGAAAGACAAAATTAAAAGGTATACAGTGGAATTTTAACATAAGTTTTAAAATATAAATACAAATCCTCTCGCTTTTATAACGTAGGTCTACCTCTAAGTTGAGGGGTAGTTTAAATTACTGTTCATAAATAGTATGAGTTATTTAACCAGAAAACTTCCTCTTCCTAGAATCCTGTTGATAAATACATAATAATATACTTAATATATATTTACGTTTGTATACTGGAATAGGTGAAAGAAAAACGTTTATAATTTTGATACCTCAATACGATTTCGTTTTAGAGGCTGAGTTTGTCTGAAGCTGAATGAAACTAGCACTCAAAATACGGAAACAAATAACTCCTGATCAGGCTAAGGTCCCACACCTGCAACTCGAATACCGTTGCAGGCAATTCCATTTGAATTTAGTGATGAGTGAATTACGATGGTAAAAGTGATTATGGATATACTTCCTTCTTAATTTCTTTCTTCTTTTATCTTTTATGTGTAAGTGCGACAAAATGATGCTTGAAAGCGATAGAGTACTTAAGTAAGGTCGATGTTAAAATTGAACCTGTTGGAGTCAGGTTATTTAATGTGATATTCCAGCCGTATTAATAACAATTTGTCTAGTCTAGGAAATACCGTAAAATGTAATATTTTAATAGGTTATTGGTTAAAGAAATAGTTCACTAATAAAAAGTTTTTAGATCGATTTATTATCAAAAATAACCAAGGAATAATCTTTTTCTAAGGTCTTACTTTAAACAAATATTTAAATCGGTGATTTTTACAAGAAAAGAGTCCATTACGAAGACAAAAACTCACTCGTTTTTGTTCTTTAGTTTAATAAATCTAAGTTGACGTTAATAGTCCTGCAATCCTGAAAAACGTCGTCTCGTATCACTGACGATTGTTAAGGCAACGTGATAAATGTGAGTAATGGCCATAATCTTGGAAACAAACTGAGTTTTTTAATATTTAAGTACGATTTCGCTGGCTTTTCTATGCATTTCCTAAAATTGTGCTTGGAGTTATTGGATAAATATATAAAAAACAATATAAAAACATATTATTTTCCAGTTCGGTCGTCTTTTAAGTCGTCTGATTTTTATATCTAAATTTATTTTATATCAATGGTTTTTTTTACATGGAATTTTTAAATGGATATGAATGTAGGTGAAAAAAAATTCATGAAAATGTCAATAAATCTAAAGATCGGTGTAACTAAAGTTAATTTATAAATTTTGCTAACAACTTGTATATATCAACTTTCATATAATTAATTCCTCATCAAAATGTCAAAGGGAAATAAACGAATAAACACGAGTGAAGAAATAAAGAATTCCGGAAAATATTGTTACAAAATCCAAAAACAATACAACACATTGTAGTAAAGACACCATGGACGCTGACAATAGCAGCTCATAACAATGTAGAAAATACTGACTCTGACTGACTGAACGCTGACAGCAAAAATATGCAGAATCGAAAGATCATTCAGTGTGACTGAACAAGTTTTATACGTATATTTTGTTTTCTGTTTCTTCCTATCAGTATATTCTTAGGTCAGTGATTTTTATGCTATTCTAAAATGGTTGTTCATATAATATGTGTCGAATATTTTTGTGCGTGACATGATAAGGACGGTACTAGTTCAATCGTGACGCAAAATGCGTCGTTTTGAGATGATGTGCTTTATTTGGGTGTTCAAGGGGGATAATAAAATGTTATTGTTTAGATAGTAAACACTCTTCGCTACGTTTCTTATGGTTATTGAATAAATCATGTCACTTTTTGAGTTCAAGTAAAACAGCTTAGATTTTACTTTTTCTTTGATAAATCAGCGTCAGTATTATATGTAGTTTAGTCTGTAACGTCTTTTTAACAAATTTTCGAATTAAAAGTAAAATATCAAAAATGTAATAAACGCGACCAACTGCGAGTAGATGCACTTTGCACATCATAAAGTCATCCCTAAGCTCACATCAGTCTATTGATCCACATCAAACCACGAGCGATGTAACCCTTTCAAAACGTCAGAAAGTAGAAGATTCGTAACCTGAATACACCAAGTTATGTGGTGGAATATACCCCAGTCGTGGGGTAAGGCAGGGGGGACTCTAGAAGCCGCTGATGCGTTCCTGGTGTTCCTCCTAACTGCCGAGGTAGGCCACCGCGGGGTTTAGTGGGTAAACCGATTCCTCCTCCTCCGGGAGTCCCACACACGCCCTTCGTTTACCCCACGAAGGGTATGGTGCGAAAAGTATTTCCCCCCGTAAAAAAGGTTCTGCGGTGGGATTCAAAACTCAGGTTGTGTACTAATTCAAAAGTAACTAAAGGTCAAAATAGATAAATTAGATTATTTAACTATCAGTTACAATTTACACTTCATAAACTCATTTTAGGGACACTCTAAAGTATATTTTGGTAGCACTTATACTGAGACAAAATTCTTTACTCGAATTAAAGAACATAAAAAACAAGTAGCAAGGTAAGCTACAGGTTGAGGCTACTATATAATACATTAAAAAGTTGAGCATATCTTTCTAAAACCATATTTTATACACCTACTATCAAAGTGAAAGCTTTAGATATAAATATTTCTGAGATATTATGTGTACTCGTGATATTGGTACAGCTTGATGCTCGAGGAAAAGGAAAATACATTTCCTATGCATGGAATTATCGAGAAATCCCCACTCAGTTAAAGTGCTGGCGGCCAGAAGCAGCGAGTAGACGTTTACTGGATTTTCGATCACAAATTTCTTATAAAGTACCGGTTTTATACAGAGCTTGTATTTGCTGCGAGTCAAAACATTTCGACGTTGCGGAAAGAATTACGTTTGAAGTTCACAAACATTAATGGAAATTTGGGTGAAGAGGATCAGTTGTAAAAGTATATTTAATAAGATTGTTTTTTTTTTATCATTGGCCATATAAAAGATATAAATAGTAAAAAAGCTGCCAAGTGCGAGTCGGACTCGCCCATGAATGGTTCCGTATCAGCAAGTAACATCATATAAAAGTTCTTGTAGTTCGTTGTAACTTTCATCGATGTTTTAATACTAGTGTATTGATTGGATGAAAGGTAAATTACGTGTTACGATTTATGACGTATTAAAAATAAACTACTCACTAGATCTCGTTCAAACCAATTTACGTTGGTAGTTTACATGGTAATGTACAACATTTTTTTTTTAGTTTTATCACTCTCTTATTTTAGAAGTTAGAGGGGGGGACACACACATTTTTCCACTTTGGAAGTGTCTCTCGCGCAAACTATTCAGTTTAGAAAAAAATGATGTTAGAAACCTCAACATCGTTTTTAAACACCTATCCATAGATACCCCACACGTATAGGTTTGATGAAAAAAAAATTTTTGAGATTCAGTTCCAAGTATGGGGACCCCCAAAATGTATTGTTTTTTTTTCTATTTTTATGGAAAAATCTTAATGCGGTTCACAGAATACATCAACTGACCAAATTTCAACAGTATAGCTCTTATAGTTTCGGAAATAATTGGCTGTGACATACGGACGGACAGACAGACAGAGAGACAGACAGACTTGACGAATCTATAAGGGTTCCGTTTTTGCCATTTGGCTACGGAACCCTAAAAATGTTGAATCACAAAATTTTTTATGTTTCCTGAAATCCCAAAAAAATCGCGAAATAATTTATTACCAACATAGATTTACAACTTTCTTTTAACCCAAACCAGAATACGCGTGTTGCCTGCTCAGACACGTCTCGAAGGTACTTTTCATTTTGTGTAATCTGTTTGCAATATGTGTAAAATATATAAAATTCTTGGTTAATTTGACCGAGGCACATTTTAGGGTTTCCTAATTTTGAAAGTTCCTTATCTCCAACCCAAACACACACAAAAAACAGAAATTTAAAAAAAGGCCTTCTAAAAACAACCCCTCAAATGCTAACTCATCTACTTAGTTAAATAGAAGCTCGTGGCCTTCACATTGGATAAACAGTAAGTAATATTACAAAAGCCAACAGACCCAGGCCAGTTGTGGGCAGCGATAGCCGCATTTTAATGTATGTTGATATCAATTTACTCACGCGTGAAACACAAGCGAGAGTTCGCATTGTGAATTAAAATAAATGAACCTAAAGTTGAGCTGTTGAAAACATACGGATAAAGAAATGGCGTGGGCCCATCATTATCGTTCAACGTACAAGAGCTCAGTCAATCATTTACTGTTGATAAATATAATATATTATCTTAAAATTATGATTATTTTCTTGAACTAAAATCAAGAAATTACGATAACTATTATATTTTGCCCAAGTTTAAAAAAAAATGATACATTGAAATGATTTAGTAAATATAATTAGTGTCGTTTTTCAAATGCTTATGAATTGTGCACACTAGTGTATTCAGATTGAGACAGGTGAAAAAAAGTAATATGGAATATTTTTGATGGGAACAAAGCAAAAATATGTTTCTGAGAAGATTTTAAGTACGATTTTATAGGAAATACAATGATGAATAAAATAACTATCCAATTAGCACTTGTTTTATTACTGGAATTTCATAAATGACATTTAAACGACAATACATTTCATTTTAGTATGTTTTTATACTAGCACCTTTTCCAATTCTGCTTCCGTATATTTTGAATGTTTAACCGCTTGTTAATGTCTGTAATGTTTTTGTGTATGTGTTCAACGGTTTAAAGTACCCTCTGAATATTTATCTTTCAGGGCACAATACTACACATTCATCAAAGTCACTTCTAGCTTCGGTTCTTGTTTAATTCAATGGAATTTCATAAATAACATTCAAATGACTGTATATATTATTTTTGCTGGTTTTTAGATGTACGCATAATCTCCGACATACCAGCTGGCCGTATTAGCAGCAAAACCGATGACTGCTGTGGTAGAAGAGTTCTGGAGTTTAGACCGCGTGGCTTAAAGTTTTTTTTTTTTTTTTTTTTTTTTTTATATTTAAGCCTGCCAAAGTGACTCTACTCTGCCTGATGGAAAGCATGAGCAGAATCCAGGAGTAGGGGTCACCATGCTTATTGTGAGGGTAGGCAATGTAGCATGGTGACCCCTACCATGGCAGCCTAGTTAGATTATTCTGCATCATTCTCCCGGCCTTCGAAGGGCGGGAGAATTATGCAGAATGATTGGGCCTCCGGTCTCACACTCACCAACGAAATACGACAACAAGAATGCTGTCATTATTAGGATGGTCTTCTGTGTGAGGGTAGTACTAGCCGGGTCGAGCCGGCCCATTCGTGCTGAAATCAGCGTGGCTCTACTACCTAAAGTTTATTCAGCTAATGTATTAAGTTAGTCCAAGAAATTATTTGTTTACTTATGAGCACATTTTACACAAGTGGATTTAATGCCCAGAGTATTTTCTAGTCGTTAAACTTGACGTTATGTAGAAATGTAACAATAGTTCAAATGTGTAATTTACAACTTAGAGAAATGTATCGCAGCGTAGTAAACACCTATAGGTAGATATATATAAATGCACGAGCTAGCGTGATGTTAATAATTGTTGTTCATTTAGTTTCAGTTATTATTTTCAATTAAAGTAAATTGAAAATCGATACAAGAGAAAATAAATTGACCAAGTGCGTGTCAAGCCACGCACAGGAAAGGGTTCCTCAGTCAATGATACGTGGATTTAAAATCGTATCCATTAAATAATTGTTATGTTTACGTATTAATGCGTTAATTTTGTATGACGTTTTCCAAGTGAGCGCCTTTTACAAGTTAACCCTTTATAACTCCTGAACTAACAATGTCATTTAATCCGCTATAGTTTTCCTTCAAAGTTCATTATATAGACCACCATCACGAATTTTCCCATTTTTTTGAGTCAGCCGTTTAGCTTTTAGAGGGGGGGAGACGCCCTGTTTTTTACAATAAAGTGCCCTTTAAAGTAAAATATCTCGCAAACGGATACCTAAATCAAAAATTCGTCTTAGAAACTCTGTATTGTTTTTAAAAGACCTATCTAATGATACCCCACACAATGGGGTAGCCGCGAGAAAAAAATATCATCCCCACTTTACGTGTAGGGGAGGTACCTCAAATAAAAATATTTTTATTGCAGCACTTTGTGGACGTACTTACAACACATATTCTTGCAAAGTTTCATTTTTCTAGCACTTACCGTTTGGACGGTAAGTCGACATGACGAATCTATAAGGGTTCTGAACTTCTGAGTCATAAACTTCGGAACCCTAAAAAGGTATACTTTACTGTTTACATAATAGTTAGATTACACGAATAACGATAACATAATACAATCAACTAAATAAAAAATCATATTATTTGTAACGTATTTTTCAATATAAGCTCAAGAATGTATAATACTAGTGATGAATTCTCAACTTTAAGTAAAAAAAAAAGTTACAATGAAATTTTAGATGTATCATTTTAGCGTGTCATAGTACGAAAAATATAAAGCAACAAAGGCCACTATGTAGCAAAAAATGGACGCGCAAAGATAATCAATTTGTTCGTGTTATATTTCAGAGTATCGCTACATGTCACAGTTCGTAAAATGAATACAAAAATGTATACGCATAATAGACATATTTACTTAATTCTCATTAACTTTCAATAATAATCTCACTGATTTTCGCTTATCATTCTTCGCATTTGTTTGCTTGTAGTATTGCAAAACGAGAATGTGACTTCACCAGATGTTTGCCTTCTATCAAACAAAGTTTCAGAATGTTCGTGAACTTGTCCGAAAACTGAACTGGACTAAAACACTACTGATTCAACACGTCCCTGAGAAATCTTACAACACTGTAAAACATTCTGATGTAATCAAGTTCTTTCTGTATCATTCAACTATATAGAATAGAATAGAATAGAATAGAAACTCTTTATTTGTACACCTTAATACAGAGTTACATTACAGTACATTAAATGACATATATAAATGTAGTGTACAAAGGGCGGCCTTATTGCCAAAGGCAATCTCTTCCAGGCAACCTAAGGATGGATCAAAGTGTATCGAAGAGACGGTGGTAGTCGTCTGTGCATTGAGTTTTGAAGTAAATAAAATACATATATATTATATAGATATACATGCATACATACATACACAATACTTATACATACATAAATATACGTACACATATACATATATACATACACATACATACATATACACATACATAAAAAATATATACCTATATAACCAACTAATTAAATGAAATTCTAGAAACAAAACCATAAATTTCCTAGCCTTGACCGTGATATCATGTTAGTTATGATGCATAGTGTTCGTGAACCATTTTCTTAAATTTGGTTAGTGTTTGAGCTTTCTTAATATTTAGCGGCAGTGCATTCCATAATCGTACTGCTTCAACAGTAAATGACTGATTATAAAATTTGGTGGAATGGACAGGCATTTCCAGTCTCAGGTTCTCGGATGACCGCAGACATTTTGCATGTGTGTCATTGAGGAACTTGAATCGTTCTTTGAGATAAAAGGGAGCTCTGGGATTGAACAAAATGTTATAGAGAAGAGTGAGAATATGAGTATTCCGGCGAGAGCGAATTGGAAGCCACTTAAGCATTCGACGGAATTCAGAGACGTGATCATATTTACGTAGGCCAAATACAAATCGTATACAGAGATTTTGAAGTCGCTCAAGCTTATCGAGTTGTGCTTCAGTGAGATCAAGATAGCTGACATCGGCATAGTCGAGAATTGGGAGAAGAAGTGCTTGTGCAAGGGCAGCCCTAGTCGCAGTCGGAAGAAAATTTCGTAGTCTTCGAAGAGACCCGACAGAAGCAAATAACTTGCGACTGACTTCTTGCATTTGTG
This sequence comes from Phragmatobia fuliginosa, assembly GCA_932526445.1. Lineage (NCBI taxonomy): Eukaryota > Metazoa > Arthropoda > Insecta > Lepidoptera > Erebidae > Phragmatobia > Phragmatobia fuliginosa. The sequence continues at coordinate 1,241,043 of OW052067.1, read as the reverse complement.
AACCCCAGGAAAGAGTACTATCGATGTAAATACCTAAGTTTTTGACACTAGTACTAATCTCAAGGTTGGTGCCATTGAACTGTATTTGAGGCAGCTGTGTCCAGTTAACCCTTGAGATCATTCCGGGACTGCCAATAATACATACCTGCGTCTTTACAGGATTAACCTTGAGGCCGTAGTTAAGACTCCAATCGCTAATGCGACGCAGGTCAGCATTAATTGTATTGAAAGCTTCCGGTAATAAGTTAAGCCTGGCTTGTGTATATATTTGTAGATCGTCTGCATAAAGATGGTAGTGAGAATTTAATTGATTAGAGATTGAGTTTATAAAAACTGCGAAAAGTAACGGAGATAGAACGCCACCCTGTGGTACACCAGAAGACATATTGCACCAGGAGGACATTGAGTCTTCGATGCAAATACGTTGCCGGCGACCAGACAGGTAACTATGAAACCAATCAATTGTCCTTGGAGATATGTTAAGAGACCGTAGTATGGCAAGCAGAATGTGAAAATCTACAGTATTAAAAGCGTTGCTGAAATCAAGTAAGGTGAGTACTGTGATCATTCCACTGTCCATGCCCAGTCTGATGCTATCCGTGATATGTACCAACGCAGAAGCAGTGCTGTGACCAGGACGAAAGCCGGATTGGAAGGGATTCAATAATGAATTTTTGGAAAGGAAGTTACTCAGCTGAGAGTGGATGAGGCGCTCGAGCACTTTGGATAAGAAAGGTAAAATGGATATGGGCCGATAATCAGAAAACGAAGAGGGTTTGGATTTCTTAGGCAGAGGTATTAGTTTAGCATCTTTCCATGCAGTTGGAAAAACACCACTTGTGATGGAGTGATTTAGGATGTTGCATAGGATAAGCAGGATTTCGTCAAGGATAGGGAGAATCATGTTTCGGCTGATACAATCACTGCCGATTGCATTTGATGAGATCGCTAGGACGGTCTTCTTAACATCACAATCAGTCAATTGATCAAAAGTAAAATATGGATAGTTGGGAGTTGGAGTAGAGGAAAGATTTCTTAAAGTATTGACTTTTGTATTATTACTAAAGTCAGAAGAGGCCGAGAAATGTTTATTAAGTAAATCAATGTTTAAATTTTTAGGAATAGAGTCTTGACGAGACTTTCCAACTCCCAATGTTCTTAGAAATTTCCAAACTTTTGCAGGATCTCCGTTTTCAACGGAAGAGTGAATATGTTGGCGTTGTGCGTTTCTACACATCTTATTGCAGAGATTTCTCAGGTACACATATTTTTCCAGGTTAGCATCTGTTGGTCGACGCTTGTATTTGCTTTTCGCTGAGCACTTTTTGGACATAATCTGTCTTATCTCCTCAGTGAGCCATGGAGCAGGTAAATGTTTAATTTTAATCGATCGCAGGGGCGCGTGCATATCGTACAGTTGTATTAAACTTTCGGTGAATATTGCAACTTTTTCATTCACACACTGGGAATCAAATAAAGTAGACCAGTCAATGTTACTTGCGTCTTCTTTAAGTTTGGCAAGATTCATTCCACTAAAATTGCGTTGCACAAGAATTCTCGGCTTTGCCTTGGGGGGGCGGATAGCGTAAGAGAGAAATATCAAGTCATGATAAGAAAACGCATCAGCTGGATATTGACCATGGCTGATGACATGTTTGGTAGAAGAGACAAGAATAAGGTCAAGAAGAGAGGGAGTGCAGTTAGGAAAATGATGTGTAGCATCAAGTGATAAAAGTGATAGGTTGTTAGATTCCACCACTTTGGTTAGCGAAGAAGAGCGATAGTCTTTTTTCAAAAGGCAAGTATTGAAGTCACCCAATATTATTGTGTGGGCATAAGAAGGAGAAAGTTTTTCAAGTAATTTTTCGAAAGAGGAGAAGTAGTTAGTACGCAGTGATGGCGAGTAGTAAACGCCTAGTAGAACTTTTGTATGATTAATATCTAATTCTAAAAAGAGATGCTCGCCCGCGTCCGGTGGTGGGGGTTGTGAGGATATACTCACTATTGTAAATGGAATATGTTGTCTGAGATATATACCAACCCCACCCCCACCACCAATCGCGCGATCATTCCTTATGAGATGGAAACCTGGAAGACTATAAGCTGTAGATGGTAAACAAGGTTTTAACCATGTTTCTGAGACTAAGATGGCGTGTAAGTTTTTACAAGTAAAGGTAGCCAGCATATCAGGGAAATGAGCTGGAATACTCTGGGCATTAATATGGACTACATTAAAATTCCGCGGAGCATCAGAAAACCGGCACTGAAGATTTTCTTGAAGTGAAGGTACACTAACGAAACTAGTATTATGGCTGTTGGAAGAATAAAAACTGTCATCATCACTATAGACCAAGTCAGACATTTAGACGTATTAAAATAAATAAGTTAATACTAAAAGCAATATAAATAATTATTTAAATAAATAAGTTAATAAAATAATGATAAAAGTAGTACTCAATAAAAGTACCAAATAAATTTTTAAAGCAATACAAAATTATTCACTTTGATCCACCCACTAGTCATGTGTTTAACATTTTATCACACAAATATTAGCCACTATTAAATAAACCAAGGGAAAAAGGAGGAAAAGTAATAACATGTAAAAATAATGACAACCTAGACAGTTACAAAAAATAAACAATCATAATATTAATACAATAGTACGCTACAAGCATCTGGGTGAACTTCTCGTGCAAAAACACAATGTTCCAAACTATTGTATTACGAAGTCGCAACAACGACTAAAAGATTTGACAGTCTGGAACTGGAACGCAATTTTGACAGATAATAAAAGTATTAATGTAGAAGTAAGGTAAATTACAATAAATTATGAGTATGTTTGCGTTGTAGGAAAAATATTTGGTTATTTATATAGCAATATTGGTAGAGGAAATGTTTAAATTTATTGTCACCCAGACAATGCAACGCCATTCTGAAATACATATAACAGAAACAAATAATCACACAAAAAATCAACATGTAAACAAACCATACAAAGCACTTATTTTTTGGTACTGGCGGCCGCCCTTTTCTGTTTTGGGGCCTGGCTTTTGGTTGCAGTAGCCTTTTCGGTAACCACCGACTTTATCTGGTCGAGATCCGCGACAGAAGTTATACGGTGGCGTGAACCGTCAGGACCCATAACAAAAACAGAGCCTTCCTTGGTCCAACATTTCGTGATCCCGTATTCCTCGCGTGCTGCCATAAAGGCTGAGTGTCGCGCACGGGTCAGGAACTTGGAGAGAGTCACACCTGTGCCTTTAAGTTTAGTCTTGGATGCCCAAACTCTGTCCCGCACTGCCACTGATCTAAATTTTATTAGAATGGGTCTTGGTTTGTCACCAGAAGATTGTCGGCCCATCCTATGACAGCGGCTAATGTCCTCAGATGTAAAGGAGCCTATTCCCAACTTACTTACTGCAACATCCGTCACCAGCTGTGGTGTGTTGTCATCTTTCTTTTCTGAAACACCGTGTACAAGAAGAATTTTGCGGCGGCTGCGGGTCTCCATGTTGTCCAACTCGCTTACAATGGCCTTCATCTGAGTCCTGAAGGACCGCAACGTATCAAGAATGAGAGTCTTAAATGAATTGAAGTCTTCTGCAAGACTAGCCAGATTAGCAGTATTGGAGGTCTTCTTCGAGAGATCTGCTTCAAAGATTGCCATCCTTTTCTCAAAAAACTCCTGTAGTTCTTGCAAATTGCTCATTGTGACACAGTGATTACTTTTTAACTTTTGTGCTTTGCAATCTAAGTTATTTTATGGATATAACACTTGACTAGCAGGTATTTATTTTAAAGATTTATTATGTGCATTAAAATTATATTAAACTATGGTTTATCTATTTTTAATTTTTAATTATATAGTTTGCTGTTTGATAACAGAAGAGATTCCTGGTTACAAGTTAAGATGACGGTTATCTAGAAACTCGAGAGGTTTTGCTGCCCATGAAATTGTTATAATTTCCCTGAATTCTTGTAATATTATAGGAAACTGCAAGAAAATCACTTCATTTTTGACAATACCACACGTAGTAATATACCTCAGAGTTTTTAACTTATAGGTATCATAAGAATTAATCCTAATTTTGAGCTGAAAATATTTGTACATTGGTTTAATAAACGTTGGTAATATGACGTTGTGATTACAAGAAAACACACAGGAACATACCTTTGGAAATTATGCAAGAGTATGTACCGATACAGGAATGTATAATAATAATAATATTTTTTTTATGCTAAGCTTTCAATCGTAAGTTTAAGGGCCACAGCACACTATCTACTTTTAGCATCGACGATCGGCAACTATTCGCTTTTTAGAAGCTAAATACGGCAACCGAACGCTCCACACCGCACACTTAAAAACGCCAAACGCGGAGATTGAGTCGCTTTTTAGAAGCGCGACACAGCAGCTGAACGCTACTCTCCGCACATATTCAGATGCCGGTAGCATCGATTTGGCGTCGGAAAGTTATAGACAACACAACAGCCGGCATCTGAGCAGTCGTTAAAACGCGCGATTCCGATACCGCGTTCGAACGCAGAAAGTCCCGATTGATGCCACATGACGCGCGATTTTGATACCGCGATCGGACGCAGAAAGTCGCTAAAACGCGATGCAGCATCGATGCAGTCGCAAAATAGCCGATCGCCGATGCTAAAAGTAGCTAGTGTGCTGTGGCCCTAATTAATTTCTAGCCAGTAACATGTGCCATGCCACACAACTTAGCTCGCAAAACTTTTGAAAGGAAAACTTTCTGCATCCACTAAGTAAACGTGCCATCCATTAATTAAATTCATTAATCTGATGATGAAATTATTCAAAAGGATTATATCATTCTGTCAATGTATAAATAATAATTTTACAAGTTCATTTAAAATTTTAGTCACATGTCCTATTAAGTGAAAGTTTATTTTAGAACATAAGATTATATTAGGTTAAGTATCTCATTTTAATATGCCAGGTTCGTCATTAAATTAACTTAGAAGAAGGTATGCTGAAATAGTACATTGTTCACCGAGGGAGGAAAGGAACCGATTACTAGCGAGGGAGCAGTTTGTGGCCCGAAGGCGCAGCCTAGGGCCACAATACTCCCGAGGTAGGAATGGGACTTTCACCCGAGTGCTACACAGTGCTTTATACTACACCTGTGAGGAACATTTAAAGTATTTATAAAATAAAATCAAAACGTAAGACACCATGTAAGACACAATTTAGCTAAGAATTTGACATAATATTTTAAATATTTCGCGCTTCTTTTGTTTTTTTTTTATTCTTCACAAAAGGATTTCAGTGGCACGGAGATTCCATATTTAAATTATATGAAAACTCTTTGGGCAGGCGCGCGCCATAGATCAGATAACACATGAGAAATGAAAATTCATACAACTTTCTCTCCCGATAAACACGTTAGAAATGGATTTTCATACATTTTTTCCTCCCGCTTATTTAGGTCTAGGAAAAGACTAACTTTCTCTTTTCATTTTCAGGGAATAATGAATACTGTTCCGATCAGGTGTAGTATAAATTTATTTTGCATATCAATTAGTCAATTTAGATTCCGATCGTCGTGGCACCACTTAGATTTTGTCTATCATTTTCTAATTACTTTTTACTCATTTCAGGGTTTCGAAGTTTATGACTCGGAACCCTTGAAGATCCGTCATGTCCGTCCGTCCGTCCGTTCATCCTCGGCCAAACTTTAAGTGCTAGAAAGATGAAACTTTTGTTGTAATTATGTCGACAAAGTGCTACGATAAAATTATAAAAAATATTTTTTTTGGGGTACTTCCCCTACACGTAAAGTGGGGATGTTTTTTTTTTCTCGCGGCTACCCCATTGTGTGGGGTATCATGAGATAGGTCTTTTAAAGGCAATAAAGGGTTTTTATTACGATTTTTTGATCTAGGTATCCGTTTGCGAGATATTCCACTTTAAAGGACACTTTTGTGTAAAAACAGGGCGTCCCCCCCTCTAAAAGCCAAACGGCTATCTCAAAAAATCTGGATAAATTCGTGATGGTGGTCCATATAATAAACTTTGAAGGAAAACTATAACGGATTAGATGACTTTGTTAGTTCAGGAGTTTTAGGGGCTTAACTTGTAAAATGCGCTTCCTTGGAAAACGTCATACAAAATTAACGCATTAATACGTAAACATAACAATTATCTATTGGATACGGTTTTAAGTCCACGTACCATTATGGGTGACTGGGAAACCCTTTACTGTGCATGGCCCGACATCATTTCATCATTGTAGCTACAAAAAAAAAATAGTTTCAAAAAACTAAACAAACACGCTTTTAAACTAAAAAGTAGAAAATAATTTTAATGTAACAAACAAATAATTTCAAAGGAGAGGCCTATGATGATGATGATGAAAGCGTGGAGCGACGTTATCGAAATATTTTTAGAAAGCACCCCACACTTTATTACATTAAAATTATTTTCTACTTTTTAGTTTAAAAGCGTGTTTGTTTAGTTTTTTAAAACTATTTTTTTTCTAGACTAAAAAAGACTTATTTGTTTAAACAGTTTTTTTTTCAAATTAGTGTATTGTCACCGGTCCTCGATAAATCTACAAAGCTTGAACGAAATCTGGCCGTTTAAAGTGGGTCAAAATCGCACCCAAAGTAGTCAGTTCCAAAGAAACAAACATACAGGTGAAGCTAATATAAAGCGTGTAATAAAATACTTTTCTTGCTTGTGTATTTTAGAGATGAATGACTAGTTGAAGCCTATAACGCGGCGGGAATCATACTTTAAGGTACAAAACTTCTTGCGGTGATCTCTTTGGGATCATGAACCGTAAAAACGACTCCCGTCATTTCCTAAAATAATTGGACACTAATTTGTTATAATTCTTTATTAAGACAAAACTTTTAGTCCCAAACAGCCAAAACATCCCGAAAAAAACATTTGTTTCCTCAAAAATTTAGACAGTAATACGAAAAAAACATCTAACTAAACATTGTACTGATGATCCTAAGCTAAGATTATCTTATCTTGTTTAGTGCAGCGAAATGCTTTTAGTTATAAAGTTGCGTAAGCCGTGATAATGAAGAAAGATTTTTCCGGGCAGCAAAATGTAAGTTCGCAGAGCCAGCGTCAGCCAGCTTACACTAATGTTAACATCTACAACAACAAAATATAAAGCTGCAAAATCTGGCAGCTCGTTACATCACGTCGGCCTCGTAAATCGTCTAAATCCGATTTTGAACAACACCAATAAATCTAAATAATAAACATATTATCGGTATCTAGACTTGTAATACTTTGAATAACTTGGGTATAGTTTGTAACTTTGCGTAAACACTTTAGGTGATAATGAAAACAAAGATCAGAATATTGTAATCATATAATTAGATTAGGGAACTAATATTCCAGGTATGTAGACGGTTGATTAATACATACGCCTTTTAAATAAAGGATTATATCAATACATAGGTTAATATGGTTCAAAACGTCATGTTTTGACTTTAACCACACGAACACATTTGGAATTTCAACCACCTTTAAATGTGATGAATTTGGAAAGTAATGGACTCTTAGCTCTTTTTCTGGGCTCAGATACTTAAATTGTTCCAGCTAGAAGACAGATCAATGATCAAGATAATAATGTAGACTCTCAAGACATCTTGATTTTCTCATACTGAACAAAAACAGGCGTTCTTCTACCATATATCACTTAAGAATTCTCTTGTGTGTCAGACAGCATGAGCTAGGCTAATTCGAAAAACTATTCGTGGTTGGTAGCACTGAAAGTGAAATATCGGGAGCCGATCAAGAAAGCTGACAGCGAAAACAGATAAATGACTTGTCTGACATCGAAATGTCCCGGTATTTCTAGAATACGGTGAACAAAAATCGATGGAGACAACTAAACCACTTCTATTTTTTTTTTGATTTAATGTCTACATCCTAATTTAGTTTGCGGAAAATCATCGTCTTTTATCTATATTTTATTTATTTATCTGTATAATAATAAACACGCAGTAAAATTTATATCGCATTAAATAGACATAGATTTGCTCTAAATATCGTTCTGTAGTTTTTGCATTCTTTTTTAGGGTTCCTTAGTTTCCTTCTCGGAACCCGTATAGTTTTACGTTCATCTTCGACTTATTTTCCAAACAGTTAGTGCTAGAAAGATGAAACTTTGCATGGATATTTTAAACCAGTGCTTATAATGTTTGAAAACAAAATAAATTATAGTAGGATGAAACCCATTCTAAAAAGAGGAGAATAGTACAAAAATTTAAGGAAAAATAAATTACGGGCGATCTGAGGTCGGGAAGGGGGAGAGGGGGGGGGGTTTCAGGGAAAAAAATGGCTTATCTCGATTTCCGGCAAAACTAAAAAACTTTCCTAACTGGACTAGCCCTGAGAAGAAAGGACGAAACAAACTCAGGGATCACAGTCTGTTTTAAAGTCCAGACAATATTCTTAAATGCAAAAGACATATATAAAAGCGATAATTACAATTATGTCACAACTATAATAATTTAAAAAATGTCAGCAATAGCAACAAATTAAAATATATTTTTTAAATATATAATGTAAATTTCACTATAAATTATCGTCACATCAACATAAATTTAAACATTCAAAATAAACAGCATGTGCAGAATGGGCAGCTCAATCCCAGGTATTTTTGTTATAGTACTTTTGCAAAGTAACTTTTTAAACAGAAGTCAAAGTTATCTAACATAATTCGTGTAAATCGTAGGCTTAAAACTAAAGATCGGTTAGACTGATTTTTATAATATTTTCTTTTTAAATTTATCTAAAATGCAAAACCGCAAAGTTTTAGAAAAACGTTAAAAGTATTATGTAATACTATATTAGTTTCGCCCGCGTGTATGTTAGTTATTACGGTAAAAAAATGTCTATGTCCTTTGTCTAAACTATCTGTATACCAAATTTCATTTAAATTGGTTTAGTAGTTTTGGCATGAAAGCCCAGACAAACATACTTACTTTTGCATTTATAATCATCAACAACCCATAACGTCCCACTGCTGGGCTCAGGTCTCCTCTCAAGAGAGGGTTAGGGCCATACGTCCCCACGCTGGCCGAGTGCGGGTTGGGGACAGGCAAGACCCGTTTGTGGCTACGTAATCGTTCTGTTGGATGTTTTTAAGCCGCCCGAAGGCCTCCAACTAAGCTTCACGACTGCTATCTTATGATAACAACCGGGACCGACTGCTTAACGTGACCTCCGAATCACGGAAACGCTCATTACATATAATGCCACAAACGGTCACCCATCTAGGTCTGACCGCGCCGTCGTTGCTTACCCTTGGTGATTGTTTCCAATCACCTAAGGCCACTCGGCTATGAGCGCTTCATAATATTAGTAAGTAGTAGCGCATTTATAATATTAGTAAGGATTAGTTATGTGCTTCTTGTATATTAACCATAATGAGAGCACAATTCGAACATTTACATAATCAAAATCCTTCGCACGAACTTTGTCTGAATCTTCACAGTACACACTCCTCATTTACTTTTAATTGAATTTTATCAAAATTGGATTCCTAAATTACATATTATACAAGTTGGAAATAAATAAAGTGATTATACATTCATCCAACAAAATGAGCAACTCGAAGTTATATCAAAGTTTCAATGGTATTTTAATCTCTGTAAGAATTCGCTAATGAATTTACGTAACTCAGTTTGGGGCACAGTAATCGAGTGAGATGTACTTCAGCCATTTATTGGATACCGTTTGTATTTTAATGTAATACTGTTTTGATTTTATAAAGTTTTAAAATATACTATTTCATTTGCTAGTAAGTGACAAGATGAATTAATATATTGTCACTTGCTCAATAGTTATCATTAACAATTAAGGGTTGGCAAGTTTAAGCTATTAAGATAAGGTGATATGCATTATTTTAGATAAAATCGTAAGTAAAATGTAAAGTTTCTACGGAAAACCAGACATTTTTCCTTCACGATGGCACATTGTAATTAATAAAGCATAACATAGTTTTTTTTTTGTAAAAACGGAATCAAAAAATGGATGTTCGGATTTTACAGGAGCTTTGAAAATATGAAATTCGTTGAGGTATAACATGTTATTTAACGTTTTAGTGCCGGGACGCACGTCAAACAAAAAAAAAATATTACTAAAAAATTTATTCGATAAATCTACGCTATTTTGCAGGATAAATTACTCACGTAATAAATATTTTACTAGATTTTAAGTAAAGGCTCTTTCTTAGCTTCAATCTGCTTGCGGGGTTCGAAAGGTTTTTTCTCATTGATTAGGCTTCAATTTATGTATTTTATTTATTATAAATTACTTCATTACACATCACTACAGTGTAAATTTTATTCAGACATACAATAATGAAGTTCGACATTTCATACAAATATAAAAAGAGGAGGAAAGCTAATCATAAAGTAAATTTAAAAAAAAGTAACCCTATATACCTCTGTTGATATTCAAGTGTACCGTAACCCAGAAATTTTAAAAAGGATAAAAATTTCAAGTGTAACTAAATATTAATTTTACCCTAAAGCTTTTTAAAAAAAGTTTAATAACTCTCAACTAATGCTAGAATTTAAAAAAAACACCCTTACTTGCAAAATAGATTGCCTTCTTTCCTCACTCTCCTCTATACGGCAGTCGTAAGGTTGAGGGTAATTATAAGAAATTAAGAAGAGCATAAAATACCATCGTTGATGCTCGTCTTTAAAGCGTTCACATTCTCTTATTTATTATGTATTAAGCATGTATGTATGTATTATGACTTAGGTATTTTAAATTCGGTGTAGATCTTGACAGTTATACTTTCGATTATCTGTACTTGGTAGTAATTTTTGATAACGATATAAGGTGAAATTAATCAAGTAAAAAAATAAGTTAATCATATAATGGAAAAAAAGTACGTAGAGTTTAACTTAAAGATTGTAAACGTGACATTCACAACTTAGCTAGAAACTAACATTTAAACGTTTGGTCTAATGTTGATTTACTTTTATAGCTTTGTTACTAGTAAAAATTTCAAATAATCGTTTAAAAATCTACTTTTTGGTGAATGAACATAAATATAGATAGCGGCTATACCCATCACAGTACTTTGTCGTTATCGTAACACAATATTGTAGCTACCAAAGTAACTCTGCCTGATGGAAAGCATGAGTAGAATAGATTAGAAGCGGTATGTATACATTCTCATTGTATGGGTAATCAATGCAGCATGGTGCTGCTGGTCAGAAGTTTCTGCAGCATTCTCCTGCAATGATTGGGCCTCCGGTCTCACACTCACCAACGAAATACGACCGAAAGCATACTGTCATTATTAGGATGAGGGTAGTACTATTCGTGAAATCAGCGTGGCTCTGCTACCTTTTGGGATAAATAAAGATTTTTGATGTGAAACATCTATAGGCGCACGTAAAATAGATTTCTGGCCTGGCGACTGGCGACGCGTCGCCACGGCACGCTATACGATGGTATATATATATACAGTCTATATGCAGTAGTGTGTACACCGTACACACTACTGCATATAGACTACTATTTTAATAATTAGTAATATTTTATTTTATCATTATGACATATTTAGTTCCTATTACAATATGTTCTTTTCTGCATATTACTTTTACAAAATAATGGCGATGTTTCACATCTGCCAGGCGTCCCGTGACGGCTCACATTTTTTTTTTATCTCAAAATTTATGTAACACACTTTACCAAGTGTATTTCATAAGTCCCGGTGTCTCTCAAGTCAAGTAAATTCTCTGAAACTTAAAAAATGTAACTGAGTAATGTACACTTGTAATCTTCATCTGATGTCTCTAAAGATTTCTAACACATAAAAAACTTCACATAGCAAAGAGATTGGTTCACCAAACTTTATATAAGACTTGCTTACTTTGAGTAATATATGTGTGTGGAACCTCCACACATCTGCGGCGACGTGACTTATTATTAAAAAGGATTTGCGTGAGATGGTTGTACTGATGCAATATATCACACATAACCATGTTATAAGATATTTTGACTGGCGTTTAATCTTGGCGAAAGTTACTTTATAAGACATATAACAAATTGGTACTCATGTCTTCTATTTGCAGAATCATTTATTTTCATATATTTGTATCTCTTGTTTATGTAGTGTGAAGAGTGTTTATAATAACATGATTACGGTACTGTTATTTTAATAAGTTGTCATTATTCTTCTGTACTTTTCCTCATGTTATTTGGGTCGACTTGATGAGTATTGCAAAGGCTGTTGGCAAGGTTTTTAGATATATTGAAAATCATTACAAGATGAGACAAATAAAATGCCTAATTGGAAAGGAAACTGACAGGGTCAGTTAACAAGGGTAATGGATGCCGGAAATCTCTGATGAGAAATAAGATCGCGATAGCGATACTTATTTTAGTTTAAGTTCATTCCGTAATGGGCAAACCCAATAACACATGGGCAATCCTATGTAGCAAAATATTTCAAAAATAAAACGCTGTGTAGTAAGTTAGCTGAAAAGATAAAAACTTACGCAAGATTCTGATTCTAACTTATTTTCACGTATTCGTCGAACATCTTGCGGTTATGGTAAAATATTGATCAGAAATTTCAGCTTGCGGTCAAGAAACCTTTTTCATGATTATTTAATAACGAACCACACATTACTCTTAATGAATCAATTTTGTGTGTGTTTGTTAAAAATATTGTTTCATAATAATGTAAAACTTTTTGTGTTAAAGTAGTGAATATAGTTCACCTTACTTACCAAGGCTTTTAACAGATAAAGAGTTTTTAAAACGAGACTCTGAAAAGAAATCGTTCTAGAATTTAGGTTTGGATAGTCCATTAACAACAGCAATTTTGTCACAGATTAAATAAAAAAGTCAGATGAAGTTGAAGACTTATTTCTTAAGTCTTACTTTATACTTCCAACCTAGTACTCAAGTTTGAAGTTTGTAAAGAAAGTTCTACTAAACTGAACCTCATTTATTCTCAGTAAAAAATGCAAAATTTCAAGTTCATCTGTTATACCTAATCGCTATTACTTTAAGTAGCGAGTTGAAACCTTCTCCCTTGAGTAATTTATTCTTCCTAATGTTTTAGCTTTTATAGTAGGTACCTTGTTGTGTAACCCTTTTTTTATGGGAACCTCTTCAGAGTGGTTACGTTTTTTGATGTTTTACGAGCTTCGAGGGTGGAAGTTAAGGTAATTTGTGGGGTGAAATGGGAGACGATAAGTATCAAACCATTAGAGATGAAACATTTTGTTAGGAAACGGTAAAATGTACAAAGTTTGTCAGGTTGAATTTGAAGTTGATCGTATTCACTCTGTATAAAAGTTTTTACTGGTCTACTGCGCTAATTTTTTTAATCGTAAAATTAAAAATGATGAACCTTTAGGAAACTTAATTAGTTATACAATATAGACTTAATCAGATCTTGGTAGATCTAAAAGTCTACTACTGCTATAGCTACACAGATTCAAAAATTAGTTCTAGGTTCACACCTCGAACTTATTACAACAATTTACAATTGTGGAGGAACGGGAATCGTGTTCCTCCATCCATTAAGTTACCCGTACACAGTGCTTTATACTACAACTGTGAGGAACATTTACAGTATTTTTAAAATAAAATCAAAACGTAAGACACCATGTAAGACACAATTTAGCTTAGAATTTGACTAATATTTCGCGATTCTTTTGTTTTTTTTTATTTTTCAGAAAAGGATGTCAGTGGCGCGGAGATTCCATATTTAAATTATATGAAAACTCCTTGGGCAGGCGCGCGCCATAGATAAGATAACACATGAGAAATGAAAATTCATACAACTTTCTCTCCCGCTAAAACACGTTAGAAATGGATTTTCATACATTTTTTCCTCCCGCTTATTCAGGTCAAGGAAAAGACTAACGTTCTCTTTTAATTTTCAGGGAATATTGACTACTGTTCCGATCAGGTGTAGTATAAAGGTTCGAGCACATTATGCCGGGCCGCAGCGTGTCGGGGCGGGCCGCAGCGCAGCGCAAAATGCTAACTTAGCACATTGTGACGGGCCGGGTCGCAGCGCATTGACGGATTTTGAGTAGAGTGTACGGTAAATAAACACGTACGCGCGTGCACACCAATCCGCTTGCTATAGCACACTGTGACGGGGCGCAGCGGGGCGGGGCGGGTCGCATCGCACGGACGCAAATCCGCGTCGCAATAATGCGAGCCGCTGCGGCCCGACACAGTGTGCGATACTTCATACAATTTGTATTGAAGCGATTTGAGCGGATTTTTGCGCTCCGCCCCGGCACGCTGCGGCCCGGCATAATGTGCGCGAACCTTAAAGGTATTTTTTTCAAGTTGTCTATTCAAAAGTGTATAATTCGAAATGTCATTTTAAACGTAGGTACATATAATATTCAAATAATGAAACTGAACCAAACTTATAAGTTTTGAAACTCTCTAATGATGATCTCGAAATATAACTTTTGTATGTACGGAGTATATTTAGTTCCGATGACAATTGTATTGTTAACAAAACTAGTCTCATTATTAGAGCCAAGAAATGAGTACGCTTCAGTCTGTTCTAGTAAACTTCTCAAGTTACGTATCACAATTATGATTAGTTTTAACGAGTTCTACAAATTGGGCTTGCTATAGTCGGTTAGCAATTATAACTTGAGGCATCCTACAAATGATGATTTTTTTTTAAATATATTAATGCCAAACAAAGTGAAAGTACTCTGTCTGATGGTAAGCATAGGTAGAATCCAAGATCGTGAGTACAGATAATGAAGCATGGTGACCCACACTTTAGCGGCTTGGTGAGATGCTTTAACATCATTGAAACTCCAGTCTTTCACTCACCAACGAAATATGACAGCACAAATGCTGTCATTTTAACTGCCTCGTTGGTCTAGTGGATAACGTATGCGACTGCTAATCAAGAGGTTTCGGGTTCAAATCCCGGGTCGGGCCAAAAAGTGTTTTTAGGTTTTTCTTAGGAAATTCCTAATAGCAGCCCGGAGTTTGGTGATTCTCGCCCGTAACTCGGAGAGCACGTAAAATCGTCGGTCCCGGTTGTCATGAACATCTATAGCAATCGTTATTGGGAAGTCAGTGCCCTCGAATTTACTACAACTAGTTCAACCTTCGAATTTTAGTTCTCTCTATGTAAAAACTGATGTTCAGGTAAAACTGGTTGAACTAGTAGCCGACCCCAAATAATATTGGGAATAAAGGCTAGGAAGAAGATTACTGTCATTATAAGACTAACTGAACTGATCCCAAACAAGGCAGATGTGTACTATGGCAACGTATATCTATTTTGAATGTAAAAATATTCTGGAGGAACTAAACCCAAGCAGAGAACATGGGTCATGGGTGGGTACCCGATCCATGACCTCTGGGTCAGCAGTTAATATTGCGACTTAATACCAACCAAGACCTAGAGCCTCGTTAATTAGTCAGTAATAAAGTCAGTAAATCTTCAATAAAACTGTCACCAACTACCTTTTTTTAATTTTACAACAATTCCATGGTATATCGTAAATGTTAAATGTATGAAAATACCTCGAGCACGTTCAAAATGTATACAATTTATAATAAGACTTAGTTCAATCCTGGTAAATTAATGCCGTATCTAATAAATAACGTAGTACGTCTTGCTCCAAGTAAGACTATAAACATTTACCTCTGCGTCACCCCACAGAAATATTATCCCCATTAATGGAGCTCTAAATTGACAGAGTTTTTCTTTCCCACACATTATAATAAAAGGCTAATTTGTTTAAGGAAAAGCCAGTTAAATTATTGTTGATGCTTCGTGCGAAATGCGTACTTTAGTATACTACATTATATGTAGTAAAACCGACCGAGCTCATTTGGATTACTACCGTAGATTATAAACCGTATTTTAATACCTGTAATATTTCTACAGTTATACATCTGGCGACAGCTAAAAAATATCTGAATATTTTATGTAGACCCGAGGGTTAAAATTAGAATAATTTGTGAAAAGAAGGTCTATCTAAGCATTAGAGTGAAAATATTAAAAAGTATAATATTTGAGAAGTTAGCCAAATAAAAAGTAAAGTTTGTAGGGAAAAAAGTAAACTGTAAAAAATTGTCGGCTTAAAATGTAGTCCACCTCCCTTGTCTGCAAAATATAACTTAGTCTATTGTGCTAGTTTCAAAAGAAAAAGTTGAAGTCGTCTCCGCTATCTTGACACTTGGAACTTTTAAACTACTCAACGAAATCTAATGCAGTCTTTCAGCAATAGACCGGTGATTTTAGAGGAAGGTTTATATGAGTAACACATGCATATTAAAGCAAAGAAAGTGGCGCTGGTAGCTATCTACAGCTGTTCCGATGTCCGACCGTCTCTTCGGGCTTCGACCTCTGAATCTTTTGCCTTCTATTTATTTCCTTACATAACTACCAATCTTTAAAAACTATTAGCCTGCGCGCAATATGGATGAAATATCTTAGGACACGGTATAGACGCATTGGGTGTTTCCTATTCTGAGTTCTTTGAGCACCGATAAGTTTGTTCGGTGAGCTGTATAAGGAATACCGAGTCGTCGGTGCTAACACCACAACTCATAGCCCTCGCTCATTCGTTCACTTCATTTCAGACTCTGTTTAACAGCAGCTTTATTCATTTCACAAAATTATTTTCAGATTCATTTATCGCATAAGTTATGTAAAGTTTTCTCGCTTTCTTGTTAGAGACATCAGAAACATTGTAATAATATAAAAATAATGATTTTGTAATACATATTTCAATTCTTGGGCCCTATTTTTTTCTTTCCTTTTATAATTAAAAGTAATTGGAGTAAATAATAACACTTTGAATTTTAAACTTTCACATGTAAAGTTGTAAATTCAGTACAATTGCATTCCCTTAAAAATTTACTCAATGTGACTTTTATTCTGATGAAAACTATCTTGTGAAACATGTTTTACTTTGTGAAAACTGTGGAATTCAAATATAATTAAACTCAACAAGTGAAGCATGTGCAACGAAGGAACTTTTGTGAACTTATTTCTTAATTCACTTAATTGATTACCCTTTGCAATTGTCAAATTTTATAATTCTGTCGCAATATATCTGATGTTTAGAACCCGTAATAAAATATTTCGGACATGTTACACAACGCCATCTAGTCCCAAACTAAGCAGAACTTGTATTAAGGGTTCTAGACGACTGATACAAATACATAAACCTTTTTTTATAAATGCATGCATATTAAATATAGAAAAAACCCAAACTCCGAAACAAAATTTTGCGGATCAAAACAAACATTTAATCTGACCCGGGAATCGAACTCGAAACCTCAAGCACAGTAATCGCATACACTCTACTACTACGCCACCGTGGCAGTGAAGTCATAAGTCTAACGTTACAGCCATTACTTTGCTTGTATTAATATAATTGTTGTAATAATATCTTTGATGATATGAAATTAATAATATCGACTCCAGTAGATCTATTAATCGTAACATATTATTTTCCAATGAAATCGTTTAGTTCTAAAAATGTTGGTAGTGACATACAATTAAATTTATAAAGTTTACCTAAGTTAGTATTTTAAGAAAAAAGTATTCGTAATTAAATTTAAAGTTAAAAGCACTTTCATATATTAATTTATAAATGAAGTTTATAATCGTATTTGAGTTTAATTACATCGTTGTATATTAAATGATTTCTAATTATAATTTCAATATTAATTTTAATTATGAAAGCTCTTAAAGTAACAAGATGTTAATTAAATTTTAGGCTCGAGACCGAAATTATGATAAGCAGGCTTAGGACGAAATTTTATCGCCGTTAAAGCAGCGGCCTCTTGAACCACTCATCAGAGGTAAGGAGGGTGGGAGTATGGACTTATTTCACATAAGCTCAGTTACTTCGCACACACTGATATCTTCACCAATTGCAACTCTAAACGCTTTATTTATTTTTTAATTAACGCCTGCCATGGTAACTTCACTATGCATGATGTCGCCATATTTACTGGGAATGCATAAGCCTGCAGTGAGTTTAAGTTTTTAACCGACGAAAAACCGGAGGAGGTTCTCAAGTCGCGTTAGTCTCAAGTCGTCGTAAAAAATACGGAGTAGTCCGATTTAGAAAATTCTTTTTATCACTTGTCGGCACAAGAAGGAAGATCAGCCTTCTACACAGTTTGCAAATTAAGTATTTAACTTGTAGGCTGCTTATTCTTAAGAAATTTAAAACCAGAAAAAACTTGATTTTTAAGGGTTCCAACCACGCCCTAAGGATATTTACATGACAACTTAAATTGACAGCTTAATAAGCGCCCACAAAAAATGATTTGCTTTAGAAATGTGAATAAAAAAGATGTATATATGCATCAATACATGTTTCAGAATAAAAATAATGACATGCTAAAAATACAAAGAAAATGTGTTGTTAAGATGTCAAATATAGAACACAAAGTTGATGTTTAAATATATACAAGAACTGTTTGTCAAATGAATGACAGAGCCGCATCAAATGGGAGCTTTTGCTTAAAGAAAGCTTTAATATTAGCAGCGTTGATGGTTCGTGTACATAAACCTTTATAAAAAGAGCCTTTAGTGAACGTGGCTTTTATTTTAGGTTAGACAACCATACGACACATTGACAGGTATTGGGATAGAAGATATAAATTTAATGAATAAAGAATAAAATGTGAATGGAATTTTTTTTTCAATCTTTTTTTACGCTTTAGGAGAGGTGTGTTTCGTCAGAAATTTGTGTGTGATTTTGATGGTTGAGTGCTACAACGGCTTCTTAGTAAAAAAAATCTTAGATAAGTTAGTATTTTGACTAATAGTACCTAGATTTCATACACATGGTATGTTCAACAGTGCAATGTTTTTGAAACAATTTTGAGGAGTTAAATACTAAATTGTTTAATTAATATTAAAGATGTCTGTCCGCTGTGTGGCGTAACCCTATACGGAATATGCAAAGGTAAGCATGATTGTAAACAAAAAGGAATGCCTTACCTGTAACGATTTAAGATGATTAATCATTTTTTCTACTTTGTTAAAGTAAGTTTGATGTTCATATTTTTTCAATGTGTAAATTTTAATCTAAAACTTACCAAGAATAACAACTTGACTTACGCTTAAGAGGAATTGTTCGTTATTTGCAGTACATACCTGTAACGATAAATTAAACATAATTTATATATGGAACATATTAAATAAGAAACTGAGCTGAGCTGACTCCTCAAGGTTGACATACATTACTAGAAAACGAAAACAATTGTGCACAATTTTAAGCATGACTTTCTAGCTAGATCGCAACCTAGGCGTAACATGTTTAAATTGAAACTGCACTAATGATAAACTTATAAATTAAACGTATTGAAAATAACTTGACAACCGAAAGTAGAATCAATGAATCCTATGTCTTCAGGACCCGAAGTCGAAAAATATTCGTACGTAAAAACTAAAACGATCATATAATATCCAAATAATAGGTAGGTTGTTTATAGTCAAAACAAATTTAGAATCGTCGACCCTTTTATACCTTTTATAATTTTACAAATAAAAAGGCAATCATGTGTTAAGTAAACATAAAGAAATTTAACAGCCAATGATTCTCCTTTTCATGTCCATAATTTAATGTATCAACAAACAATGATATTCCAATTCATTTGTAAATAAAACGCTTGAATGAAAGCCCTTTAATATAACCCCAATCTTTGACCTAAATAAACATGGTAAAATGTTCCTGAAATTACCATATATTTTCAGATTCATAATTATACACAAAACGAATAAAGTAGGTATGGGTTTTTATTGTAATGAGAACAATAATATTATTATTAAAAACCACTTATAATAGATATAAAAACTTCTGTAATCGTTTGCTAAAGTCAGTAAAGAAACAGTACGAACTAAATGAATTTAATAACCTCAGTAAAAATCCGAAAGATACTTGGAAATATGTAAAAAAGTTAGGTAATATAAACAAATCTAGACCTCCATCCAGTGACCTTTTGTCTTCTTCAGTTGATCCAGGGTCTGCAACAAATTCTATAAACAAATATTTTGCAAATATTGGTAAGAACCTAGCATCAAAAATTATAGTAACAAATACCGCGCATTACTGTAGCTCAGGAATGACTGATGGGTGTCAGCTTTCTCCTCAGTCCTCGATGTCTCTTTTCCAGACTGACATCTCAGAAATTAATCACCATATCTTAAGTCTTAAAAATACAACAGCTACTGGTTGGGACGGCATCTCTACTGCAATCATAAAAGATGCCAGATCTGCACTAACCCCAATAATTGTGTATGTGTTCAATCTCTGCCTCGTATCTGGAGTTTTCCCGGATGTGTTTAAGATAGGTCTTGTGCACCCTGTGCATAAGAGCGGTGACAGAGACAGTGTTAATAACTATAGGCCCATTTCAGTTCCTACCACTCTTTCAAAAATAATGGAGAAGATATTAAATAATAGATTAAAAAGTTATCTAAACAAAAATAATATTTTGGGTGAAAACCAGTTTGGTTTCCGTAGTGGTAAGTCGACCGAAGATGCAGTGTTAGAATTAACAAATTCAGTTGTCAGGCACTTTAACTCTAAATCTAAATCACTAGCTATATTTTTAGACCTCTCAAAAGCCTTTGACACTGTCTCTGTACCCATATTGCTGGGTAAGCTGGAAGGCATTGGTATTCGGGGGGTGGTATATGATATTTTTCGATGTTACCTCGAGGGCAGGCGTCAGTGTGTTAGCATAAACGGTTTCGTGAGTGACCTAGAACCAGTGTTATTTGGCGTTCCTCAAGGTAGTGTCCTCGGCCCTACATTGTTCATAATATATATAAATGACCTATGTAAACTTGTGCTGCCAAATTGCAAGACAATAACATACGCTGATGATACTGTTCTTCTGGTGCACGGTGAAACTTGGTCAGAAACAACTCTCAATGCTCAATCGACATTGTGCACTGTTGTCACCTGGCTATCCAAAAATCTGTTGACCTTAAATGTAGAGAAAACAAACTTTATTGCATTTGCTCCAAAATGTACGTCACTGCCTACTGGTTTAATATTAATAGCTCACAATGACATTTGTGCCCAAAGTTCAAGTTGTTCTTGCTTACAAATTACAAATACTATAAAGGTAAGGTATCTGGGTGTATGGATTGACAGTCAATTTTCTTGGCAGGAACATTTAAAGGTTACTGCCACCAAGATCAGGAAACTAATGTTTGTTTTTAAAAACCTGAGAACAACCTTGGACCTGCGTACACTGAGGATCGTTTATTATCCTACTGTTGACTTGTATAGAGATTTAAATGTGCTCACCCTAAGGAAATTGTACTGCTTAAATGTTATCTTAAGAAAACACACCGAATTAAAGTTCCGACCAAATCCAAACAAAAGAAGAAAAGACAGAGTATGTGATGTGGAGTTCTGTGGAATGGTGTTATGTAAAAGACATTATTATTATCTGGCTCCTATATTATATAACAAGGTGAACAAAATACTACATATTTACCCTTGTGTATTACAGGAATGTAAATATAAAGTAACACAGTGGCTACTTGGTCTCAATTATAATGAGACTGAAAGTCTATTAACACAAATTCAATGAGTAATGCAATTTAAGCACACACACACACACACACACACACACACACACACACACACACACACACACACACACACACACACACACACACACACACGCACACACACACACGCACACACACACACGCACACACACACACACACACATATACACACGCAACACACACGCATATATACATACAAGCTAACAATCCTGTACATTACGTTGGTTAAAATGTTTTTAAATTATTTGCTTTAATATGTTTTAAATACCTAATTTGTAACTACAGAACAAATGATGTTTTTTTGTTATCGTGAGGTGGGCGTTAATGGCTGCAACACAGTTATTCAACTATAGCAGTCATTATCAACCAACTGTTACTGTGTATTTTGTTATAATTTGGTTCAAATAAACTTTTATTATTATTATTATTATTGTGTATATATCCGCAGATAGATTCTTCATATGTCCGTGTGGTGACGGATTAAGAATACAAAGTGTCACCACCCCTATTCATTACATGGGTGTCATAAGAGGCGACTAAAGGAACAAAATAAGCAGTTAACATCACTGCCAAGAGAAGGAAAACTTGAAACAAACCCTTTACCAACCCGTCTGGCCAGCATGGTATAGTAGGCCAAAACCTCCTTTCTAAGGAGAGACCTATGTCCAGCAGTGAACTGTTAAAGGCTGTTGATGATGATGATGGTTCTTCATATGTTATAATTTTACGCGCAAACGTAAGGAAAGTAAGTAGACTACTACTAGACCTAAAGAGAATTACTTGATATCCATGGACGTTGGACACTAACTGATTTGACTCTACTGATCCCGAAAATAATTACTGGAATATTCGACATAGAAAACAGCTATGCTCTATGCTATACGGCCGACCTCCATTTTTATTTCTAGTCATGCATTCCATCAGGCACAGTGGAGTCACCTTGGCAGGCCTTAATAAAAAAAATCGGCGTGTCAAACCACGCATAGAATAGGGTTCCGCAGTCACTCATAATGATAAGTGGATTCAAAATCGTTTCCAATATATACATAATTGTAAGTTTTTGTAGGATTTTTTCCGAAGCGCATTTTCCCAATATCGTTTCCCAAACTCCTAAACTAAGTATCTTAAAGTAAGTAAGTTATCTTAGCTGTTATAGTATTTCTAGCACTAACCGTCCGTCCGTTCTAGACTTACCTTCCAAACGGGACGCTTAGAGGGCTTGAAACGGACGGACGTAAGTACAAGACAAAATTATAAGGGTTCAGAATCGTGAACTACCAGAATCCTAAAAAAACATACGCGCGGACGAAGCCGGCGTCTGTGAAACAATATATGTATGTAAAAACAACATATATTATGTAATTCAAGTGGAGGAGATTCGCTTGGCGCTCAGTCAACTCAAAAACAGGAAATCCCCTGGCCAAGACAATATCATGCCAGAAATGCTGAAGCTTGGACCTGAGGCACTTTGGAGAGCGCTAGCATTACTGTTTACAGATTGCATATTAAACGGTAGGATACCGGATGACTGGCGCAATGCGGTAATAGTGCTTCTTCATAAAAAAGGAGACATTCGGAAATTAGACAACTACCGCCCGATAAGCCTTTTGTCGCATTGCTATAAACTGTTCACTAGAGTCATCCTAAATAGAATAAATAGGAAACTGGATGAGTACCAACCAAGAGAGCAGGCAGGGTTCCGTTCAGGATACGGAACGAGTGATCACTTGCACACTCTAAAGACCATTATTGAGAAATGCCACGAGTACCGGAAACCAATCATAGTCGCATTTGTCGACTACGAAAAAGCCTTTGATTCAGTGGAAGCGTGGGCGGTTGAGAGGGCCTTAGTGGACAGCAGAGTGGACGAGAGGTACATCCAAATTATTAAACACCTGCAACTATCTGGAACATCTTCAATAAGGCTCCATAACCTGACAGACACCTTTAAGCTGGAGCGAGGGGTACGCCAAGGCGATACGATTTCGCCAAAGCTGTTCAACGCCGCCCTCGAAAACATTTTCAGGGAACTCGATTGGTCTGACAGGGGGATAATAATTGACGGCGAAAGACTGAATAATCTTCGATTTGCGGACGATATTGCTCTGGTTGCCGATGATGTGGAGGATATGATCACTATGCTTAAGGAACTACAAACAGAATCAGCCAAAATAGGATTGAAACTGAACAAGTCAAAAACAAAAATCATGACAAACATCCAAGAGGCGAAAAATCACGAACTTCCTGTAGAACTCGTCGACCACTACATTTATCTGGGCCACAAAATCACTCTGGCGTTGGAAACCAGGTGGCGGAGATTGACAGACGTATTGCGCAGGCGTGGGCATCCTTTGGAGCAAACAGCCATATCCTACGGTCTAAAAAAATCGCCCAGCACCTCAAGACCAAGGTGTTCAACCAGTGTGTTCTGCCGGTCTTCTCGTACGGGATGGAGACCACGACCTTGACAGAGAAGTCTGCTCAGAAACTCCTTGTTGCACAGCGAGCAATGGAAAGATCAATGCTCGGAATATCTTTATTAGACCGGAAAAGAAATGAGTGGATTAGGGAAAAGACACAAGTCAGGGACGTGGTACAGGAAATAGAGGCCCGTAAATGGAGATGGGCTGGCCACATCGCCAGGATGGATCCCAGAAGATGGGCGAGGAGAACCCTGGAATGGAGACCTCGCGCTAACACCCGCGGACGGGGAAGACCACCCAAGAGATGGACGGACGACATCCGGCAACAAGCCGGTACCAATTGGATGCAAGTAGCCCGGGACAGATACCAGTGGAGGGATGGAGAGGAGGCCTACGTTCGAAGACGAACATATTAGGCTGATATGGATGGATTATGTAATATTTGTTAAATAAAATAAAAAAAAAACATAAAATAAACTGAACCATATTATTTCCTTAGCTCTCATTATTAGATATCTTTAATTCATGATATCCAATATAACGAAATAAAGAAGAAGATAAAAATGAAATAATAACGTTAAAAATATGTTACACGAATATGGGGCAGCGAAATTCGAAGAATAATGGCCTTTGAAATACTCTGGGAGCGCAGATTAATTGACATTGATTAATCTATTTCTGCAAAATGATATTTGTGTCGTTATCTACGAAAGATTGTAGAACCCTGATAAGAGTTATACTTTGATTCATTCGTTCGTTTATTTTTGGATTAATGAATAAATGATTCATCACCTTCGGTGCAGGAGTGCTAGCTTATGGTCACATAAGCTAGCACTCCTGCACCGAAGCTGATACCAGTAGCAGTGGCATATGGCAGTACCAGTGATCATATATAACTTTGGACACAGCACTCATGCTGATTAAGAGGACTCGGGTTCCATTCGGGTCCGGGTCGGACCAAGTGTTTGTGTGATCCACTTTGGATAGTTAAGGAGCCTTTTTGCTGATATACCATAATGAATAGCTTACGTTCAAAATAATGCGGACTACTGTGATGTTCACAGTCAACTTAAAGAACATATCTATTTGATTGATTCTTATAACTTTGTTAGAATAAAAATTAGCAATATGCTCACGCAAAGGTGTTCATCAGGAATCAGTATAGTCTCTGTATAGTTCTCGGCCGGAGAGCCCAATGAGAGATGTTTCAAATTGTTTTTATTCTCTCAAAAACTCAGGATATTTTTAGAGTGAGACTTCTAATAACAAACTTACCGTCACTTATATTCGATTAACACAGGCCTTGTCCAAATCTTTGGTTTCTTTAAAAATCTCATTAAATCAAAGAGTTCCTAAAATTGGTTCTGATAAATAAATAGTCAGTATAAATGTCTTTGCTCCCAAAATCTTTTGATTCGAATTCGTAGAAGAGGAACGCTAAATTTTGACCACGGTCTTTATAAGGAGAAATTACATAAGTCTTTATTCGGATTTAGATTACTTGACCCATAGTGAAGTAAAGTAACTTCAAGTCGATGAAATACTCCTTACAAGATTACCTCTTAGTTACATAACACACCTACCATTATATAATATTTTCTTCCTTGGTCCAAACGGAAGGTTACCTGAAGACCTTTCGTAAAACGGCCGTAAGCAATCTATCAAGTTTGTGTATGTCGGCTATGTAAAGCTTACCCTACCTTACAGTTAAGTACCAATTTGTTGAAAGAGGTTTCATTATTTTTGGGATCGTTTCTTGCTCCTCGCAAACATTTGTTATTTTTACAGGAATGGTTTGGAATTAAACTTTAAATAAATCACGGCCCTATTGTCTAGTAGTTAACATTCTGATCGCCATTATTCCTACATCAAATTCCTATTGTTTGAAGTAATTGATAGAATTCATACAGAGATTAGCATAGCCAGCATATTTCAGATATGAGACTATTATCGAGCACCTAGAATTCGGACAGTCATTATCTCGTTGAGATCAAAACGTGATTATATGGATTGTAGCGATATGTTTTAGGATAAATAACAAAGCCGTATGTCGGTATAAATAATTTGCATACCTTATTGAGTAATATTAAAGTAGTAAACTAGTGCCTGAATAATATAGATGGCTCTCAAAAAGTATACTGTAATAGTCATTTTCTATGACCCATAAATGTACCATAAATGGTGACCGAAACAACTGAACAAGCCTGAAGATATAACCATTTTTTTACATGTGGAATCTCCCTCGGAGCGTCACGAAACCGGGGTTTGCGGTTGGGCGGTGTGTCGGAATCGAACCGACTAAAATCACACGGTGTGCCACTCTACGCTAAAAACTAGAGGGGTCCAAGGACACCTCTATTACTCCGTCTGGAAGGGGCATTCGGATCACCAAGCCCAAGGTCATCCATTCAAAATATTAAAAATTTAAATCCATGCAACAAAAAAAGGTTTAATAAAAATAGATTCTGATAAAACTTTAATAATATTTATGTAGCCTATGTTATCCAGTCTATGCCATTATAACGAATCTATTGACATCCCATTCATTAGAATCGGAAAGTGGAATAAACATACAAACATACATGGATTACTGAAACTATTATCTACTTCTCCTTTTGGCTTCACCGTAGTTGGGTAATAAACAATAACTACGCAACCTGAACACCTACATAACAGTATTCATAAACAATATTCATAAACACTTGACCTGGAATACAATTATCCATAAATACTCTCTGTAACAATGGTATGGCTCTATCTAAGCCTGTTTTGTTGTATTGTATTGTAACTAACTTCTCGGAAAACGGTCTCGCGAACTAAGACTAATTTCATGGTATAATCCAATTGTTCTTAGAATAGATAAACCTTATACTGTTAAAGATACATAATTGTATTCCTAAGTGCGGAGACCTCTTCTATTTTATTTAATTCATCATCATTATCATCAGCCCATTGCAGTCCAATGCTGGATACAGGCGTCTACCATTGCATTCCACTTTGATCGATTTTGGGCTTCTCGGATCCAATTATTTTTTAATTACTTGCTGCGAAAGTTAAACCACATTTTGCCTGGGTTTTCCGAGTGTCATAACTCGCTGTGGTCATGCTATTAATCTTGGTGTATAGAAGTGACAGTACTAGGCACGTTAGAGGACTAAATAACTTTTTTAAATTACACAGGGCAAGTGCCATAAAGTTAAGTTAAATAATCATGACGAAAAAACAGCAAGCAGGCTATATAAAACAAGAAGAAAAAAAATTGAGGTTTTACTCAACGAATGGAAACCTCTTTCGACAATAAAAAAGAACATCCTGAACTTAGTGTATAACGTTTTTATGCAAACAAAGCCTTTTCTTTTACATTTAAAACCTTATTAAAGCCGAGTAATAAAATCTACTTTACGCTAACTCAGCTACACTGTATTTTATTAAAAGATTAAATTGGTTTGTATGGAAATGGCCTTAGTTAACAAC
This sequence comes from Phragmatobia fuliginosa, assembly GCA_932526445.1. Classification (NCBI taxonomy): domain Eukaryota; kingdom Metazoa; phylum Arthropoda; class Insecta; order Lepidoptera; family Erebidae; genus Phragmatobia; species Phragmatobia fuliginosa. The sequence continues at coordinate 1,213,559 of OW052067.1, read as the reverse complement.
GGTATAAAGCGAGTAGTTAAACAAAATGTTATTGTAGACGTGCTTATAAAACTTTTTGTTCTGATTGTTTAAGATTGAAATAAAATTTCCTTAACTAAGACACTTTTTATATAGTTTTTTAAAATTCTTTATCGTCCTGTAGTTTACTTGTAGTTTAATTTATCCAGCGCGTCTGTTCACGTTTATGGCAGTTATCGCAGTGAAGAGTAAACCATGTTCTTATCTAAGGATTGATCTATCTCTGTACTAAAAATAAAGTTAAAGAAATGGGCTTCTGAAAGAAAAAAAAATCAAAAAATATTATTTCCGGATACTATTGGATACTATTGGCGAATATACTATATAATTATACACGGCAAAATTCTAATGTCTAGAAAAAAAAAGGGTATTCAGCTTTCGATACTGAACACATTTGCCTATACAGACAATTATAAATATAAGAACAATTACCCTCGGATAGGTTCTCCTTAGGCGTAGTGTTGATTTTAAAGGATAAGAAGTCACATTGATTTGAGTCCTAATATAAAACGACGCCAGAGACCGAATGTCAGTGTGGTTCTTGGCAGAATTATCACATAATCCTGACTACTGAATTCCCAAGGAGAAGAAACTTCGAGGAACAAAAAAACCACGAGTTCAGAATAATCCCATTTATGTGTGAAAATATCTCTCTTAATTTATTTTCCTTTTCCGGAGTTGAATAGGATACATTGCGTGACCGTATAATGGTTAGTCTAAAGGGCAATCATCATTAACATCATCAAGTCGACCTTTTTGTACTATTTCGGTCGACTTTTTGTTGAATGTAATTAGTCGTATTTAAAATGAACGACCGATGTTTTGTTTTAGTAAAGTATAATTGAAAAGATAATTGATAGTAGTGGCATGTATGTAAATATTGTCTAATATTTTTATAATAGACAAGAACATTGGTGTGAAGACATGTGTCCAAGGTGCATCTTTGTATACGGTTCACTTGGTATGTACATGCCATGCGGAAGGTGAGTAAGACTGGGGTTAATAGGATGAGAGTTAAACAGTATAAGTGAAGAGGAAAACTTAATATAGATGGACTGTGTGAGATACGATGTGACTGGGATAGAAAATTGAAAACAGAAAAATCTATCTGATACAAAGGATGTCTTCAAAACAAAAAAAATGCGTGAAACTCTAAACGAAACTTGGACAAAATGTAAAGAACAAACTCATATATGTAACGGAACCTAATTAGCTCTTAAACGCAAAAGGTACAAAGTGCCAAAGTACAACAAAGAAAGTAATTGAGACCACATTTGTGGGTTGCACCTAATTAGTAATTAGTTGGCTTGTTAATTACAACTATATATTTAGGCCTACCTCTTACGATTAAATAATTATATTTAACATCACACCTTTGAATGTTAACATAACTACTTCTGTGGTATAATTACCAAAATTTAGAGCTTAATATACCTAATTGGGAACGCTGTTATAGTTTTAATAACTAAAGTTTGGGAAACTAACTTTTCTGCCTATTGTAAAGAATAAATTTACGAAATAACAAGTTTTTACTTATTGTTTTCCCAGTTTGATATATTACTTTTAATTATTAACCAATGAAAAACTAGTGTTTATGGATAATGTCTCCGTACTTGGTCTTGGCAATCTTAGAACTGTCAAATTGATATGCGATCTTACATTCAAGCTACAGCAGTGTATTTTAATTCATCATACGAGACTTGCACTATAAGTTTAATCCACGTTAATCACGGACCCATTGTACAGTGAAAAGGATAGTGTTACTTTGTACCCACGCTCGACAGTAGATAAGCTGTTAAACGCTTGTCATTTTCAGATAACGTAATGGGTAAACCTTAAACCTAGAATATGTTCATGAAAATTGACTAAAAAATGACAAAAGTAATAGGTATATTATTAATGCAATCGCAGAATAAGCCTTTTAATCTTATGACAATTTTCATTGAAAGTAACTTTGGCTAATTAAAAACTTGTAAAATGCCGTTTGACGACAAAATTTATGATATTAAAAGAAAGTTGGTTTTTAAAAGATTCAGTTGACGAGTTACTGCAATTTCACAAATATTTTTGTAGAACAATCTGCAAGTCATTTTGCAAATATTCTCTTAAATATTTACATACTTAAGTTTTATGTTGCAAATTTACATGTTCGCAGAAAAATATTAAAAGATGCAGTTCGTTTTATAATATGAAAATTTAAATGTAAGGTAGCTGTGTAGGCAAATTACATACGAAAATCCTTGAAAGCCAAATACAAAAGACGGCAAGATCTGGCAGACTTTTGGCACGTAGTACAAATTACGGTTAAGTTATTCTTTCTGCTCTAAAACTGACCAGTCAATATTATCTAGGTATTTAATACCTGTATAACGAATAGGTATTCAACGACAATGCTCGGCTCACTATTACTTGATTGACGTCTCATTACTCAAATAGTTCTCAAGTTCAAACTGTATCCGAAATTAATTTTAGCCCTTATCTTGAGTGAAACAGGCTTCGCTAATGTGGCCTTGAATCTACACTAAATTTACATCTAGACTATATATATATATGAATATAATATGGTTGAGTATAATTTAATATATTAATGATAGTTTAAGGTATAATAAAGTATATTTTGCTTGGCGTTATCGATTTTAAGGTTTCGTAGTTTATTTCCATTACCACAGAACCCTCCTCCTCTCACAGAACTCCTAAGAGTGGTGATTAGAATTGAGTTACATAAACTGATTTTGCCCAATATGTAGGTGTGATTCCACAGGAGTCTGAAACTATATAATAGAAAGCTATTCATCTATGGTGTTTTCTATGTATAATATGTATGCATTTACAAAAAAAAAGTACACAGAATACGAGCTCTGCTTAGTTTTGGACTAGATGACGTTGTGTGTAAGATGTCCGAAATATTTATTTATTTAATGTCTTATTTGATTAGACCAACATCATTTGCAAGTATGTCAGATACATTTTAATATTTCGAATATCTGACACACAACGTATGCGACAACTGTGCTTGTGGTCTCGAGTTTGATTCCCAGGTCAAACCAAAATTGTGTCTTCCACGAATATTTTTTTCGGATTTTGCGTGTTTTCTATGTATAGTATGTATGTATTTACAAAAAATATGTTTATGTATTTATGTTAGTTGTCTAATACCCATAATACAAGCTCTGCTTAGTTTGGGACTAGACGACTACGTTAAGTGTAAGATTTCCGAAATATTTATTATTTTTTGATTATTCTAACTTGACCCTCTAACATTCCGATCACGTTACTATTGGCAAACTGAGAAGAGAGCTTAATCAAACTTCAAAATCCAGCTACTTGCTTGTGACTTTCAAGTTGATATTAATAAGCTCCGTAAGTTACTAATCCTCAAATAGCCCTTCTATTCGATTGCCCTCTATTTAAACAAAATAAGTCTACCCGATAAATTTGCTTATCTCCAGTGTTCGCACTAAATATCAAATATGGACAGCTCATGCGAAGCCGCAACAAACCGCTCTTCTTCCACAAAGTGATTATTAAATTTTTATTACTATTACATTACGTGTTTTATTTGATATACTCGATGTGTCATGTGGCACATCGATGAGGCATGGAACGTAAATATGATAGGTGATTGAAAAGGTCTTGCCTATTTACATGTTTTTATTTAGCTTTAATAATAATATTCACTTCTATTTGTAGCGGGATTCAAACGACTTAGGGGAAAAAATTGAAATAAATCTTGAGTTTTTTTACCTTTAGTTTTTATTGGTATAAACAGACTTATTGGCAATAAAAGCGTTCCGTATTCATAAATAGCCTTTTATTCTCGAATATAGAGGTACAAAGATGATCCACATTTTGCTAACAATAATTGTAGAGTAACAATAAGTCTAATGTTGTCTATTGAGTAAGTTAAAAAGAAGATGAGAAAATAAAAAATATGTTAAAAGAAAATATAGGCCAAAGGAAGAGTAATATTACGTCAGTTATTTTGCTTGTACCTATGTATGTATGCTTTGCTTGCAAAGTGAGAGCTAATTGCTTCAACAGATCAGCAACGCAGAATTACAAATGAAACCAGCTTTTTATTTAAAAAACAAACACTTTAATTTAAGTTGGATTAAATAAATTAAATCAATATTCTGAATTATATGTTAATACACATTCTTACGTATATCCTATAAGAGTAAACAAAAAATCTTTTAGCAAGACAAAAAGAAAAAGTATTTGTTTTGGCAACCGGAGAAAGAAAAAAAACATAAAACAATATTGCATTGGCAAAAATTAACTCAATTCAGCTTGTGTCTGTTTATTATTAACTAATTATTATTTTCGGACTATGGTAAAGACAAAATATTTTTTGTATGTTAATGAAATACCAATGTGTTATATTTATAAAAAATCGTTTCTGAAAAAGACAACCACAAATCTTTTGCGATTTCATTTCAACAACACTTCATTCCTGTATACTAGGTGTGAGCTCGGTTCAAGCTAAAGAATGTCTAGTCACAATATTGCGGAAGTGAAAGACGAACGTAGCACGTGGCGGGGAAATATATCCTTCTTTCTCTCTCTCTATATCTCTCATTTCACTTAAAACTCCAATCGCATGCAACTCCCAGCAAAATTACAAACAAGAATTTGCACGTCACCTAGATGATTTATGCTGTAAAAACAATTACCTGCATTATTCAACTTCAAGGTCGACTAAAACGAAGTATCTCAAATACTTCGAATCAAGAAAGTGTAAGTTACAATAGTCACTAACGAACCTTCGAGCCTTTCCTAAAAGTTAAAAGTTGAATGTAATACTTACAAAAAGGATGTAATACTTACAAAAGGGATCGTTTTAAGGTCATTTGACAACTGTATAAGTCTGCGAGAAATAGAATAGTATATTTTAAATAATATTTTGTCCTCATCTTTTGCTGACATCAGGAAGTTTCTTTGAAACTTTTGGTACGGGGAGATCGCGACGTTATACACTTTCAATTATTCATAGACTCAATTATTCTGTTAACCGTAATCTCTTTCACATTGGATAGTAATTTTAACATTATTTACTTTTTTTAAAAGACTTTTAAAAGTATGGTATAATAATGATGTCGGTATGTTATGATATTATGTAAAGTAGTACCTTGCAGAAGATTTACGAGTATATTTTGTTCTTTCTATAAGGAAGTTATAAATCAAAGTCTCGTTAAGTAACGTTAGAGCCTTATGTTAAAAAAATACTGTTGAATATTTTTAAATGTACTCACTGACACTGAAATCAGTCGTTTTCGACGTTTCAGTTTAAGGTACTGTTTTACACATATGGCGTAATAATAAAATTATAAAAACTGTTTAAGTATTACTGCACTAAAGTTTTCTCCCTCTGGTTATGCAAGACAAAAATACAATTAAAGCTCAAAAATACTCTTAACTAATGTTATTGTAGTAAATTTTACGTTAACTTTTTGTGCATAAATAATACATAAATACACATTATTACAGCTGCCGGCGAATAACAGCAGTATGGCATAAGTGTGTCCTTTTCACACTTGAATGCATCCACTTTCCGCATAGCAATTAAGTTTTTTATTTTTTATTACAATTCAGGGACGGAGAAAAAAAGAGAAAAAGAGCCAAAGTAAATTATAAAAATAAATGATAGTAGAGTTGCAGCAATAATTTATAAATATTTGACCAAGATTGCGGTACGTATTTGTCCGTGAAATTGACAAATATTATGCAATATCGAGAGTAGTGAGTGTTCTAGTAATATTATTTATGTGCAAACAGACGATATAATGTTTGAAGTATTTGATTTCTAGTCGGGGAAAAATATTACCCTCGTGTTTATACAAATATGTTAACACACATTTTTATGACAAAATACCGGCGACCATAACGTCGATATTTTGTACTTTACAATTCTAAAACCTGTTGCCCTCATAAACGGAACATGTCAATCTGTATCAAAATTTAAGAGTCATAAAATAAGGAATAATATCTTACGGTTATTTTTATCTATTTTTTGTTATATTGAAGGATACCAAAGTGACTCTATTCTGCCTGATTGAAAGCATGAGTAGAATCCAGGTGTAGGGGCCACCATCCTCATTGTGAGGGTAAGCAATAACTTTTCTAAACAGTTACGTAAACTAAAATCCTATTTTTACTTACTATGTCTGTCTTTTAATTACCTTGATCGCGTATGCTAAATTTTATCACGATTGAACATTTAAGCCAGAAAATATTTATAAATATATTTAAGTGACATAATAATATACCTTTTCATTCACATTTATATTAAAAATATTATTTACCTTATCCTAAGCTTTTGCATTTCGCTAAAAAACTAGAATTATATAGTAGAGATATTAACCCGTATATTAAATTTTGTGATTCTCATAGTTTGTACAACACCATCTAAGAGCCCAAACATTCGCTTATACCGAAATATTGTTTATGATTTATGGTGAACTCAATATAAAGGACCGGGAGTTTGAACACAATTTACGAGTATTTGGTACCGGATCTACCCAGCAAAGGGGCATCTGGTACCAAAGGAAATATGAGAACGGTTTCGTGCATTTCCTTGTTATTGGAAAAATGTAGTTTCCAATAATCATATAACACAGTTCAACATCAATATCTTTTAGTGTATCTTTTATTACGCCAATGTTCATGAATCTAAAAATGTTTAGTAGGCTCATTTACGTAAGTTTTAAAGCTCAGAAAGTTATGCACCAATTAAATAGAGAATGCCATTTAACGTGGCAATGCTAATTCTGTCAGTCTTTTGAAAACTGTTAATATTGTAAATAAAAATCTTAATTAAATTTTGTCAAGATATACAATCCAAATCAAACATTGTTTTACGTAAATTATTGTCAGTTTTGAACATGCAAAACGTGATAGCAGCAACAACGTAATGAAATATTTTCTTATAATGTTTTTGAAATTTAATATTAAATGTGATTTTTTCTGCTTATAGCCATTCAATTACCATTCTTGAAAAAGTGCTGTCAAATTAAAAACGAAGAATATACATAGATTTAGGTACATATATAATTGCATGCTCATTTTATTATCATTGTATCAATACAATTAATCAAAATCAATAAAAAATATTTATATATTTGTATTTCTACATAAGAATAAGACCTGATAATATATTAATTGAACTTGATTAGAACCTAGTATGAGAGGATAACTATGCCAACGAATTTAGTAAAATACTTGGTAGCCGACAGCTCCACACTTCCCAAGACTGGGATGGTTGGAGCTCCTGGTGCGATGGACAGATGATATTGGATTTTTTTCATATTGAATATTCATAATAAAATATTTCTTTGGATATAGACACATAATCAGAAACTTCCTGAAAAAAGGGGCTCGTAAGATCCCTGTGACACCTTCTGAAATCTCTAAAGAAAATACACAACAAAGATAATTAACAAAATGTTCGGTCCAGACATTGGTTTCAAAATTGCATAGATATCCGGAACCTGTTAGAATAGTTTTCAGTTTGGGTGATCATACCAAAATCGTATGAAATTTTTTTTTTGTATCGAACACTCGCATAAATACATTACATGAAAAATAAAAGTATTAATCTGTATTATTATGGGTCTTTTTAGTTTTCTAACACTAAGTATTATTACGTGTTGCGCATCATTATTAGTCTCGTGCCGCCTTACTTTATTACGAGAATTTTAGCGGTGTTCTCTCAGTTAATGAACTCGCTGGAAGTTTTTTTTTTCATTTTGGCTACATTTAAAGCTTTTAAAAATTAAACACCTTTTAAGGGACCACCCGTGTTTGCTTATACATATATTAATAATAGATTTATTCTCTCTTCACAAAGGTTCATTTACATCAAGAACTTAAAACTAGTGTGGCAATTACAAAAGTTAAAAAATTTGGATCCTTTGTGTGACGGATCTCCAGGCCCTCATCTTGGACTTGTAGTCATCTGTTACAGTTTGAATATAGATAACAGATTATCTGAACCACATAAACCTTGAAGTAGTGATGCCCCGCGGTGTTACCCGCGTTTGTTAAGGCTAGTCTAAAAAAAAGTAGCCTGAGTTTTAAAAAAGTAGCCTGAGTTTTAAAAAAGTAGCCTGAGTTTTTCCTTATATCATCAGCTATCTGTCGGTGAAAGTCCCTTCGAAATCGGTCCAGCCGCTCCAGATATTACTCACAACAAACAGACTCACAGAGAGATAAAAATTGTAAAAAAAAAAATATTTTGGCATATGTACCGTGTACATATGCATTAAGTAAAAAGTGGTTATTTTAATGTTACAAACAGACACTCGCACACACTCGGTGATATCGCAAAACCAAACCCTTAATCCTCGCATAACAGTTGCAGGAGCATCGCTCGAAAGAGTTCAGAGATGTACTTAGGCGCATGGGTCAATGAAGCATGGGAGTCCGAAAATGAAATCAAGGCCCGGATTGAAATAGCTCGTGCGTCTTTCAATAAAATGAAAAAGGTACTCTGTAACAAAAAACTCGACATCAATCTTAGAGTACGAATGCTTCAGTGCTACATCTGGCCAATTGTATTCTATGGCTGTGAGGCATGGACGATTAAAGAGCACATGCGCCTAAAACTAGAGGCCTTAGAAATGTGGTTCTACCGGCGTATGCTTCGAATAAGCTGGGTTCAAAAAGTCAGGAATGAGGAAGTACTTCGGCGTGTCAAGAAATCCCGAGATCTCATGCAAAACATCAAGAGAAGAAAAGTAGCCTATCTGGGACATGTATTAAGACATGAGCGTTACCATCTTCTCCAGACTATAATGATGGGAAAGATTGAGGGGAAAAGACGCGTCGGAAGAAGGAAACTGTCTTGGCTTCGAAACGTTAAACAGTGGACCGGGATCGCCAGCGTAGAGGAACTGTTTCGTCTGGCGAGGGACAAGAAGAGATATGCGGAGCTGACGGCCAACCTTCAGTAGTGGAGAGGCACCGCAAGAAGAAGAAGAAACAGACACTCCAATTTTATATATTTGTATAGATAGAAAAACAACAAGGAAGCCGAAGTGATGTTGCTCGAAACTTGTATGAGCTATTTTCTTTTCAGTGTAAACTATCTACAGTCTATCTACAGTGTTCATTATAATATCTTCTCGTTAATTGGTTGATCTTCTTAGAGTCTGGCTAAAATTAGTTCCAACATCATCATGCTGTCAATAGTAGAATTATCTTTCATTAACATTAAGCATCAATTAACAAACTAATTTAAATGTAAAAGTACTCTTTCATCTTACAGAACTGTAGTATGAGAAGTCTACTGAAATTTTAATGTGAACTTATTCAAATACAACACAAATCACTTGAAGATTATACTGAGGCAGAGCTCAAGGTTTACTAAAGCCCAGATTACCTTAAGAGAACGGATCATACTTAATGTATTCTTTAGACGATAAAATAACGCTGAAGAGGACGAAATGTGCAAATTGTAATTACATTTCATTTACGTAAGAATAGGAATTAATATTAATTAATATGAATATAATGCCTCGGTGGTGCAGTGTAAGCGTATTGTACTGATGTGCTGGGTTCGATTCCCAAGCCGGACCAAATGTGTCTGTGATCCACTAATGTTTGTTTCAGCGTTTGCGTGTTTTCCATGTGTAATATGTATGTATTTACAAAAAAAAAATATTAGTTGTATAGTATTCATAATACAGGCACTGCTTAGTTTGGTACTAGAAAGTGTTGCGTTGTGTGAAAGATGTCCGAAATATTATTTATTTTATTTAGCTTCCGCCTGCGGCTTCGCCCGAGTGTATGTGGATTATTGCAGTAAAAAGTAGCCTATGTATTATTTTGGTAAATAAGCTACATTACTGTAAAGTTTCATCCAAATCTGAATAGTTCTCTAGAATCTCTAGAATCTAAGTAGTTTTTGCGTGAAAGAGCAACAAACATACATACATACTCACAAACTTTCGCGTTTATAATACTAGTAAGGATGTTTTAATTAACACGATGAATGTTACACTTTATTTAACCATTTAGTTTCGTGTCCCAGTCGAGTCTTCGTTGTTTTTATTTTGATTTTATTGACAACTAGTGAACCGCACCGGTTTTGCACGGGTAAATATAGGTATTTAAAAAACATTTGAATATATAATATATATAAAACTTGAATATGAATATATACTAAAACCTTTCACGAGAATCAATGCATCCATTGCTGATAACAGCATGAAAATCGATGCAGTAGTTAAGTTCATTGACAGACCGACAGACAGACGCGGCAAAGGATTTTGTTTTATAATATGTGGTGATCTTAATTTAATTAACTTTAAAACTAACTTTCAAAACCTCAATCTTTATGTACCTCGATCTCTCTCTGCTAAATAATATCATAAAATTACATTAATAAAAAGATTCTTACGTATTTGATTTACAATTAAAATGAATTTAAAACCTATCATCGTCACAATCCAATTTTATTCCTGTCATTTTCAATCATATTCCTACTTTATAGTTCAAACGTTCAACACGCCGAGAAGACATGTTATAATAAAAATGAATTCACAAACTGCCATTCACAGACTCCAATCCTCTCGTTTCTATCCTTCTATCAGACAAAAAACATTCTGTTCCATTCCATCACTATTGAATCTGCATGGAATCATTTCACCTCCTTTGTTTTTATCCATTTTTATTATCAAATCTTTTATTGGTTGAGTGCACATGTCAATAAAAGACGTGGATATAAATGAAGGCACTAACAGGCATGGATCTAAAATTCTGACTAGATAAGTGTACACATACGTGCGTATTTGGAATTTTTCAAGTTGAATTATAATCACATTCCTAAAGGGTTTTCGGGTATTCAATTACTTTGTTAGGGTTCCGTAGCCAAATGGCAAAAAACGGAACCCTTATAGATTCATTCTGTCTGTCTGTCTGTCTGTCCGACCGTATGTCACAGCCAATTATTTCCGAAACTATAAGAGCTATACTGTTGAAACTTGGTCAGTCGATGTATTCTGTGAACCGCATTAAGATTTTTACATAAAAATAGAAAAAAAACAATACATTTTGGGGGTCCCCATACTTGGAACTGAAACTCAAAATTTTTTTTTTCATCAAACCTATACGTGTGGGGTATCTATGGATAGGTCTTCAAAAATGATGTTGAGGTTTCTAATATCATTTTTTTCTAAACTGAATAGTTTGCGCGAGAGACACTTCCAAAGTGGAAAAATGTGTGTCCCCCCCCCCTCTAACTTCTAAAATAAGAGAGTGATAAAACTAAAAAAAATATATGTTGTACATTACCATGTAAACTACCAACGAAAATTAGTTTGAACGAGATCTAGTCAGTTTTTTTTTAATACGTCATAAATCGTAACACGCAATATACCTTTCATCCAATCAATACACTAGTATAAAAACATCGATGAAAGTTACAACGAACTACAAGAACTTTTATATGATGTTACTTGCTGGTACGGAACCCTTCATGGGCGAGTCCGACTCGCACTTGGCCGCTTTTTTTCTATTTGGTTTTAACCTTTTACTGTCAGATGGCGGCGTATCTCAAAAATAAGTCCTTTTTCACGTTTGTATAAATTTTTATTTTAAAGATTGATGATAGGTACTACAACTGCGATCTTAATTGTGTTTAATGTATTTGATTTGTTGTATAACTTAACATTTAAAGTGAAAATGTTATCTCGAGGAGACTAAAGCAATTTATATACATAGTTTAGTATGACATTGTCTTGATTAAAATTTTCAACATAAAATACCTGAACAAAATCCATTGTGGTATAATTTTAACTCATCATCATCATCATCGGCCCATCGCAGTCCACTGCTGGGCATATGCCTCTCTCATTGCAGACCACTCTGATCGATTTTGGGCTTCTCGCATCCAGCTCCTGCCAGCCATCTTACGCAGGTCGTCACTCCACCTTAAATCTCAAGTAAATCCAAAATATCAACATGTATACGAGATTATTCATTTAAATTCTGTGCCTTGGGATTATCATTTCCTTTGAAGATTGATGAAATTCTTTGAATTTCTTTGACACATACTCCCAAAAAGTAATCGAACCGTTCTAATTTTCTTATTGGCGGTATCAGACTATCCGTGAATATAGGTTGCTTGAGCCAAATATACTCAAATGGAATGTTAATCATATATAATTATATAGTAAAATATATGTTTACTATAAAGGAAAATGAGAGAATTTCATCACTTTGGGAAGGATCACGTCTTTTACCCACCCTGGGCCTATAAAGGATACCTTTCATTATAAGGGTTGCTTTATAAACTAGGTATAGAGGAAACGTGTAGGTGTTATAAATGTTCTCACATACTCTTTAATATTTCACTGAATTAAGAACGTCGCTATTAACATTCATCTGTCAGTATAAATTAAGTGAACATATTACTGTACCTTAGAGGTATTCAATTTTAAGTGTCTAAAGTAAAATTTTACAGGAGAGACAAAAATGTGCGTAATGAAATTTTGAATTTAATTTTGAAAAGTTATATTAAAGGCAGAGCAATTAACATAGCTACATTTTTTTAATAAATAGTGGGAAGTATCATGAATTACACATAATTACGATAAATCTATCTATTATCTAACATCATTTAAGATCCTATACCCTGTTAATATTTGTATATCTCTTCTGTAAATATTAATTGTGCATTGTATATCTCTTTTTCATAGGCGGGTGGTGTAGGACTTAATGCTTTAAATAATTATTTAGAAGTGGTTCTTGGGATTTTAATGGTATAATAAACGTAATTTCGACAAAATGTGGAGTTAGTATTGTATACCTCTGAGGTACAGCAATAAATAAACAAAAGTATATTGTGAGCTTCACTATAAACACACGGTTTTTTGAAATTATAGTAATAAATAATTTGATTGTGTACGAGTGAACTCACAGTGATACCATGAACTCGTAAATAACCAATATTCATCACTTCTTTCGTTACATATCACCTAGTTAATATATTAAGTGATTTATTCCATAACTCTTAATTTCACATTTCAAATGATTTTAGTGTTTTTAAAGATATATATTTAGTAGCTAGTGTTAGTTGGGTTCAGTTCTTTCTTCCTTTGCCGAGCAGTCAAAAACTGGAACTCACTACCTACTCGTGTGTTTCTTTCGCACTATGATGCCGGGTCCTTTAAACTGGGCGTGAAAAAGCATCTCACTAAGCAGCCAAACTGTGTGCATTCGCAGCAAGTGTAGTGGCCTCACTCTTGGATCTGCTCATGCGGTCCATCAAGCAGGGTAGAGTCATTTTGATAGGCTAAATATATGTATATGTCGCATCAGGGGTGGCCGAGATGCGAAACATCGGGTCTTCATCATGATCCGATATAGTTCTTGATAAATGTGGGCACTGACTTGGATACTCGAACGAAAGACAATTTAAATCACAACAATAACTTTATTTTACTAACGGTTTTTACATTAAGGAAACAAACACGTGCGTTGGTACTCAGCGTATGCCAAGACTGTCCGAGGTGGAATGACCAAAGCCATCTCTTCCCGCCAGTCATCGCTGCATCCACTCTACCGATGATCGTGTCCAAGCGGGAGGGCGCCACTTGCGTTTCCGTTGACGATTTATAAATTCACTGAAATAATTCTTAGATGGCGCTGTCCGTCGCACCATAGCATCAATCCACGACATTTCCGGTAACGATTTATTAGTTCACGATCAATCCACGACATATATATCTCTTGAATCTATTTTAGTATATGCACCCTATGTTGTGCATAAACCTCCTCGAACCTTTACCAATTTTCTTTGTCCTTGCCCCAGTCGAACTAATCTCGCCCCACGGTCTACCAACTTTTCTTTTGCCCGATGGTCCCTTCCATCGTGTAATATCTATTGGTCACCTTTCATCTGTCCAACGCGTGATGTAACCAGCCCACTGCCACTGCATAGTTAGTGCCTATCTTAGTGTATCCTTAATCTTTGTTTTCCGTCTTATTTCTTCGTTTTTTTGTTTCTCAACTTTTCTGATACCTTTATAAAATACTCCATTGCTCTTTGTGTGTTCTCTTTTTTTAGTTTGATAGTTTTGGTGAATACTCAAGTTTGTCATCCATGTAGCCTGTAGGAGACATGGCATAATACAAGTGTAATTACCTTTTAATATTTCTTTTAGTGCCCAAAACTTTTCACGTTACAGTTACTGTTTGTATTAAATGATATTTGTTTTCCTAAATAAATATAACCTTTTCCTAACATATTAAGGCATGATGTACATCAAATAGAAACCTGCTTCAAATTTACGGAGTTTATTAAGTGTAAATATTTGCTCGATATCTTCGCCATTCATACATGGATTTCAATCATTGGTTCTAATGGGCTTGGTTGTACTGAAGATTTTTTCAATTCAAATTTAATGAAAGACGACACGGCATACGGCTTCGTAACAAATCATTAGAACCGGTCACAGTGATGTTATAAATACTATAAATTAAGTTGATTTTCGACTTAACTTGTTTATGTTAAACCTTAACTATTTATTTATTTTTATTTAAATATTACCATTTTACACGCTTTTTATTAGCTTCACCTGTATGTTTGTTTGTATGTTTGCAACCGACTCCTTAGGGTGAAATTTTGACTAACTTTAAACAGCCAGATTTCGTTCAAACTTTGTAGATTTATCGAGGACCGATGACAATACATTAATTTGAAAAAAAAAAAAAAAACAAATTAGTCTTTTTTAGTCTTTAAAAAAATAATTTTAAAAATATTTCAATAACGTCGCCCCACACTTTTTACATTAAAACTATTTTCTACTTTTTAGTTTAAAAGAGTGTTTGTTTAGTTTACCTATTAAAACTATTTTTTTTAAACTTAGCATTTAAGGAGTAACACGATCTATTATTGTTGTTGCTAACCTGTGAACAATGCTGTGGATTACATGTTTATAAATTTGATGTACGAGTCATCTTCTTTATATATATAATTCTTCTGTGAGTGTGTATGTCACTGAACTTCTCTCAAACGACTGGACCGACCGACCGATTTTGATGAAATTTTTTGTGTGTATTCAAGGGGATCTGGGAATGGTTTAGATTTGCAATTGGAAACGGTAGGTGGCGCTGCGATCAAGTTCTGGAATTTTGAAGTTGGGCGGTACGAAGTTCGCTGGGTCAACTAGTATCCATATATAATCTAACATGAATTGGCTTTTTGTTCTATTAATATAAAATAAAATAATTATTACTAGCTAAGCCCCATGGTGTTACTCGCGGTTATTATTGTAAATCGTGAGTTATGCTAGAGTAAAGCTAGTTTGAATAAAAAATCATGTCAAAATCAATTTAGTCATTCCAAAAATTACTTGGAACAAACAGAGATAGACAAAATTTATGAAATTTTTTTTTTTTGGATAAGCACCGTGAACGCTTCCATATGCATTTAGTAAAAAGCGGCCAAGTGTGAGTCGGACTCGCCCATGAAAGGTTCCGTAGAAGCAAGTAACATCATATAAAAGTTCTAGTAGTTCGTTGTAACTTTAATCGATGTTTTGATAATAGTGTATTAATTGAATTAAAGGTAAATTGCGGTTAACGATTTAAGACGTTTAAAAAAAAACTACTTACAAGGGACACACACATTTTTACCCTTAGAAAGTGTCTCTTGCGCAAATTATTCAGTTTAGAAAAAAAATATATTAGAAACTTCAATATCATTTTTGAAGACATATCCATGGATACATGTATGGGTTTGAAGAAAAAATATTTGATTCTGGGTCCTTTAAGCGGGGCGTGAAAAAGCATCTCACCAAGATGCCATAGTGCGGGCCGCCATGCTTTATTGTCTGCATTCGCGGCAATGGTGTGTGGTTTCCCCCACTCTTGGATTCTGCTTGTGCTTTCCATCAGGCAGGGTAGAGTCACTTTGGTAGGATAAATATAAAAAAAACAGTTCCAAGTATGGGGACCCCCAAAATTTATTGTTCTTTTCTATATTCGTGTGAACATCTTAATGCGGTTCACAGAATGCATCTACTCACCAAGTTTCAACAGTATAGTTCTTATGGTTTCGGAAAAAAGTGACTGTTACATACGGACGGACAGACAGACAGACATGCCGAATCTATAAGGGTTCCGTTTTTTACATTTAGCTACGGAACCCTAAAAAGGGTCCGGTTGATATTACATAAAGGCACTTTAATTTATTTATTTGTATGTATTGATACATTATGTACATAACTGTGATAGTTATATTAGTTTTTAATATAAATTCTATCATAATGTATTTATAACTGAGGATATCGCCTTATGTTTAAATAACAATAAAATGCTAAGGTATATTATTATTATTCATAAAATAACATTTGTCAGACAGATATATTTTAATGAAAATTCGAAAATTAATATGACTTCAGAAAAATAAAAAATAAAATTTTAGATAGTTATTTCAGATAACGTTTTTAAATGGTTCCTCCTCCTTGCGTCGTTCTCCTCAGTTCTGAGGGTCGTGACCCTCACTTGCTAAAGTTTTGTGAATGGCGGTTCGCCACTTGTGTCGGTTCCGGGCAGCATGCAGAGCAGCATGGATCGTACATCCGAGAAAGGAGCCAACTTGGTCTGTCCAGCGCAAGGGGCAGCGGCCTCTGGGTCTCCTCCCTTCGATCTTGCCAGTCACCATTAACCTTTCGAGGCTATCATCGGCCCTCCTCGCAATATGGCCGAAGTATCCCAGGATCCTACGGAGACACAGGGATGACAGGCGCTCACAGATTGTAAGCTCCTTGAGGATAGAGGTGTTGGTGCGGTGAGCTGTCCAGGGTATCCGCAGTAGTCTTCTCCAGCACCACATCTCGAAGGCATCAATGCGCCTACGGTCGGCCGCTTTCATCGTCCAGGCCTCGACACCATAAAAGAATATTGGAAAGACGAGGGTTTGTACCAATTTTATTTTTGTTCTCTTGGAGATGTTACGGTCTTTCCAAATCCCATCCAGGTCGGACATTGCACTTTTGGCCATGCCAATGCGTCTCCTTATTTCTTTTTCGCATGATCCGGTATTGCTGATGTTGGAACCAAGGTAGACGAAGTCTTCAACCACCTCAAGTTTAAGCGACCCCGTGAGTTCCAGTTTACCAGTCCTGTCAATCACCATGACTTTACCTTTTTAAATGGTTACAATACCTTATATTTTCTGAGGTTTCAAATTGGTTATGTGATCACGGTATGACGCTTCGCGATTCACGGGTCGAATTTACAGGATTCACGAATAGACTCTATGCGGGTCACGGGTATACTCTATGTGGGTCACAGGTAGACTCTACGGGGGTCACAAGTAGACTCTACGGGGATCAGGTGTAGACTCTACTGGTGTCACGGGTAGAGTCTACGGGAGTCACGGGTAGACTCCACGGGAGTCACGGGTAGACTCTACGGGAGTCACGGGAAGACTCTACGGGGATCACGGGTAGACACCACTGGTGTCACGGGTAGAGTCTACGGAAGTCACGGGTAGACTCTACGGGAGTCACGGGTAGAGTCTACGGGAGTCACGGGTAGAGTCTACGGGAGTCACGGGTAGAGTCTACGGGAGTCACGGGTAGAGTCTACGGGAGTCACGGGTAGATTCTACGGGAGTCACGGGTAGACTCTACGGGGATCACCGGGAGTGTACCCGTAACCACGAGCGTTATAACCCATTTGAGATAAAACACAAATTATGAGAAAGACGGAGAAAGATATTATACACCGAAATATTGCAGAACCAGACAATTTCAGTAAGTTTGAAAGTTATTAATGTTTCAAATCTACTTTTCCTTATAAAGTTTTTGATAGAAAGGTATTGCTCAAAGTTATAATGAAAGGAAATTCTGTACAAAATAGTTACTACTGCGCATTTACGTCTTGAGTTATATTTTAAAGTAAATGTCAGACAAGTAGGTCAAATTTTAACACTAAAATAACTTCATCAAATCATTTGAAATCACAGATTTCAGAACTTCCCAGACATGAAACGAAAAACATTTAGATCTACAATTCAATATCAGAACTATTGAATTAAACAGCTGTAGTTAATCTTTGTCAAGATTAATGTTTATACAAGGTTAATTAATTTCTGGGGCGTTCGGGTTGCTCGCAAATCTCGGAATAGGCCCTTCACAGAAATGTCAGAATATTTTGGTACAAAGCTTAGCAAGCTTATCCTCACGTTGCTTCTATACAAGTAAGCATTAATCACTTTGTTAATAAATTACAAAATCTTTGTTAAGATTTTTAAGCGACTCCAAAATAGAGGAATTTATCAATTCGTTTCTAATTTTTAAATTGTTAACACGTAACAGAATTCAGAATACGGAATTCTGAATTCAATTTATAAACTGATTTGTGTTCTTTTGGTTGGATTAAATTCAAATTTCAAGAGATAATATATCTTGACAGGGTGAAAAATTGAGGAATAAATTGGAGATAATATTAATATCTTGGAGGAAGAATCAGGCTGATCTTAGTACGAATGGGACGGCTCGGAGCGGACATCGTGCTGTTGCGTTTTGTTGATGAGAACGAGACCGGAGGCCCATTGGTATAGAAGCAACTTACTTGACCACCATAGTGTGTATATGCTGTATTATCTATAGGTATTTGTAAAAAAGGTGGTTACCCCTAACCTTGGATTCTAATCACGTTTTCCATCAAGTGAAATAGACACTTTGATAGACTTTCTGCTAAGTTAATAGTTTATTGGTCTACCCGTGGTGAAATATAGCCTATAGCCTTTCTCGATAATCAGAACAGTAGTTCCTGGGATTACCGCGTTCAACCAAACAAACAAACTGTTCAGCTTTATAATATTCATCATCATCAACAGCCTTTAACAGTCCACTGCTGGACATAGGCCTCTCCTTGAAAAGGAGGTATTGGCCTACTATACCACGCTGGACGGGTTGGTATAGTGTTGGTTTCAAGTTTTCCTTCTCTTTGCATTGATGTTGTCTTGCGTAGTTTATCCCTTAGTCGCATTTTACGAAACCCGCGTGGGATGAATAGGGGTGGTGACACTCAGTATTCTTAATCCGTCACCACACGGACAACGGATTATAATATTAGCGAAAAAGTAACATTTATTCAGAAATTCAACGAAAGTGGGATTATAATCCATATTAGTTTTATTATCTCATTGCTGGACATAGGCTAATCCTTAGAACGAATGTTTTGGCCTAGCATACAATGTTGGCCAAACATATTGATCTAAGATCTGTTTCTCTTTGCAGTGATTTTTTCTTGTATATTTGGTTGCCTTAGTCGTTTCTCACGTCACAAAAATATAAGTATATTTTCATGCCCATTTTGTTTTTTGATCATCTCTTTCACTTTGTATTTAGTTAGTTAGTCCAATTAATGAAACAACTTTTTGACAGTTATAATTGCTTGAGATAAGTTAGGCTTAATAGCCACTCTTCTTCGGCGATTACGTGGCGTTAATATCCCAAACAACAGAACAAACTGAGGCTTACTAAACATCAAAATTAATTACTTTTATTAAATTATACCCTAACCAACGAAATTGCTTTCTAGTATCTTACCTTTGTTAGTGATAAGTTAAAATTGATCTATCGTGCGTACCAATGTAATTTTGGATTAAATTAAATATTATGTCTAGAAAAAATATTTTTCTGAATATTATTTTACTATGTCGTCTTAAAATGGGCCAACATTAGTGGTGTCAATAACTATCCACAGCCAAGAGTAAATATAGTTTAGTATTAGGGTTGAAAACACCATTGAGTTGGTGGTCATTTAATATTTTTTTTACTTATTTAAGCCCACTAAAGCGACTTTTCTCTACCTGATGGAAAGTATGAGTAGAATCCAGGAGTAGGGGTCACCATCCTCATTGTGAGTGCAGACAATGAAGCATGGTGACCATCACCATGGCGGCATGGTGAGATGTTGCTGCAATATTCGCTCGGCCTTTGAAGGATCATGGCAGAATGATAGGACCAGTCTCACACTCACAAAATACGAAAATGCTGTCATTTGTAGGTTGGTTTTTCTTATGAGAGTAGGATTGCATCGATTGAGCCAGTCATTTGTACTAAAATAAGCGTGGCTCTATTTCTTGTTATTTGAATTTCAATTTCGTGGATAAACATACGTATCTACTTTTTCATTCGTCAAATCCCTAAATTCTCTTCTCCCTATTACATCAACAGACTTTGAAAGTTCACTACTGAACTGCTCGTCGGTCAAGCAGTTGGTGTATGCGGAATTCTAAATAATAGGCCAGAATATGAGAGGTTTTCAATGATTTGTCAGACGCTTCGTGGAAAAAAATATATTCAGTTAAAATAGGTTGAACGAGTAGTCAACCCCAAATAATCTTTTGAATAACAGAAGCTAGGAAGATGTGCTGGATACAAGTCACATTTTTGAAAAGAGGTTTTGGCCTACTACACCATGATGTGCAGACGGCTTGGTATAGGGCTTCTTTTAAGTTTTGCTCTTCTTTGCAGTGATGTTCTTCTCCGTGGTTTGCTTCCTTCTACGATACCCTCTGGATGAATAGGAAAGGTGGAACTGTATTCTTAATCCGTCACCATATGACATCTTTCCATAAATGAACATATCTAGTTTAAAAACTTTCAAAAACAAACATATTAAAAATGAGTACATTAGAAATGAAATAATTCTTAATGAGTAATCCAAATTTTATTGTACCTTTATTCTAAGAAATAAACAGTATCTTATCTTTAACGTTTAGAAATACCAAAATGTAAGTAGGGTATTTTAATATAATGATTCATGATTTGTAATGGGAAACTAAAGTGTGATAATACAATGTTTAAGAGAACCATGTTTAACTAACATTGAAGGAATAATCAAAACGTTAATTGCTCTTGTAATATAGTCCAAATTGTTAGTTCAGCAAGAATGGCTTGAAAACGGTTGGCGTGGTAGTTTGAGAGGCATTATTATAATGCGTAAATACCGTTATTAAAACGTGTTGGTTTACGCCTACGGTGTAATAATGGGGTGTATAAATATAGAAAATTCAAATTTTAACAGCAATTACTGTCTAACGTCTAGATAGGAAGGCTTATTCTAGAGACTTGTGATCATAACCGCTAAGAGCTTAGAAACGATCATTTGGTTTGAATTGGGTGTTATTTTTGGTTTAGAGGTGTTAGGGTAGGATGTTTTAAATTATTATTCTTTCTGGACTTCTATGTCTGCAGTACACTAGGTGAGATACAAAAAAACTGTTGATTTGAGTTGAACAAACTACTGTTTTAACTTGAACTAGTACCGAATGTGAGTTTTACAATTTAATAAAAAATAACATGTCCCCTCTTATTGATATCTTAATAAAATATGATTTATTTATATCGTTGTGGTGTACAAGTGTATTGCGTGTCTTGGAATTTTCTTGTTGACCGCGGAATAAAATTTATTTAGGTGTGCTTACACTAGTTTAATAATTTGGTTATTAAGGTTCGCTATTTTCTACTTTAAAGTTTTTTCATCAGTTCAATTTGTTGCTAAAAAGTTTTATAGCGAGAATAGGAACTATAAAAGTAGGTATTGCCAGACACCAAAGAACACGTTAATAAGAAAGGAGAAGGTTCTAAAAGTTTACTGTACGCTAGCTCTCCTGATTGTAACAGTTAGTTAGTAGATTGTGAAGACATCTTAGCTCATTAAAAGTTGAATACAATTTGATACTATCTCTCAGCGAAGTTTATAACAATGAAACAGTTAACTATCCTAGTTGTTTTATTATCAAATGAATATAAATACCTAAAACACTCTTACTTAAAATGTCTGAAAGGATTTTAATGATTTTTTATTTTCGTTCAAAATTATATTTGTTTGATAAGTTAATATCAATCCAATTGTCTTATCCTGGAATGCCTTACCGAAGGCTATAGGGAAGGCACAGTCGGTGAATACTTTAAGAGAATCGTCAAGGATCACTATCCATCTCACAGACAGCACAGTATTCCACCACGTGCTGTCTGAATATGTGTCTGAATATGTATGTATTCATATTTATACTATAATATGTATGTAAGTAAATGCATGCATATATTCACATATGCATGCATTTATATTGGTACCAAGTACATCTTAAGATTGCCTGAAAGAGATCGCAGGCAGCGATAAGGCCGCCAATTCTACCACTGTTTTTATTAGATTATATGCTTCAATTTATCTTCTATATTATGGTTTGAAATAACGAGTACCTATCTATCTAAATATATGTGTATACAGCTACTACTAAGGAATCACAAATATAACTAATCTTAGCCAGATGTATCTTGGACAATATGTAATTCACGTACAATGAGCATTAGACCATGTAAATCTATTATCGTACACCTCATAGGGCTATGCTGATCATTCGAATGTGTGTGACATAATTATGTACATTAAGTTACAAACTTATCTGAGTAGTAGAGAGAATGACAAATTCTTGAAAACAGAAAGTTACTGTACATAATCATGTACAGTAACTTTCTGTTTTCAAGAATTCGTCACAAAACACAAAACTGTTTCACCAAGTCACACACAAGTCACAAAACTGCTCAATCGAGCAGTTTTGTGACTTGTGTGGGTGATTGTAATAAATAAACTTATTCTTATTATAACTACTACCTGAGACCTGCGGTTGATATTGTAGACCGCGGATAATGCCACGGGGCAATGTTGGTCTATGTTCCTCCTTATAATATCAAATATCTTCCAGTGAAAGTATTTTTTTTTGGAAATTATTTTATTGTGGTAGGTAATCGGCGCAACACAACATTCAACGAACTAAGTCATCGCTGCACGTGTTTTCACTGACGTAAACAACTCGCAACGGTCGACCGCCCTACTACAATGCCTATAAAAAGCCGCCCGCTGCAGCGGAGTGATCATTCGTTTGTCTGCGCTCGGACAGCAAACACCTAACTTAGTGAAATATTCGAAGCTGTGTAATCAATACTAAATAAAAGTGAATTCTGGTTGAAGTGAAGTTTATTTTAAGTTATTTCTGAAAATGAAAAACTCCAACAATAATAATAGTAATGACGTCACTGTTTTTAAAACATTACCGGGCTCACCGTCCCATCATATATGATACCCGTACTTTCATATGAACTTAATAAAAACTCTTCATTTAATATTACTCACAGACACTTGAATTTTATTTATTGATATCATCATCATCATCATCATCAACCCTTAACGTCCCACTGCTGGGCTCAGGTCTCCTCTCAAGAGAGGGTTAAGGCCATACGTCCCCACGCTGGCCGAGTGCGGGTTGGGGACAGACAAGACACGTTGTGGCTACGTAATCTTGCCGTTGGATGTTTTTAAGCCGCCCGAAGGCCTCCAACTAAGCTTCACGACTGCTGTCTTATGACAACAACCGGGACCGACTGCTTAACGTGACCTCCGAATCACGGAAACGCTCATTATATAAAATGCCACAAACGGTCACCCATCTAGGTCCGACCGCGCCGTCGTTGCTTACCCTTGGTGATCGTTTCCAATCACCTCAGGCCACTCGGCTATGAGCGCTTCATATATTGATATACATACATATATTAAGTACTATTCTTACTACAAAGTGGTATATCGGACATTCCATCTACGAAATAAAACAAAACGGCAACCACAAAAACAGATAACACGTTCCGAGCCCAATAATTCTTAAATTTTCTCAGAAATCCATTTGAGTTCCATTACAAGGAGTAAAGAAAAAACAATACGTGCGGAGACAAGGCCACCATTATACAAAGATATTGATAGAAATTGTAAGAAGATCCGCATTAACATAGAAATAGAATGTGATGTGACGAAATGAAAAACCGCACTCTCAAAGAAAATAATATGGTTGGCGAAGGAGCGAGACAAATGGTTTATTATTATACACATAATAACAGGCGATGTATGAAAGAAACAGTCGTAATATAGATGGATATATAGATACTCTTTATTGAGCACTAGTAGGAGAAATGGACAATATATATTTAAAAAAAAACGATACTACAATAGGCATCAATACATCTTTAGATAGTGGATAGTGGATAGGTTTTGTATTTTTTAGTTTGTAGTAAATAATAGGAAAAATGTATTTATTGCAAGTCAAAATAATAATAATAAAAAATATTTCGGACATTTTGCACACAACGCCATCTAGTCCCAACCTAAGCGGAGCTTGTATTATGGATACTAGACAACTGATATAAATACATAAACATACTTTTTTTGTAAATACATACATATTATAGATAGAAAAACACCCAAACTTCGAAACAAATATATGCGGATCACACAAACATTTGGGAAACGAACCAGAGACCTCTTGATCTGCAGCCGCATACGTTGACCACTAGACCAACAAGACAGTCAACTGTCAACTGTGAAAAGCACTCTAGAATTTTGGACTAAAAATTTTATAATTATTAAACACGCTCAATTATATACATTCACTACATTATTGTAAAATAATAAAAAGAACCGACTGCTTAAAAGAAATTAAATGAAAAGAGAAAAACAAGTATTACAATGTCTATGTAAATTGGACTGACTAATGCATTGTTCTTTAAACTTACTAAACACTTTAGGGTGCCGCATGTCACGATGATATGGGTCACCATAAGACATTGTCTGCATTAGCAATGAGTATGAAGACCACTAGAAATAAAAATATGTAGAATCTAAATCTAAAATCCAAAGTATTTTGGATTCTACTTATGCTATCATCAGACACAGTAGATTTGTCAGTTTGATAAAAAAACGGACGTATTATGAACGTCAAAAATGTCAGGATAATTATGTGTGAATATTAAAATACTTAAATTTTATGCGTTGATACATATCGGCCTTTATAACGTTATGCCATTTATAGTAATGTGTTTCGGTAAAAAGTTTCGGCAAGTTTTTGAGGTTGTGGAAGGTAGTAAGCTATTGAGTCAATTTTGAATTTTTTTTTACCAATATCTATATAGATATTATCAGAAAAATGAAAAGAAAGTGTAACATTTGTTTAAAAATCATAGAACCAAACTGGCTGCACGCCATTTCGGGACACTGGGGGGTCGATTATATAACATAGCTAATAAAAAATGTAAAATTTATCACTGTAGTAGAACACAATGCAAAATTACGTTAACATCATGGTTGCAATCCCTGTCGTATGGAGAAACTGAGTCATTATTGGTGGCTGGAGAGTGAAGAACAAAAACAAACACACACACACACACACACACATACAGGCGCGCGCGCGCGCACACACACACACACACACACAACACACACACTATACAGCAGTATTTTAATCACTTTTAAACACTTTATTTGATATTTATATTTAATGTTATACTTGTAATTTTCCTGTTTTATCAATGTGTCGTCTCAAAAGCATTGTACAACTCAGCTTTATTTGAATATGCATTATTGTGACAACAAGAGGGAGCCCTGGCACTCATAACACAAGTTCAAACTTAGCTTGAGTGCCAGAGGTCAAAACTGAGATAATCGTTACAATTTATATCGAATTATAATAAACAAATTATGAATAGCATATAAGAAACTGTGTAAAGCTTAAAAATTGTAATATTTGGAAATAAAGAATAATATTAATGTTATTATTATTATATTATAATATTATTATATATTATAAAAAGAATTTACCTTAAACGAAATAGCCGGTCAGCTTGAAATAACTTTTACTTCAAACTAATTCAAATTACTAGATGAGCCGGCGGAATTCGTACCGCCTAATTTTTAAAATCCCTACTGGGTCTAATTGCGAATCTATACCATTCTCGAACCCACACAAAAAAATCATTAAGTCGATCCAACCGTATAGAAGTAGTTCAATTACAAATACAAGAGCAGAAGATTTCATCAACAACCCATAACGTCCCACTGCTGGGCTCAGGTCTCCTCTCAAGAGAGGGTTAAGGCCATACGTCCCCACGCTGGCCGAGTGCGGGTTGGGGACTGGCAAGACACGTTGTGGCTACGTAATCTTGCTGTTGGATGTTTTTAAGCCGCCCGAAGGCCTCCAACTAAGCTTCACGACTGCTGTCTTATGACAACAACCGGGACCGACTGCTTAACGTGACCTCCGAATCACGGAAACGCTCATTATATAAAATGCCACAAACGGTCACCCATCTAGGTCCGACCGCGCCGTCGTTGCTTACCCTTGGTGATCGTTTCCAATCACCTAAGGCCACTCGGCTATGAGCGCTTCCGAGATTTATACGTATATAAAGATGATCATCATCATCATCAACAGCCTTCAACAGTCCACTGCTGGACATAGGCCTCTCCTTAGAAAGGAGGTTTTGGCCTACTAAACCGCGCTGGCCAGACGGGTTGGTATAGGGTTGGTTTCAAGTTTTCCTTCTCTTTGCATTGAGGTTGTCTTGCGTAGTTTATCCCTTAGTCGCCTTTTACGACATCCGCGGGATGAATAGGGATGGTGACTGCCAGTCTGTGCATCTAAGTAAATAAGTATTTTCAACTGGAGTGATGAGATGAGAGAGTTCAGGGAAAACCGGTGTTGGTTATCACCAAGTCAGTGAAATTACCAGATTCTTCCAACTGTCTTTATTGCAAAGGTAAAGACGTATATTGCAAGTGGTATATAGAGGCTGCCACATCGAACTTATTAAAAGACTAGCTTTTGCCAGCGGCTTCGCCTGAGAGTTAATCACGCTAAGCTCTTTATAGAATCCACATGCCATATTTCATCATCGCCAAATAGCGTGTTACAAAATATAGTGCTAAAATTCACATCAAATCAGAAAAATTCTCAAGCGAATTTAATTAAAAAATACGTCTTATAGATTGTTAGTTTTATCATCGTAATAACTTTATTAAAAAATCTACGGAGGCAATTTCAAAGCTAATAGCAATATCGGAAAAGATTGCCTAATAATCTTCGGTTTTATCTTGAAGGCTTTTCGTTATAACTTGGGCGTGCGCTATCCCAATTTATGGTCGATATCTTTAATTTTGGCAAGTCAATAGTTAGTTAGATAACATTTGAAAACGGTTGCTACTTATTTCACAAGTCATAGCAGTAAGCAATGTGACAGGTATGATGGAGTTTTTGGTGTTTTATTGTATACTAGATTTTAGAAGCGGCTCTGCCTGCGAATTTGTTATCTTGGTAATCATTTAGTATGTTTTCTAAACTACTTGCTTGCAATATCTTATCTTACTCTATAAATAGTTGAAGATGGCTGTAAACTGACTAATCTGCTTTTATTTTCATAAATTTCTAGGTGTTAGCTATCCATATAAAAAAAAAAATCGGCCAAGTGCATGTCAGGCCACGCACAGGAAAGAGTTCCTCAGTCACCCATAATGGTGCGTGGATTTAAAATCGTATACAATGGATAATTGTTATGTTTACTAATTAATGCATTAATTTTGTATGACGTTTTCCAAGTGAGCGCATTTTACGAGTTAAGCCTCTATAACTCCTGAACTAACAAAGTCATCTAATCCGTTATAGTTTTCCTTCAAAGTTCAGTTACATGAACCACCGTCACGAATTTTTCCAGATTTTTCGAGCCGGCGGTTAAGCTTTTAGAGGCCCTGTTTTTACAAAAAAGTGCCCTTTAAAGCGGAATTGCTCGCAATCGGATACCTAAATCAAAAAATCGTCTGAAAAACTCTGTATAGTTTTGAAAAGACCTATCTAATGATACCCCACACGATGGGGTAGCCGCGAGAAAAAAATCATCCCCACTTTACGTGTAGGGGAGGTACCCCAAATAAAAAATATTTTTAATAATTTTATTGTAGCACTTTGTCGACGTAATTACAAAACATATTCATGCAAAGTTTCATCTTTCTAGCACTTACCGTTTGGACGGTAAGTCGAGGACGGATGGACGGATGGACAGACGGACCTGACGAATCTATAAGGGTTCCGATATAATATATTTTTTTTTTTTTTTTTTATATTTAAGCCTGCCAAAGACTGCTCTACTGACTGACTCTACTCTGCCTGATGGAAAGCATGAGTAGAATCCAGGAGTAGGGGCAAAAATTTAATGTTTGAATTTTAATATTATTTTTTATTAATTCACAATAATTGTAACATTTTGTATGGGTCTGAGATACCTGAATAAAAAAGATTTATTATTATTATTATTATACGGTAGGTATAAACTTATAAATATAAACTAAATAAATTTAAACTTCGGAACCCTAATTAAACCCGGTTTAATATTAGCCTATGACACTCACAGTCAATAGTTCCTATTGATAAAAGAATGTTCAAAATCAATTCAGTAGATTCAGATAACCTGCAAATGTTAAAAACTCACAAACTTCACCTCAATATTAGTATGGATAATTTGGGTTTTTAATAAATACCTCGTCATATGTTGTAATATTTTAAAATTTAAAACAGGTTTCGACATTGGGCATGTAAATCAAGTAATCAACAACCCATATTGTCCCACTGCTGGGCTCGAATCTGCTCTCAAGAAAAGCTTAAAGCCATATGTCCCCACGCTGGCCCAGTGCAGGTTGGGGACTGGCAAGACAAGTTGTGGCTACGTAATCTTGCCTTTGGATGTTTTAAAGCCGCCCAAAGGCCTCCAAATAAGCTTAACGACTGTTATCTTATGGTAACAATCGGGACTGACTGTTTAACGTGAACCCTGAATCACAAAAACACTAATAACATATTATCATGAGGTCCCGGATTAGCTTCCCGGGTCGAACCAAATGTTTGTATAATTCACAAAATATTTGTATGTATTTGCAGGGGAAAGGTGTTTGTATCAGTTGTCTAGTGCTCATAGTATAGGCTCTGCTTAGTTTGGGGCTAGATGGCGTAGTGTGTAAGTAGTCCGAATATTTTTTTATTTATTTTATTTTTAGTTGTTTATTCTTAAAACAGTAATATTTTTTTAACCCATCGAAATCTAACGATAATCAAAGCTAAGCAAAAATCCGAGTCTGTTTATAAATATCAGAATTCTGAGAGATCATAACACAAGAAAATCGTAGATATCGTTTACTTAAACATATAAAATAAAACCCTTTCTTGGCATTCAAGTAAAACTACCTT
Source organism: Phragmatobia fuliginosa (assembly GCA_932526445.1). Taxonomy (NCBI): domain Eukaryota; kingdom Metazoa; phylum Arthropoda; class Insecta; order Lepidoptera; family Erebidae; genus Phragmatobia; species Phragmatobia fuliginosa. The sequence goes on along the minus strand of OW052067.1, from coordinate 1,184,461 downwards.
AACCTCAACTTAAAAAGTGTGAGTAATTGTAACTCATATGATCTGGAGTCCTGGCCCGAAATCTATTTTAGCTTCCAACTTTAATGAGAGGTACGCTACTACCATTTGTTTAAAATGTTCTGAGGATTAGTTTTGTTGTTTGTAGAACTCGTATAAACCTTTGTCATTAAGTAATTAATTGTAGATTAGTTAATTTAAAACTAATATTTTCGATAAAACTCAAACTCATAATATTTTTTTTTAAATTGCAATCGTCGGTCATTATTCATCAAATACAAAACAGTATTTCAAACATGCCATTTTTTTTCAGTACGACCTAAGCATCTATGTTACTAGATGACCTTTTTCGTTCAAAAATGTCCAATCAAATTTTATGTCAGTAAAGAGAAATAGGTAACCTTATATTTTCAACCTTTGGTGCAAAACGATGAAAAATAATTTGACCTCCGAATGGCAGGTTAAAGGGTACTTCCAAAGGTCCTATTGGAACCTTTATCAAATAATTATATAGGTTTTAGCTCCCGCTGCGTGAAACGTTTATGGAAATCTTTTATCAGTAACATCTTACTGTGAAATCAGAATTTTTCACCGGGGTAATCGACTCACATAAGATTTTATACAAACGACAAACGTTCACGTTGTATTGGCTATACGACATGACGTATCCAGGGGTGGATGGTAGTCTATTATAGACCATATTTTGGTGACTTCAGTTCCCAATATACTTATTCCTCTTTTGTCCTATCTGGTAATACACGTCATATATGCCGCTGAGAGATGTTTGGTTTTGCTCAACATTTGCGATTGCTGTTTTTTTTTAACTAACAACTAAAACATATTTGTCTGCTGATGTTCCCAATAATAAGCTTTTAAATTGAGTACAAAATACATTTCATATACCTACACTTTTTTGTTTACAAAAATATATTATATGTAGATAATCATACCAAATTAAACATTACTTTACGTTTTAATGTTTGTCTTAAGCTGTAATTGAACTTTTAGCTTATTAGTTCATTATGCGAACCAAAGTAAGAAGCGTTCATGTAAATCATCTTATTAATACACATCACACAGTCTACATGCCTGTGGCATCTTATGTTATATCAATATTATCATCAAAACGATATAAAGCACGTCTCATATGGTTTGCAAACGTCTGATCTCAATGCGGGCTTCAAACCATCAGACTATATTGATTGAAAGTGCTCGACACCAAAGATTTCTTGATCTGCAAGCTGTTCGTGTCAGCAATGTCGAGCGATCCCGAACTTGAGATAAATTTCCATTTATAAGAATGATCACTGAGTGAGATAAGAGGAGATATCGGTGGTTTTCTTTGCAATTGAAAATGTAAAATCAGTATTAACATCTAAAATACTTCTGTTTTATTATTTTCAGAACTAAAAAAACTTGTGCTGAATGGGTAGTCGTAGGTTAAGTCTCGCTATAAGTAAAGGTTGTTAAGCACGAACATTTTTCCAGTATCAAGGTGTAAATTATGTACATTTAATTATTTGTAAATCTTAAATATGAAATTCTCGGGTCAGAGTGTTCGTAATTAAACTCCTCAGAAATGGCTCGGCCGATTGTCATGAAATTTTGTGTCTACATTGGTTAGGTCTGCGAATCGGTAAAAATAGAAAAAAACAATACATTTTGGGGGTCCCCATACTTGGAACTGAAACTCAAAAATTTTTTTTTCATCAAACCTATACGTGTACCTATACCTATATCTATGGATAGGTGTTCAAAAATGATGTTGAGGTTTCTAATATCATTTTTTTCTAAACTGAATAGTTTGCGCGAGAGACACTTCCAAAGTGGAAAAATGTGTCCCCCCCCCCCCCTCTAACATTAATATGATGTAACTTGCTGATACGGAACCCTTCATGGGCGAGTCCGACTCGCACTTGGCCGCTTTTTTGTACCTCTAGGACGCGAGCGGATCCACGGGCATCAGCTAGGAATGTATATAAGAATGTTTATTACAAATAAGTGTGCTAGGTTGACCATAACAGGCTGACTGCCTATTTATGAAAGTGTGCCTTCAATTGTAAGAAAATGAGCGAATTAACGCCTCTGCTCGAGGTATTTGTATGAAAATCATTAATCCTTGTTTTTAATCAGTCTTTATTACTATACAAAGTAATGAACAACGTACATCATTTTCAGCTGTTCACGTAATCCTTCTAACATATTAAATACATTTTTCTTCTAAGTTTTTCCTCATATAGGACACGATCAATCATAGTTTTACAGAATATTAGATTAGTGTGTCATATTTTGAATAAGTATGGTGCGTGAGATATATAATTATTGCAGTACCGAGGTATGTTGAAAGTGTTTATTTAGTTATATATTTTGAACTCTTGTTTGGTACACTTATTCCTATTTTTAATACATTACGTTTACAGTTTTTCAGCCTTCTAGTTTTAGTAACGTAAGTGTAAAATGCCTATGCCTATGCCAATGCCTATGTATAAAAAGGCTGTGAGAATAATAATCACTTGTAGATTTTTCAGTTTCGGCAACAACAAACAAAAACACAATTTAGGGGTAATCCCCTAAATTGTGTTTTGTAATTAAGTTTTGGTTTTTATTTTATTTTACTTATAAGACTAGTTCTTAATTGGCCTGACTTTGTTATGTTTATCAAGGAAGAATAACTTGTTAATCATTTATGAGTCGAATAAGAAAAATCCTTAAGAATATTTTTATTTCAAATTAGGACTTGCCTTCTGTTTAAGCTCATTCTGATTAATGAAAGAATAAAATAATAAGCGCGAGAGTGAAATTGAAGGAATAAAGAATATAGTTTATTGTAATTTGTAACAATATATTTTGTTCCTGACACATAAACTCATTCTTAAATCTCCCTTTTCTCTCTTTTAAATTTATAGAAAGACCTTGAGTAAAAGCCACTGGTTTTTAGTCAGACCTCGGTCTTACTGAACCAATAGAGGAGTATATTATACCACGAGACTGCTGAGTAATTGCTTTTAGCACTCTCACTTGAAATATCATTGAAATTTAACGAAATTTTCTCACCACTTTAGAAAGTGATCGATGTTTCATATTAATGATTGAGCTATAAGAATAGTTTGCCTACAGAGATTTATAAATTTTATTTTCTAGAAATTTGAATATGCTGACGGTTACCTACAGAACTATTATTCATTTTGGGCTACTTACGTTTCTCGCCCAAGATAAATATCAATAAAATTATACTAAATCGTTATTATCACATGAAGCTAAAACTTTGTACCCTTTTTTACGAAAATTACGCGCACAATGAAGTGTGAAATTTCGCACACTTATAGTTTTGATCTAGAACGAGTGCAGATACTATATTTTTTTTCAAATTTGCTTTAAAAATACATGAAATCCAAAATAAAACATCACGAATACTACCATATATTTGAGACACACGATAGATAGATAGATACTTATAATCAAATTTACATTGTACCGTAGCTATGCCGAAATCCATGATTAAACAAATAGAGTCTTTGACAATAGAACCTCAATAATGTTGCCACTTATAATTCAAATTAATTATCGAATTTCAACCATTTAGCGACCACTATTTATGTTCTTAGGTATGTTAATGCGTTCATGATTATCTGAAAACGTTCATTGAGCGATAAATCTGCTATCAATTTGTTATATTAACTTTACTAATATTATAAACGTCAAAGTTTGTGAGTATGTATGTATATATGTTTGTTGCTCTCTTTCACGCAAAAACCACTAAACGGATTGGGATGAAACTCTACAGTAATATAGCTTATATATCAGATTACCACATAGGCTACTTTTTACTGCAATAATTTAGATAAACGCGGGCGGAGTCGCGGGCGAAAGCTAGTAGTTAATAGATATGAAAACACTATTAGCGGTAGTTATGTCAAAGTATTATATTTACAAATACTAATCATTTATGACAGATGAATGCTCGAGAATAGATGGACTCATCGAATCTCGAATAAGGAGGTTCTCTGACGTGTGCAAAGATCCCGTAAACAACTTCCGACCATCAAAATGTGTAAGATTAGCTACCTGGGACACATTTTCCGTCACCCACAGTACCGCCTTATCCGCTTAATCATGATGGGAAAAATATCCAACAAACGCCACGTCGGAAGCCGAAGAAAATCATGGCTCAGAAATATTAGAGAATGGACTGGGATCGCCAGCGTAGAAGAACTGTTTCGTCTGCCTAAAAACAGAAAGGAATATGCAGAGCTGAAAGCCAACCTAAATTAGTGGATAGGCACCATAATGAAGAAAGGAATCATAGGCTGCTTACCTACAACTAACTGTAATGTATTCTGCGCTGATTGATAGTTTTGTACACGCGGATTTTTAAACACAGAAAAGCTAAATAAAAATCAAGAAGCGAGAGATGAGCCATACTTAGTTACTGAATGATTTACACTCTTTATATTTTTAACAGTAATACCAGGTAATATGTAATAATTAAAAGAAGAAATTTTCTCTTCTTTACAAAAAGAGGATTTACTTTTTTAAAATAAATAAATACTAAAGCAACTTAACGTAAAGAGACTTCTGAGAAATAAATTTCTTTTAAGGCTATTACTTGGAGTGGGTTGTTCTTACAAAAATACTCACTTAAATAAGTTTGTTCAAGATAATGTTTCTTGTATATCACTATTACTCAGAACTTTGGTAATTAGACGGAAGCCATCGACGTGTCTACGCGACAACTATATTGAAATATAATACTCATGGGTAATTGAAGTTACATTCTGGCTTTGAACTTAGTCGTAAAGTAAAAGTAGTTTAAGTAAGAAGGGGCATATTATGGGCCTACAATTTAAACCAGGGTTTCTACGTGGAGTCTACAGCACCGGTCCCTAATAAGTATTGCAAGATAAATAATTTAGATTTGTTATTTTCTCTTGATCGGAGACTTGCAGTATTTATTCTAGCTGTATTTGCCCTATATCCCAACTATTTCCCTGAGCTACCTGATGAAAGTATCCAATCAACCAAAGCCCTATGCAAAATTAAGCTTAGCCGAATTCAAAGAAAAGTAGATTTATATGGAGTAAAAAAATGTATTAAAAATGTTTCACGTGAGATTATATTGTGATAATTGTAAGTAAATAAATTCAAACAACCCTTGTAACTCGCTTTAATTTTACACCTGATACAAACTGCTCTGCATCAACCAACGGCTAACTGGGAGATAATGCCTGCACATTAAATTTGCCTTATGTATAATAAATAAATAATTGTAATGTAAGACGCAGTGGTCGTAGTGACAGTCTATTGTTGAAATAGACGACACTTACCAGTATTGGTATTTGTAAATTAAATGATGATAAATGATATTTATTTCTGTAAGTAAATCTTTTCAGACATTTTACAAGTCGGACTTATAGCTAGAAAGCGCCGGCATTTCCTACGACTCACTCTGGGAAGAAACGCCGAAACAAACCACAGAGGTGTCTTTTTTTTTTAAGTCCGTGTACAATATTAAAGAGAACTATGTGAGTGCAGTATAGGGTTTGGGTTGGCCTTTTGAAGAATGAACCATAGTTTTGAGTCGACCTGTCCATGCAGACGGCATACGGGCCCCAGCCATCGTGTAGCCTAACCAATGTAGTCAGGATCCACAACCTGGAACACGACACTGCCGCCAGCAGGACACTTGAGTAGGCCGTGGAAACACTCAAAACCACCAGAAAATTAATAAAATATAAGCTAACATTACAAGCCTACACTATACTCACATTTACAAACCCACACAAAAAAACAAAAAAAAAAATTCAATCAAACAATTCAATCTCAACGTATGTTTCAATCTCTGTAAAATTTTAAGCCATAAACATTTTTTATGAGTTTACTAGTAGTTTTTAAGTTCAAAGTAAAATATTTATAACTAACAACGGGATATAAAGATAATGACAACAGATTCCAGTACATTAAGTCTGAGTAAGGGGTTTTCTCTACTGGAGATCAGATCCGGTATCCAATTAGTTACTTATTTATTTGTACATCGGTTTTTCTCTCAACGAGAATTTTCTATCTGCTTTTATACGGATAACTACCTAAATGTTAGATGAGTCTTTAATATATCTATTATCTAGATGACAGTTTTAACTTTTGCGAATTTAACACGTAGAGTTTATTAATAACGGGACCTATGCGTCGGATTATAATAGAAGACATCGAAAAATATATATAATATATATATAATTTTACCAAGAATAATCTCGCTGTACAATAAAACTATATATTTTAACTAGACATTTTTAATAGCAAAGGTTGTTACTGTTACTGTTGTGTGTAGAAATAAACAAAACAACAATTAAATAGATGAATAAATAAAACAATAAACATGACTTGATACAACATATTTTACGTTGGATAAGAGTGACAGCTGTCATTCTGACAGCACGTCACATAGTGAGTAGGTGCGGCCATCTTGTGCCGAAGAACTCAAACAATCATCCTCAATGCACGATCAAGAGTAATTGATTATTTCTGTAGTAATCACTATCAATCAATTAATGTGAAATAAATGTTATTCTGAAATTTTACGTAAGTGTAAACAAATATTTACAGATCGTACGAACATTTGGTCTGATCCGGGAATTGAACCCGAGACCTCTTGATCAGCAAGACAGTCATGTATTTTAATTCACTTTTTATTTAACTTAAGTTTAACCTGAACGGCGTCACCCTATGGCATTATTAAATGTTAACTTCCTAATTTTTAAGTTAATTATACCAAAAAATAAAAACACAACACTGCACACTATTAAGCTACGCTAATAAATTCAACTTTTAATATTAGATGCTCAGTCTATTGGCAGAGCCTTTGAAAAATATTTACAATAGAGTACATGAAGAGAAAATAAAAATATAAAGCAATCATCTTGAAATATTAAGGTCCATCCTACCTACTTATAAAAATCGGCCAAGTGCGTGTCAGGCCACGCACAGGAAAGGGTTCCTCAGTCACCTATAATGGTATGTGGATTTAAAATCGTATCCAATAGATAATTGTTATGTTTACGTATTAATACGTTAATTTTGTATGACGTTTTCCAAGTGAGCACATTTTACCATATAAGCCTTTATAACTCCTGAACTAAGAAAGTCATCTAATCGGTTATAGTTTTCCTTCAAAGTTCATTAAATGGACCACCATCACGATTTTTTTCAGATTTTTTGAGCCAGCCGTTTAGCTTTTAGAGGGGGGGGGGACGCCCTGTTTTAACAAAAAAGTGCCCTTTAAAGTGAAATATCTCGCAAACGGATACCTAAATCAAAAAATCGTCTAGGAAACCCTTTATTGTTTTTAAAAGACCTATCTAATGATACCCCACACGATGGGGTAGCCTCGAGAAAAAAAAATCATCCCCACTTTACGTGTAGGGGAGGTACCCCAAATAAAATTATTTTTCATAATTTTATTGTAGCACTTTGTCGACGTAATTACAACACGTATTCATGCAAACTTTCATCTTTCTAGCACTTACCGTTTGGACGGTAAGTCGAGGACGGACGGTAAGTCGAGGACGGACGGACGGACGGACGGACGGACGGACGGACGGACGGACGGACAGACGGACATGACGAATCTATAAGGGTTCCGAGTTATGAACTTCGGAACCCTAAAAAGGGTTTATGAAAAATAAAAGCTGTTCCTTTGGTCAGCGGTATTGCGATAGTAAAACTTCCTTATTAGGATAGGATAGCCGAAGTCAGATGAACTCATTTTCTTATACGACTCGGTCACTTCTCTGATGACAGTTTAACTGTGGTAAAGGATTTTTGGAATCGGTCAATGAGCAATGAAAGGATGCCGAGGCCTCTTTAATATAGGGTAAAGTTACTATTTGAGATGAGAACTTGAGTGAAAGATTGAAAGATTTTATTTTATTATTCTTTCCTTATGTAGGCTACAGTAAAGGATCACTAGAACCAATATAATACTTATATGCGTCATATATGTATGTAATACTTATATGTATACATAAAGGACAGTAGAAATAGTAATAAATGGAAAGCCTAATTCATAGGCCGTAGAATTTGTTTCTCTGGAAAAGAAGCTCTTAAAAAGACAACAATAAAGATCTCACAGATGAATGAATGAATAGATTTTTTTTAAAGTAATTTGATCAAGAAGTAAAGTAAGTTAATTAATGACAACTTTTTCTATTTATCGTAGCTATTCACTGAATATATGAGAATATAAGAAAAAACTCTTTATTTGCTCACCATATTACAGAGTTACTAATAGAGTACATTAGAAAGTTACAATAGAGTGAGGTTATCGGAACTCAAGTCCTTTCAAATTTCAATTTATGGATTTCTATCATGATTTTTTTTTAGATTTTTTGAGCCAGTCGTTTGTCTTTTAGAGGGGGGAACCCGTTTTTGCAAAAAAATGCACTTAAAAGTTGAATAACTAGCAAACGTATACCTAAATCGAAAAACGGTTTCAGCAATTTCACAATATTTTTAAAAGACCTATCTAAAACCCCACACGATGACAGACGCAAGAAAAAAAAACATCCCCACTTTACGTGTAGGGGAGGTATCCCACATAAAAATGTTTTTTTATAATTTTATTTGTAGCACTGTCGACGTAATTAACAACACAAATTCATGCAAAGTTTCATTTATCTAGCACCAATCGTTTGAGTCGTAGGTCGAGGACGGATGGACGGACATGATGAATCTATAAGGGTTCGGAGTCATGAACTCCGGAACCCTAAAAAGAGCAAGTTGGTGGGTAATTGGGTTTGAAATAAGCTCACAATAATACCACACCTTAATATCGGGTATACAATAACATAAAAGGAGGCATTCCTAAAGCTTCGGATCCAGCCATTCATCAATCAAACTTGTGGCTATTATTCACGAGTAACCGAAGACCGCTCCCTTACACCACTATAATGAAAACATATTAACCAGTACTTTCGTTTCGCTAACAAAGAACGTTAGTAATATTACGAGTATATGATTCTTTGATTAACGATCTAGGGATATAGGATAAGGTTCCGAATGGACAAATAACTTCTATTTTATAAGTGAAATTCGATTTAGATAAAATTTCTTATGGTACTTTACACCATTCGCTACATTTACTGTTACCTACTCTGCATCGTTCCCGGTGCATAAATGCCCATGATTGCTGACTGACTGCGTTGCCTCGCTGGATTGCAATGGACATTCTTTGCACCAGGAACGTGTCAGAGCGGTAGCTACCACGTTTATGCGTAATTCGGCAATCAATTTCTGTAAATAACCTTTTGCCCCCGAACCCCCCGATTATTTTTCTTCATGTTTTCGCGATCCCTTTCCAGAATTAGGATAGAGTAGAAGAGGTTTTAATCACTTACATCTCTCAGTGAAAAGATATGAAAAATTTGATTATCTTTAGAACCGATTCATAAAAATAAGCATGGATTTTGTTCAATACGTTTTGACGGTTTTTAGATTTCCGTAGTTCATGACTCGGAACCCTTATAGATTATGTCCGTTAGTCTGTCCTCGACTTACCGTCCAAACAGTGAATGCTAGAAACATGTAACTTTGCATGGATATGTGTTTCTATTACGTCCATAAAGTGTGGGGTATTTTTTTTTTGTTTTTAAAAGACAACTCCCGCATTAGGAATATAAATTCCTGTGTCGCGGGGGACTTTACAAACATACATGAAACGGACACAAAGAACACCCAGACTCAGAACAACAAATTTTAATTGTGAATCACACAAAGTGTTATCCTACGTGGGATTTGAACCCACGACACTTGGCGCAATAGGAAGCGGCGTGGCGACCGCTTAAGCCACTAGGCCAACCGTGCAGTCAATTGTCTTGTCACATAGTATTTTTAAAAACATAGAGAGGATGCTAAGATGTTTTTTGATTTAGATATCCGTCTGCGAGTTATTTAACTTTAAAGGACATTTTTTTACAAAAACAGGGCGTGCAACTCCTAAAAGCTAAAGGGCTGGTTCGAAAAATCTGAAAAGATTCATAATGGTAATCCATAATTATGAGGAACTTTAAAGGAAAACTATAACGGCTTACATTGCTTTGTTAGTTCGTGAGTTATAGAGGCATAACTTGTAAAGTACACTTACTAAGAAAACTTCGTACAATAATAACGAAATAATGAGTAAACATTACAATTATCTATTGGACACGATTGTAGTTCCACTTGGCATCATATATGACTACGGAACCCTAATCTTTTCGTTTTTTAGGGTTCCGTAGCCAAATGGCAAAAAACGGAACCCTTATAGATTCGTCATGTCTGTCTGTCTGTCTGTCCGTCCGTATGTCACAGTCACTTTATTCCAAAATTATAAGAGCTATACTGTTGAAACTTGGTAAGTAAATGTAATCTGTGAACCGCATTAAGATTTTCACATAAAAATAGAAAAAAAACAACACGTTTTGGGGGTCCCCATACTTGGAACTGAAACTCAAAAATATTTTTTTCATCAAACCCATACCTGTGGAGTATCTATGGATAGGTCTTCAAAAATGATGTTGAGGTTTCTAATATCATTTTTTTCTAAACTGAATAGTTTGCGCGAGAGACACTTCCAAAGTGGAAAAATGTGTGTCCCCCCCCCTGTAACTTCTATTATAAGAGAGTGATAAAACCAAAAAAAATATATGTTGTACATTACCATGTAAACTACCACCGAAAATTGGTTTGAACGAGATCTAGTAAGTAGTTTTTTTTTAATACGTCGTAAATCGTAAACCGCAATTTACCTTTTATTCAATCAATACACTATTTTAAGGACTTATAAATGATTTACTTGCTGCTACGGAACCCTTCATGGGCGAGTCTGACTCGCACTTGGCAGCTTTTTTAGAGTCTATAAAGCTTAGGCCCAATAAACACAGCCCAAATCTATCAAAATATCCAAACTTCTTTTCATCTACTACATACATATTTATACTTTAAAAATACATATTCAAACTTAAGCCATATTATTCAAGTTACTTATGATATTAAAAAGTAAAGAGGGAATCAATAGCAATACATCACGATTAACTCTAACCCTTTTAGAGCCATAACCCGTCCCAGCCATTTGCTGCCAATGTAAGGCAGAGCCATTCATTCTTTATGCTAGGGTAGGGTTTGAAATAAAAATCGTCCCATTTCTCTTGACCCTATCTCAACGGACACAAAGTTAAATTATCAGCACCTCTATCAACTTATATTGACAGAAAGATAAATACATTAATATTCATATTATCTATGAATTTCATCTGGCGTTTTCAATGTTGTTTGAAATCTCAATACATGAATAATTTCAAAAATATGTTTCAAAATAGTATATTTTCTTATTTATTGTACTCCACTACTAAAATTCTCATAACTATGTATAAGTTAATATTTTTTCATTTCTCAAATGTTACACTTCAAATAAAAATTAGTTTATTTTGTACACTTTATATTACCTTGACATTAAAACGTGTTATCGAAATGACTTTAATATTAAATAAACATGTAATCTACTCATAAAATTATATAAAACTTGTACAGAATGTTCTCCTTTATTAGTAGGTATACGCTTTCCACTCACAATATTTTCTCCGACTATATTGACTGAGACTCAAACCAAATCGGTCACTAGTCGCATGAAATATATAAGAAAGTAATATATTCATTATAGTATCATTATTTCAAACTGTATCCAAGCCCAATCTATATAAAGAAAAATATTTTTTTAAAGGTTTAGAACCTTTAAAAATTCACTGATGCTTAGACTGAAAAAGTACTATGCCTAAATTTTGTATTCTTAGGTACAGGAGGAGATCGATAAAATACAAAGAATAAATAAAAATGTCACCGCCTTGCCTAAGTAATAACTCTTGTGTCGTTAATATTTTTATGGCGAAATGACAAAAATACGAAATTATTAGCACTTAGATATTTATAGCATTTTCGATTTTATTCCAAAATTGACTCAAAATATTCAATGTGATATTTTTCTATCATAAATCTTTTGAACTTTTTAATGAAAGACTTTCGTACATAAAAATATACCTCTATATTTAAGTACTGAAATATTAGAGAGTGTAATAAAATTATTTAATTAGTGTATGATATTTATCAATCATCAACAGCCTTCAACAGTCCACTGCTGGACATAGGCCTCTCCTTAGAAAGGAGGTTGTGGCCTACTATTAATTTGATGTACGATAAAATGCAATGAAAATTGGTTACTCTGATCACTTATATTCTCTGTGTAAAACACTAGTTAATTATTGTATAAAATGTGTATGTAAACTAATTTATTATAATAGATACTTAAATTAGGCCCATTTACAAAAAGACGTGTGCATGTCCGAGCTGGAATGTCATAGAATTACCATTACGATTTAATTTAGCAATGCTAATTCCTGTGCTCGATCAAGTCCCGTCGGTCATGGTCATGAAATATTACTATTATTAACTTGGCTGTATATGTTAAACTTTATTATCTTAGTAATAAGTAACAAACGACTCTATTTGAAATAAATGTATACTTTATTTTAATAATAATAATAATAATAAATTGCTTTATTGTACACCAGATCAATTACAATAATATATTATATAAGGAGGTACAAGTGGCGGCCTTATCGCTCAAACGCAATCTCTTACAGGCAACCATGGGATGGAGTAAAAACATAGGATGGAAAGTGTGGGGTTGTATCTGGTGCTGTGATTTGAGATAAAGAAATAGTATATATATACAATACCTGCGCATACATATATAAATACATAAATAAACATACATACCTACACACATATTTATACACATTTACACATAGAAATAGAGAAGTATTATATTCTGTACATACATTAACGGAATATTTGACTTGTCTGTCACACGTCATTGACGTCTTCCAGGTAGTATTGTCTTACCTTTTTCTTGAAAACCGTGAGTGTTTGTGCACGTCTTATTTCAACTGGTAGGGCATTCCACAGCCGAACTGCTTGGATAGAGAAGGAGTGGTCAAGGAATTTGGTTGTATGTCCAGGCATCTTCAATCTCAGGTTCTCCGACGACCTCAACAATTTGGGATGTGTGTCATGCAGGAAGGTGAAACGGGATTTTAGGTAACGTGGAGTACAAGGGTTGTATAAAATATTGTAAAGAAGAGATAGTATATGTGTATTCCGGCGAAGGCGGATTGGTAACCACTTGAGTTGTTTACGGTATTCGGAGACGTGATCATATTTGCGTAATCCAAATATAAATCTTATACTCAGATTTTGGAGTCTCTCAAGCTTATTTAATTGGTCTTCAGTGAGATCTAGATAGCTGACATCGGCATAATAGAGGATGGGGAAAAGAAGAGATTGTGTTAAAGCAATCTTAGTTGATTGAGGTAGAAAATTTCGGAGTCTGCGCAAAGATCCTGCAGCGGCAAACATTTTGCGACTCAGCTCTTGGAGCTGAGGAGCCCAGGATAAGGTGCTATCGAAGTAAATCCCTAGGTTCTTCACTTTGTCACTATAAGGTATAAGTGTGCCATTACAGGTGATATGAGGCAATGTTGTCCAATCAATTTTGGAGATCATACGCGAACTCCCAACAACAATGATTTTAGTCTTTGATGGGTTAATTTTAAGGCCGTAGGTGTTGCTCCACTTACATATCTTATCTAGGTCAGCGTTGGTAGTGTTAATAGCACTGGTCAGATTGTTCAGTGATGCCTTGGTATATATCTGGAGATCATCCGCGTAAAGGTGGTAGGAAGAAGATAGATCATTAGTGATAGTGTTGATAAAAACAGTGAAAAGTAGGGGAGAAAGCACGCCGCCTTGTGGTACACCAACTGTAGTATTACACCAAGAAGGAACGGTGTTTTCAATACTAATGCGCTGCCGGCGACCAAGCAAGTAATTGCGAAACCAGTCAATCGCAGTTGGAGATATGTTGAGAGAGCACAGTATGGACAGTAAAACGTCGATGTCTACTTTGTTGAATGCATTACTGAAGTCTAGGAGTGTCAGAACTGTAAGTTCACCATTCTCCATGGCAGATCTGATGTCCTCTGTAATGTGGACTAGGGTTGTAGTGGTACTGTGACCGGGTCGGAAGCCAGATTGGAATGGATTTAGTAGTAGGTTACTGGATAGGAAATTTGAGAGCTGGGTATAGATGAGACGTTCGAGAACCTTGGACAGAAAGGGTAATATAGAAATTGGACGATAGTCGGAGAAGGATCCAGGGTTTCTTGTTTTGGGAATGGGTATAATTTCGGCATCCTTCCAAGCTTTAGGGAACACGCTATAGGAAATTGAGTAGTTGAGGATATGACAGATGACGGGAAGAATTTCATTGAGGATTGGGAGGATCATATTTCGATTTTAGTTCATAATTTTCTGATTAGATTCTATACCACACATGAATATGTACCCAAATGGACATCAATGCATCTACTATAAAGTCACTAAAAAGTAGTGACACCATTACGACATTTGAAAGTTATCATACCATTTAAAAAAACTACTACTACACATAAAAACTACGCACATTCAACAGTAGAATAGTATCATGGCACTCGGTTCGTAAACATAAAAATTGGGTCAAAAATATTTTCCCTCTGTAAAATACGGGTGGACAGCTGACGCAATACGCTGACTCAGGTGAAAATTAACGCCTCGCCGTAGCAAGCAAAACTAACACCACCGTTTAAAAGTTCTCCCAATTTTATGTGGATACGTCTATGCAACAATATTTTTTGAAAGCATATTTCTGTGATTATTATATTTAACTGACCTTTAACTAGTGGTTCAATTTTCGTCTAGATAAAAAGAAGATGAGCTAGATTATTTGTTTTTTTAGAAATAATTAAGGACGTTTATAAGTTGTCTTTCCGAAATTCGAAGACTACGTTAACCAGTGAAGCTTAGTTGGAGGCCTTCGAGCGGCTAAAAACATCCAACAGCAAGATTACGTGGCCACAACGTGTCTAACCACTCCCCGACCCGCACTCGGCTTTCATGGGGACGTATGGTATGGACTTAACCCTGAGAGCAGTGGAATATAATGGGTTGTTCATTAATAAGTGTTCTGTTTACCATATACCATCCATTACTTCCAAAGAAAAATGTACCAATAGTACAAGAAATTCAATGTTTATAAAATTTCAAGCGAGGTGGCATAAAATCACAAAGCTTTTAAAGACACGCCATCGAAAAACCATCAATAATAGTAATTCTCATGTAAGCCGGGTTATTTGAAACTGGCAATCAAATAACTTCAACCTGAAAGGCACATGAAAACGCTCGAACCTCATAATTGCTACAGGTAAATTAGCTTGGAGAAATTTTTGCGTTTGTAGTAGTGTATGGTCACGTGGCACCTGCGGACAGTGTGAACTGGTTTATTCTGGTTTTGTGCGTGTTTCCACTTTCCAGTATCAAGTGACGATTTTTTGCTTTAGATTGAAATATCTCGACAACGGTGCGTCCTAGGCCAAAAATAACAAAAAATTTAGTCCGTAGTTTTAAAACCTAGATGAAAGGAAAAAAAAAAAATATCGGTCTCTCCTCTTTGAAGTTTCACTTTTATCGTTTGTGAATCGCACACGCACCTTTTTTGTCTTATAAAGTCAAAACCTTTTTCTTTAAAATAAAAACTTGTTTTTATTGAAAACAAAAATCAGAGTGTTGCTAGGATATCGAAACATTTTTGTATAGGCCAGAACGATATAGTGGAAACGCGCTCTAAGATCTGTGTAATATACACACCACTACATATGCAAAAATTTCTCGAGAACAATTTCACTGTACCTTCATGTTTGCCGTAATAATGCACTCGTTTGCAAAGCTTCTACGTTGACCAATGGAACATACCTGAAAAGAGAAACTGACATTAGTTTATTCAGGACTTTATTGTCTATAAAAAAAAATTAAAATCTGTTCTCTTGGATTTTTTGACTAACATAACTTTACATGATTGTCCTAGAGTTCAAATGAGCTACGAAGTAATCAACCAGCTATAAAATATTAGCTATTTATTATTATACATACATACTAGTTATTGCCCGCGGCTCGGCCCGCATGTCTGTCAATTATCTAACAAATTCATTAATTAAATAAGTTCAAGAATAATTTTGCTCAATATTACTTTGTTTCAAATCAATCAATCAACAACCGATAATGTCCCACTGCTGGGCTCAGGGATACCCTCTCCTGACAAGATATTGTTAGGAGAGGGTTAAAGCCATACGTCTCCACACTGGCCAAGTGCGGGTTGGAGACTGGCAAGACATGTTGTTGCTATATAATCTTGCCGTTAGATGTCTCTAAGCCGCCCGAAGGTCTCCAATTAAGCTTAACGACTGCTATCTTATGATAACAACCGGGACCGACTGCTTAACGTGACCTCCGAAACACGAAAACACTCTTAACATATCATGCCACAACATGCCACCCATCTAGGTCTAAACGTAGGCACGTTGGTGGCTTACCCTCGGTGATTTTTTCCAATCACCTAAATCCACTCCCCTATTGGCGCTCATCTTCTTTGTTTGTTTGTTACATATTAGACATTTTGAGTGCCTCGTTGGTCTAGTGGTTAGCGTATGCGACTGCTGTTCAAGAGGTCTCGGGTTCGATTCCCGGGTCGGACCAAATGTTTGTGTGTATAATACATTATGTATGTATGTTTTTACAAAAAAAGTATGTTTATGTATTTATATCAGTTGTCTAGTTACCCATAATACAAGCTCTGCTTTATTTGGGAACTAGATCGCGTTGTGTGTAAAATGTTTAAAAAAATATTTATTTATTTATTATTTTAATAATAAAGGCTATTATTCTCTATTAAAAACAAGCAAAAACGTTTCAATCATCAGGATTCGATTTAATTACAATAGAGCTAGTATCACAATAGGAAAAAACTTCAAAAGTAACTGCTTTCATGTCTAAAACTGTAAGTTATTCAAAAACATAAATCCGTCACACTCCATCAAGGTTCTTGTGACGTAATAATTATTGGGCCTTGCCTGCTAATAACGTTACTTGCTAATTTATTTGAATCAAAGTAATAATCTAATCTATGAAATTACTCCTATATGTTTTAATTCTGTTAGTGAAGAGTAAAATTAAGTTAGATTATCATTTGAAGGGAGAAGAGCCGGAGAACCATCAAAGAGAAATTTAATGTTACATGTGACACAGAATTCCTTTGAAACTTTGCAATCTCTGTCTATTGACTGCCTTATTGGTCTAGTGGTTAACGTATGATGCTGCTGATTAAGAGGTCTCGAGTTCGATTCCCTTGTCGGACTAAATGTTTGTATGATCTGAAAAACACATCTCTACAACACACATATTTGCCTTATTTGGCATACCAGTTCGAAGTGTGGATGGCATGTTTGTTGTTTGCGCGCATAACAAATATTTTGGCGAATACGACGTAGACACTTAACGAAGAGCGCATAACGCAGTGTGGTGCCGCCATTAGATGTGCTCCACGAATCCCACAGTCTAGCGATAGCTATGAATACAACTTCTTATAAAAGTCGTAATATTTCAACTGTTTTGTGGTCGTACGCAAAGGCACAATTGTTTAAGTGGTCATCTAGCCAATTGCCACTGCGGAGAGTGTCTCGAAGAGAGAGTACAGTCTTTATACATAAGGGAGTACTATATGAAGTGATTTATACTAGTATAGAACCATGTAATTCTAGGCGTACTTTCTTTTCCCCTGTCACAAGACCCTTGCGAAATTAGAAGAAATTGCAAAAAAATGATTTTCACCGCTACTAATATTAATCCCAACTATATATTATGATATTATAAATGCGAAAGTAGCTCTGTATGTCTGTCTGTTACGCTTTCACACCTAAACAACTGAACCGATTTTGATGAAATTTGGTATGAAGATAGAACTGAACTTGAGAAAGGACATGGGTTACTTTTTACCGTGATAACCGACATTCATGCGGGCGGAGCCGCGGCCGAAAGCTAGTATAATATAAATGCGAAAGTAACTCTGCATGTGTCTGTTACGTTTTGATGCTTAAACCTCTTGACCGATTTTGATGAATTTTGGTATAGAGATAAATGGAACCTTGGGAAAGGATATAGGCTACTTTTTACCGCGATAACCGACATACACGCGGGCGGAGCGGAAAATAAATGTAATAATAAAGTTTTCACGAACAATGTTTAAACCGTCTCTTTACCAGGAGATTTCTATCTTATGTAACCCCTAAATTTTAAGAAATATCTGAGCACTTAGGTGTTAAGTTTGGTGTTCGCAGTCGCGCCTGTGGCCAAAATGTAGCGAATACCATGGTTTCATCCATTTTTTTTGGAACTAATACATGATTCCTTTTAATAATTATTGTCAATATTTGCCTACCTTAGCTCATCGACAATTAATAGTTTAATCTCAAAGAATGAATGAAATGACGAAGGAAAAGATGCTTAAAAAGGGAATAAAGATAACGATCGAAAATTCATTTATCAGCCCAAGGCTAAAGCCGTGTTGAAATTGAAAGATATCAATATTACAAGGCTTATCTTGAGTAAGGAGATAAAAAATCTCCCGTCAAATGTTCTACAAAAACTGGCAAATATCGTTTATTGAATTTCTATTTGTCATCTACAAACTGCAGACGTTCTGAGAGTGATTTACTTGTAATTTGTTTATATATTTGTATAAATACATTCATACGTTTGAACAAAAAATATGATATTCTACTTTATTGAACAAATACATACTCATCATCTTTATTTATTCCCAAGTTTATTTGGGGTCGGCTACTAGTTCAACCAGTTTTACCTGAGTTTCATTTTTTCCACGGAACGACTGGCATCGGACCTCCGCAACCCTAAGGGAGAACTGAAATTCGAAGATTGAACTAGTTGTCAGTATATTTGAGGGCACTGACTTCCAAATAACGATTGCCATAGATTTTCATGACAACCGGGACCGAAGGCTTAACGTGCTCTCCGAGGCACGGGCGTACCGCCAAACTTCCAGACTCCGGGCTGTTATTAAGAATTGAACAAATACATACTATTACTATTAAATTTTTAATAGTAATAGTATTTATCCCTACTTAATATTATAAATGCGAAAGTAACTCTGTCTGTCTGTCTGTCTGTTACGTTTTCACGCGGAAACCGCTGAACCGATATTGATGAATTTTGGTATAGATATATATGGGACCTCGGGAAAGGACATAGGCTACTTTTTACCGAAAATCGACACACTCGCGGGCGGAGCCGCAGGCAAAAGCTAGTATTTATATAAATATGATATTTTATTTTGATCACGTGACTGAGTGACAATGAAACCAATGAAGCAAGAGCCAATGAAACAAGAGAATTGAGAAATAGAATAGAGAATAGAATAGAAAAGAAAAACGATTACAACTTGGCTAGAGGACAGGTCTCGATATTGCATTTATTCTGATTGCTATATCTGAGAATTTGATGTAAATCTAGGTTAAAAGTGTTAAGAAGGTACTTATATAATATAGTAAGGTCAGGGCGGCAAAACTTTATAACAACTTCGTTACTTTGGTCATAAGTTTATTAAAAACAATATTTAATTACGGAAGTAATTACTTTTTGTGGAACAGAATAGAAGTTATTTTGTACGTAATTATTTCTCTAAGATGAGATATCGGTGCTATCATTTATTCTGCCTTTGTAACAGAGAAGGAAAACGTAGGAAATTGTTTAGTTCAGAGCCATTATTTTGGGCTTACGGAATTTATGATTACATTATTTTAATAAAACAAGTAAGAAAATAATAAGTAACGATATTTTTATACAATATATATTATAACGAAACGTGTAATTAATCATAGTATTCGTTTCGATCTTAGGAACTACCGTTAGGGTAGGAAGGTTTTCTTATGGAATTGTCAGATTTACTACTACCATTGAAACACTGCATTTATTCGTAATATAGAGTAACTTACGAATAATATAACTTAATCAAGTGTGCAGACTATTTTCGTTTCAAACATCGTCAAACATTGCAGCCGTTTGATCGTGAAGAAATAATAAATATACAAACACAGACGAGTGTGAAGTGTAATATCATTTCTTAGTTATCAATCATTAGACCAAGGTACACCAATTATGATCACCTCACCAGATCGCA
Source organism: Phragmatobia fuliginosa (assembly GCA_932526445.1). Lineage (NCBI taxonomy): Eukaryota > Metazoa > Arthropoda > Insecta > Lepidoptera > Erebidae > Phragmatobia > Phragmatobia fuliginosa. The sequence continues at coordinate 1,164,318 of OW052067.1, read as the reverse complement.
ATTATTCTCCCTTTATGACCCCTCGTTATATTTAATAGCAGCTACTTTATTTCTCTATCTCTTTTAAGGTTACATTGTGAGTCGATGGATAAAGAGGCTCTTTGAAAAGGGTAGCAACGGCACGCGGTCTTACTACATGAAAGGTCGGAACGGAATTAACAGTTGAACAAATAAAATCGATTTTATGCTTCAGTCACTTTTCTGAACATGACGTTTTCATTTATTTGTAGAACGTTCATCTTGAAATATAATAGATAAGTTGAAACGATTTTAATGCTGTATTTGTAAACATTATTCAACAGTTTAGTCCATTGCTTTAATAGTTTGATGGTCATGAACACTGTTTATCGTTTCTTAATCAGTTCTGAAATTAAGCAAGCACAATAATAATAGACAAATAATGATTTTGTTTGAAAATTAATTAATGAAATAGTGGACTACAGCCCCATCAATGAATATAATTTCATTTGTAATAATGTTATCAAATTATTTTGTTTAAATAACAAAGCTAAGTAGGTTGTGTAACAAAAGACCTACTTTGTTATTAAAATTAGGCATTTTCTACAAAAAAAAAATTATATGTAAATATATAAAAAAACATTAATTTACTTAATTATATTAACTTTCGCTAGAGGATAACCCTTATGCTTTACGGTGTCAGTCTGTCTGACTTTCGTTCCTCCCACGCATACGGCAGTGGTAGGCAGGTTCCTCCGGTTTAGTTTAGATTAGTTAGATTAGTTAAATAATAACTTTTGTCGGCCGTCCCGAGACGCCCCCTTTTTTTTTATTCCCGTGCTCGTGGTAAGTCCCGTTGATTAACATTAAATGTAAAGTTTTGTAAGTCAAAGTTCACTTTGATCTAAACGAGGCTATTAGCTATTCAGTACTCTACTGCGTTATAGGGCTGATAAAATCAAGTCCATTTACGAAATTTGTACGCGATCATCATGACTTTTATATTTTTAGTAAAGACTTTTATAATATATTTTCATTAGAATTTTTTTAGCTATAGAAAAATGTGTCGGTTCCAAAAACAAATAGACAACGATAAACATTCGCAAATCTGTCTCCCCATAATCTGAAATAGGCAGCTGATAATAAAATCAGGGCAATAAACAGCTGGGAGTATACAAACACTAGGGATATTTATGTGTATTGAAGCGTGCTTTACGAGGCCCTTCTAAAAGATAAGCGGGATACGAAATATAAACCCTATAGGAATATTGACACCTTAAGGTTTATGACGGTATAAACAAAGAATGATGACTATTTGTGTAAATAAAACAGTGGAAGTTTAGAAACTAATGTAGTAGTGTAGTTTTTATAGTTAAAATAAAATATAGTTTATGATACTTTTCAGGGAATGATCCAGTTACGGTATTCTTGCACGTGCCAATATCTTAAGTAAGGAATATGCAACGTTTTCGCTTTTCTTGCCAAGAATGTAACGGAGAAGATTTTATACCAACATTTTTTAAATCTAGGGTTGAAAAACACCTTCCAGTAGATATTCGACTGATCTAGAGCCTACAGTTTGGACATCAGGCTGTGCCGCGGGGGGCTTAACACACATACACGATACAGACACAATGGCCACCCAGATTTACAACAACAGTGGATTATACAAAGATTGTGTAAAATACTTTTGAATAAAAAATAACAAAAATCAAGTCCCTCAAATATCAAAATTAGTAGATATGTGTATCAATGGTATTAAGGCTATCACTACATTAAATAAGCTACGTCTATTACATTACATCAGTGTATAATGTACATAATAATTTGTATGTATAGATTATCCAAGCTTTGGAAAATCTATATTTACAAATTAATATCATTTATGATTTCAAATAAACAGTTTTTACTAAATGCGTTTCAAAGTGTAAACCTACGGTAATTATATAAAAAACTAACATGAAGAAAGCCAAATAATATGGAGTAACTGAGGTTACTTTTTTAGTAGCTTCGCCCCATGGCGTTACCCACAGTTGTAAAATGTCCGCGGATATCGCCGCAAAATGCTGCTAGTTTAAAGTAAAATACAAACAGGTATTTACTAAATACTGAAATCCTCATTTATCAGTTTTTGGTCAATAAAAGTTTACTGTCTAAAATCAAAATCAAAGCATTTATTTCAAGTAGGCCAGTTACAGGCACTTTTGAATTGTCGAAACAAAAATGAAAATTAAATGTAGCTACAGTCCCAGTCACAAGACATAAAAACTGTGAAAGTACTGTAGTTGCCCATTCCCTAGCGTAGATCTCTATGGAGAAGAACGGGCAAGAAACTCCATGGACACTCTTTTAAATCAAAATGTTTTTTACAAAATCTTGGTTACATCATTATTGTTGAGATGGTACATTATGTGAGAACGATGTAGCAAGACGTGCACGTTAAAAGTGTCCGTTAAAAGTGTCCAAATATTGTGTGTAAATAAGATACATATATTTAGTAATGTCATTTTCATCAATATAAAGGACCCAATCGCTGTCAAAGTTATCTACACAGAACATTACGTAGTTTTACGAGTAACACACGCACATAAAAGTTATTAATGCGTTCGATCCCGTGTGTTGTCGATTTGAAACCCATAATAGGAGAAAATTCTGCCAAGGTTTTCTTTTGCTGAATATGTACCTGTTTAAGTATTATTTAGAAACACAAAAACAGGAATAATAAAATTTTCATTCGATATTTCTTTGATTGTAATAAAAGTATTTTCATCATTCTATCACCTTTTCTATTTCGTTCTATTTTCTATCTATTTCTAATTCATAATTTTTTTGATTCTGGTAATTTTGTAAAAATGTTTGTACAATTTGCTCCTTTGTCTCCATTAACGACAAAAACATGAAGGGTATGGTAAAATTATAATATACATATGCGAAGTTCATATGTATAATATTCGAATGGAGATCTTCATGAAAAGATAAATCAACTTCTAAGTTCACGGTAGTTCAGTGTCGAGTTAACCTCGCTGGAAACCTACACTACGAACTATTAAAGACAGATTCAATTTTTTTTATTGTTGTAATGGAATAGGCGTTTGTTTCCATCTCACCTGATGGAAAGTGTAGATGAAGACGAAGGTGGTACACGCCCATCCAAAAAAAGCTGTTTACTCTACTCTTAAAGGCTTCAGAGTTCAACTTATCAGGAAAAATAGACCCAGACAGGTCGTTCCAAATTTTGGCAACTCTCACCAAAAACGAGCTGTCAAACCGTTTATTACGATTTTATGTCAACGACGTATGGATGAAACTTTTGCCTGCGCCTAGTAGTCCGATAAAGGAATGGAGATGGCTCGACAGTTCGAAAAGAGCTTTCGAGCACTCTCCAAAGAGAATCTTATAAAAAACCGATAAGCTGGCAACTCGACGACGATGCACGTTTCATAAATTTAAGCATCTTATTGTTAAGATTTTGATAAATGATTTTGTTATTACCTGGAATATTAATCTCTCATTCTCAGAAAAAAATACATCATTTGGATGAAATTGTAGAACATGACGAGAACGTAAATCGTCTTTAATATCGCTCAGTTCGTGTACACATTAGTCACACGTCGAATATTTGATCTTAATGTGTATTCTAGAGAAAACTTTGCTGCTACGCTCAAAAGTTTTGATACTGTAAAATCATAAATCTTCACTACGTTGAGTATTATTTTATCTTTTGCGTTTCGGAATCTTGAATTTAAAAAGCATAAAAAGTTCATTGGTTCATTGGATTCATAGAGCAACTCAGCAAGCATGACATTTGGCCGGAATCCATCTTTGGTGTTCATTTTTGTGTGCAAATTGTTCAATAACTATTTTGATTACTCTCATTTGGAGCAAATTGCATCAATTTTGCATCAATAGGATTTAGCAATAACTACCAGTTAAATAATGGTGCAACTGTACGTATATATGTTTACTCTCAATATTTCTGTATTCCGCTGTAGTGTATCGAAGTATTGATAGGTAGTACTTGTGACTTTTCAAGGGTTGTTGGTCATAATTGACAGCCGGTGTAGGTCAGTCGAGTGAAAAGCAAATTTAACGATATATTTTTAGCTCGAACTGTTATTGATCCCGTTTTTTGTGTTAACGTTATTAAACTGTAACGTCTGTTATTATTTATACTGACATGAATGAAGATAATATGAAAGTTTCTTATATTGTATTATGATGAAGAAAAGAAAATAAATATTAGTTTCCAAGAATACAAACGATATAAACATAAATGTTTATTCATCTTAATATTAAGATTTCAGCCTTATTAGATAATATATTGTATTCTCGGATTATCCAGATTCCAGACACTAATTACACCCATATCATTGTTGGAAATCTTTTTTTTTTATTCTCGCCAATTTTATCTTGATTCTGTGATAAACTGGTCTATCACTATAATCTGTACATGTATACAAAGTTGAAATGTATGTTTGTAAACTTATATTGACAGCTTTTTACTTACTGCATTTCACTTCGTAAAAGTTTTTTTTTAGTTAAGATAAGATAATATTTATTTGCCTAAACATGTGTGTACATACAGCTTAAGGCATGTAAGATGTTACAAAGATTATGAAAGTTTTTATATATTTTCCAATTAAATTAGTATGTAGGTTAATATTATTAAATAGTTTTAGTATTTGAAGTCTCAAAAATTTTAAAGTTATACATTATTATTTTATGTCATAAAATAGAGTGCAATGTTAGTAAAATATTAAAAGAAGATAAGAATAAATAATAAGAAACTATTTAATAGTACAAATAGATTCTTGTTAAATTTCAGTGACGCTGTAATACGCTTTATTGACCAAAAACGACTTTTTTTTTTTTTTTAATGAATCATAGTTAATTCGTGACAGTTATTAGGTAATTTATAATAAATGAGAGTAGCCAGGCAAATAAAATTGTTGCACATCATTGCAGTTTTTGCGCTATATAAACAGCTTCATATTAAAGTCCGTTCCTGGGCACTATGCCTGCCATGCGGGGATACAGATTAGAATTAAAGTTAACGAACGTTACAATTTCAAGAAATAAAAGGTAGTAGAAAAAAAAAACGAAATACTTCTTGAAAAGAAACATTGTTTCGTGACGTTTAGATAATTAGCCATTTCATTTCTCCGATCCGCTACTAATGACGGTTGTTTAGCGATTAATTCGGTAGTAAAGGGCGTGTCGTCATGTGAGTAGGTCGCGTCGAGGTCGGGGTTATCTTAACGTAACTGAAAGCTTTCTGTTGTGTTTTTATGACGGCATTTATGGCTCGATTTATGCCTATTTGTTTTTGTGTTATGTCATTCATGTTCAGGAAGCCAACTGAATAAACGGTGTTCGTGTATTGAACTGTTTAAACAAGTGAATGTAATATGTATTGTAGATATTTGATGAGACTAGTCGTTGAATTAAAATGTATAATACATGAAGTATTGAATTAGTTACGATTAGTTTATTTAGCCACTCTAATAGTATCGCATTTTTCTTAGTTGTCACCCCTGTTACTTAGTCAAATTCGTATCATGTTTTTTTTTGCATTCATTGGAGAAGTTTATTTTTAGTTTTTATTACTTTTTCTTCCCTTCTTTTTACATTTTACTTATTGCACTCTATTTTTTAACTGCCTCGTTTGTGTAGTGGATAGCTAATGCGACTGATAATCAAAAGGTCTCAGGTTCAAAATCTGGGTAGGGGAAAAAATAGCAGCTCGGAGTTTGGAAGTTTGGCGGTGATTCACGCCCGTGCCTCGTAGAGCACGTCGGTCCCGGTTGTTATGAACATCTATGACAATCGTCATTGGGAAGTCAGTGCCCTCAAACTGACAACTTAAGTTTATCCTACGAATTTCAGTTCTCCCTTAGGGTTGCGGAGGTCCAATGCCAGACGCTCCGTTGAAAAACTGATATTTAGGAAAAAACGGTTGAACTAGCAGCCGACCCCAAATAATATTGGGAATAAGGCTAGGAAGAAGAAGATCGGTGAAGTTAATGAACTAAATGTAACAGTACGGTTCAAAGCTTAGGAGCGAAGCAGGTCCGGCGTAAACACCGTAACGGATTGTAATCTGTATTTTTACTTCATCTAAAAATATATATATATAAAATACATAAAGACTCTGTCCGTCCTTTTCTAAAAGATGAAAACTAATTTCCTTTGAAGAATAAAAATTCTGAATTATTTTTTACCCTCCCAAATTTTTATTTAAGAAAGTAATTTAAGCGTAAGCCCTAAATTCATTATGCAAATAAAAGAAATTGACAATAGGAAAACAGTTGATGAAAAACTTGAGCTTCTTATAGCAGACCATAACATATTTCTTCCAAAAAGACGTTAAAAATTAAACGTGATATATTAATATCTTCTTTATACTAAAGCGTTAAGATTTAAAACAGAATGACGCTTTATTATGGGATAACGATTAGATTATCTTTTGTTTAATTTAATGAGAACTTGGAATGAGGAACAAAAGTTGTTTCTTATCGAGTGTCAAAAAAAAACTTTATCCATCAGATCATTTAATAGGCTCCGGGAGCATTCTAACTGAATACCGGCTTCAAAATAATTGTTTTAATCTGGAGTATTTTTAGTGACACAAATGAAAAAAGACTTAAAGCTTACAAAGATAAAGTAGACTATGAATTGTGTCTAAATTATCAAGTTTATTTACTGTTTGTTTTATAGTTTCCAAGACGATCTGATTTGTCAGAAAAAAAAGAGAGGAAAATTACTGTTTAAATAGTGAATGCAGTTTGTAGAAAAATATGATTTGAGATTAACGTACTGTTTCTGTATGAAAGGAAGACCTTTGTGTGGTGTGACGATGATAAGGTCATCTCTGAGAACTAATTTGTCTATTAAAAGTTTATATACTCTGGTATAACAATGGACTTAATGTCGAGGGCATTCTCTTCCAACCTACCTACGGGTGATGTTATATGTAAAATTGTCTTCACGAACGCAACTTCAATGCAGTTTGTCTTCACTTTGCTTTTTGAATTATGTCCAATAGGTGCGATGTAATTGATCTCCAACTGTCGCAAAAAAGTTTTTAGGTACCTATTTGTTATTAGTGTCAACAATCTTAATATGAGTCCAGGTGACGAATGTTGTGTCGTGATAGAGTCGTGATCGCTGCTGGTTGAATTAATCTTGGATCAAAAATATCTAATAATCGCCCGGCATAATGTTAATATCTATCAGCAACTTTTGTGTCTATGTTCTAATCTATTTTCAACTGTCACTTTTCATTATCCAGGTGTATTGAAGAAACACAAACCTCCTTTGTATCAGAACAAAATTATATTTCAATTTCAAATATACTCAAATTTATAATTTTACCTGGTTTGAGTCAGCTTCAATATTAAACTTAATTCTCTGTAGAAATAAGAATTGGCGTTCAGTATTTTGGAAAACGTTACAGAAATTTGAGACAAGATATTGCTATTTGTGCTAGATCTTAATGACGATTGCTGACTGTCATTGATTCAGGGATGACCTGAAATCATATGCTTCGGGTACACTCTAGAGTACCACCCTTAAGGTCGGACGTCAAGGTGATGTTTAGTGAAAACGTCACATACTCTTGACCGAGAATTCGGATTTTGAAGAAGTTTCTCATCCCGTCAACGAAAATAAGTTCTCAATAAAGATACTTTTGGTAGAAGCATCCTAAGTGAAATATTCTCATCGTTTCGTAACGGGTTGGGTAAATTCCAATTCGATCAAATATACTGAATGGCGTTTGAAAATGTACTCTCGTAACAGAACTGTAATGTCTTACATCTCAAGATGTTAGCTTAGTCAATACTCAAGCAATATTGTTTCAAAATCGATTGTCCTTACGAACCTCGAAGCTTTTGAATTTAACTTGGGCAAAACTTTGTGCGTAAGTGTGAATAAGTGTATGGTACATTTTAATCGAAGTGTCATATAACTCATTATATAATAAATATTATACAAATATATTATTATAGAAGTGAATATTTACCATTGTTGAATATATAAATAGTATTGCTAAATTAGAAGTGTATTTGCAATTTGGTGTTATGTAATTTCGTTGGACATGTAAGGAGTTGAACTTTTGCCATCACTTACTTTTGAAAGCTTATTATTATTACTGTAAATTAATACAGTGGTAGCTTATTCATCTGTTGTGCCTGAGGTCACGTTTTTGAGTCCCGGGTAGCACTAAATGTTTGTTTGATCTGCAAATTTTTGTTTCGGTGATTGGGTGTTTCTATGTGTATTAAAAAAGAGTATACTTGTTTTATATCCATTGTCTAGTACACTAGAAGACATATAGCATAGTTCAAGCTTCATAGCTTCTTATTCATCACTAGATGACTTTTTGTCTTTCAACTACTAAATAATCAATTAATTTGTTATCACTACATTTGATTAATCAAAATGCCGCAGAAGTCAGAAATTAATGCAATGGCATTAATTTCCCTAAAGTGTCTCCAAGACCATGCGCTAGCATTCATATATCTTGTGTAATGAGCACAAGGATTTATGAGGGTCCAAAGTTTCCTAGAAAACGGAATCTAGCACTAGAATATTCATTTCACATTAGTCCAACAACAAGACATATTTTCAATTTCCTTGTAATTACTAACTACGTTTTCGTTAGCTAATTTGTTGGATATTAAAATTTTGCAGTACAAATAGCAGTTTGTATATACTTTAAGACTCTGATACAATTTAAAATGAGTGTCAGTATTATTTATTTATAAACTACATAATGTATGAAAGGGCAAGCTATGTAGGTAAGGACAGTAAAATGAAAGTAGTAGGAGTGAATAAGTAACTATTTGAAATGGGAATTCGAAGTAAACAGAGTAATTTTACTTCCGAAGATTGAAAACGGTAGTGTGAGCATTTTTACAAGGGCTAGTAAATACTGCTACAATTTTCTATATATATAAATAACTACCTTTGTAACAATTTAAATCACTTCCCTATAGCCGTCCTGATAAACTTCACTCACTCAAACTCACTTTGGCAGGCTAAAAATAAATAATTTCGTCACTACAAAACATTCAGACCATCTACGAGTATTACACAAACATAAAATTTTGTTGAACTGTTCCTTCCCATTATGATTCCGGGTCCTTTAAGAGGGGTGTGAAAAAGCATCTCACAAAGCCGCCTATAAGGCGGCGCGTTGGGAGACAAGCGAAACAAACGAGATCTTCGATAATACTCTGTTTATTAATATAATATTCTTATTATATATGGTTACAATACATCGCTAAGATGTACATGAATACTACACACACTACACGCCCATTTCAAATGGAAAAAAAAAAGAATACAATTTTTTTTTTTTTTTTATAAACTAATCCTATAATAATAAAACAAGTATACACCGTAAAATAAAAATGATTATATAAAGATTTAATAAAAAATGTAACAATAACATAGCATATAGATTTAAACTTATAACTATTTAGTGTAAATATGTTGGTATAATAGTTAACACATTAAAAAAAACATAATTAACTCGACACATATAACTTTGTGCGATTTTTGTGGATAACATCTAGTTTACCATTTTTCATAATTTGCACATTTGGAGATATGTCTTTAACAACAGTATAAGGACCAGAATAAATACTGTCTAATTTACTTACATTTTCATTTTTTATCAAAATTAAGTCATCCTTTTTATAAACAACTGGCTTCACATATTTGTCATATACAGTTTTTCTACATAACTTGCTGCTAATTAAGTTTTCTCTAGCTTCTTTTTGAGAAAGTTGTATGCGATATTTTAATTCAGATGGATAGTTTTCGTGATTATATAAAGGTTCTACTAAATTATTCTTAAAATTACTGGGAAGGTTACAAATTTTGCCGAAAACTAGCTCGTATGGAGTAAATTTTGTTTCAGAATGTACTGACGTATTAAATGCAAATGACCAAAATGGTAGCCATTGGCTCCAGGCCTCTGGATGATTATCCGTTTGGATACGTAGATACGAACCTAAGTGTTTATGCGAGTTCTCCAGTGCGCCGATACTTTGATGATGATAAGCAGTAGAAGATAGTTGTTTAATTTCTAATAAGTTACATACCTCTTTGAATACAGAAGACATAAACTCGGTACCTCTGTCTGTAGCGATTTCCTGTGGGATACCATATCGGAGTATAAAACTGTTTACGAAAGCATTACCTACTTCTTCTGCCTTTTTCGAAGTTAAGGGATGGGCTACTACATATTTACTTAACTCGCACTGCAAGGTTAAAATATAGCAGTTATCGTAGCAGTCTTTTTCCAGGGGTCCGACTAAATCCAAGAATACTTTTTCAAATGCTGAGGTTGCAGTTGACGTAATAGTCATCGGTTCTTTTGTATTAAGAGTATGTTTTTGTTTCTGACACTTGCTACATTTACGAACAAATTCCCTGACATCTTTATCTAACCCTGGCCAGTAAAAATATTTTTTGATATTATTTAACATCCTTCTCATACCCGCGTGGCCACTTGTGGGTAAGAGATGGAAGTCATTTAGAACCACTTTTCTGTCATCCCTATTATCTACTCTTTGAACATCATTTAAAATATATAATCGTATTCCTTGTAACAATTGTATTTCACTTAATAGTTTCTCAATAAAGTCTTTATTATTCTTATTTTTTATAAAATAAATCTCGTCGACGTTTATTCCATTACAAAATTCCTTTAACTGCCTCACAAATGCGGCTCGCGTCAATTGTGATTGGAAGTCTGGATTAATAAAAATAGTTGATTGGCAACTTACATAGCAAAACGCGTTTCTTTCTTTACTTATTTTATTATTTTTCCTCATCATTTCTAAATACTTTTTGTCTATAAATCTTAGTTCTACTGCCTCTTTCGGTTTCATATGCGTCCCCAAGACGTCTGGTTGATCAGGCCGTACGTCTGAAAGATTCATATCAACCAAAGAGCTTTGTAGTCTCCGTGTCTGAGCTCTAGTCATAACATTAATTTGAGATTCACTCATGTTTTTTAATTCATCCGATGTAAAAGAAATACGAGACAATGCATCTGCAGCTGCGTTGTCTGTGCCCTTAACGTACTCTATAATATAATCATATTCCTCTAATGTAAGACGAAATTTCATCAATCTGCTAGATGGATCACGCATGTTAAAAAGATAAACTAAGGGTCTATGGTCCGTCAAAATTTTAAATTTGCGACCATATAAATATGGCCGAAAGTATTTGACTGCCCAAATTATTGCGAGCAATTCTTTTTCTATTGTCGGATAGCGTCGCTCGGCACTATTTAAAGTCCTACTTGCATATGCTATGGGTTTTTTGTTACCGTTCGATAAAATAGCCCCTATTGCATTACCGGAAGCGTCTGTTTGTACTATAAATTCATTACTAGGTGAAAAATCTGGGTACTGTAAAATCGGAGGCGAAATAATACAATTTTTTAACTGTTCAAAAGATTTTTGACAAGACTGATCCCAAACAAAGGGTACATTCTTTTTACATAATGTATATAAGGGGGAAGCTTTTGCCGCAAAATTAGGAATGAATTTTCGATAATAGTTAACGAATGCCGTAAACCGTTTAAGTTCATCGAGTGACCTTGGGCATGGATAATTTTGAACTACTTTAATCTTATCGGGATCAGGTAAAATACCGCCTGCTGTGATTACGTGCCCTAAATACAGTAATTGTTTTTTCATAAAATCGCATTTTACTGGACTAAGCTTTAAATTAACTTTTCTAATTCTCTCAAAAGCATTCTGTAAATTTTGAAGTTTTTCCCCTAAATTTCTTCCGAACACGACAAGGTCATCTTGGTATACTAAACATTTTTCGTAGTTTAAGCCTGCCATAGCCATTGTCATCATTCGTGAAAAAGATGATGGACTTGTTTTTAGTCCCATGGGCATTCGTGTCATTTGATACTGTCCGGAACCAAATGCAGTACATTTTCTACTGTCTGTCTCCAAGGCCACATTGTGAAATCCTTGGTACAAATCTAAATGACTAAAATAAATACATCCTGACAAAGAATCTAAAATTTCCGTTATGTTTGGGAGAGGAAATCGATCATCCTCTATACAATTATTTAATTTACGGTAATCTATTACTAATCTCCATTTTTTTGAACCGCTTGAATCTATCTTTTTTGGAACTAATAATACTGGACTGCTCCATTCACTTCTAGTTTTCTCAATTATACCTTCTCTTAACATATTATCGATTTGATTTTGTATTTCTTTTTTCTGTGAATGAGGTAATCTAAATGGCTTAGAAAATATGGGACACGAATTAGGTTTCAATACTATTTTATGCTTGTAAATGTCTGTCGTAGTTAATTTATCGCCTTCTAAATAAAATATATCCGAATATTTTGCACACATACTTTCTATAGAAGTTCTTTCTTCGTTATTCAAATGATTTAATTGTAATTGAGAAAATAATTTCTTTACCCGGTTTGCATTTATTCCACTTTTTCCAAAACTACATATATATAGTCATTTAGTTCATGAATAATAGGGTTTAATTCTGTTAACTGAAACGATTTTTCTGTGGTATTTAATATTTTTATGGGAATTTTACCACAACTCGGTTTAACTATAGCGCTGGCTAAATAAATTCCTTCAGAAATCTCCGAGGTGCAAACTACTCCTTCATTGTTTAAATTAGTGTCAATATAATGTATTGATTCACATCGAGGTGGAATTTCTAAACAAGTTTTTAAGCAACTTTGTATAGGAAGATTAATTTTTTGTTGTTTTAACGAAAGCGTTAAAATATTTTTATTGTAATCTAAAACTGATTTATATTTTGTTAAAAAGTCACTACCAATTATACCATTCGCCGTAATTGGTAAGAAGTCGAACAGATAGAATTTATGACGTAAGCAATGACCACCTACTAACAAATTCAAGTAACAGTATCCAATTGTTTTTATTTTACCGCCAATGCCATTTATGTACATACTCTCTTTAATATATGGAAGTCGATGTTCAACAACATGTTTATACTTAAGCGCTGAAACTGACGCGCCGGTGTCAAGTAACCAAGTGTAGTTATGATTGTTTAGAGATAAATTAATAAAACAAATACTACTACAAGATAAAATTTTGTCTTTAGTCACGAAAAAACGTATTTTCAGATTCCTGTTTTGAAGTCGGTTCAGTTTCAGTACTTTCAGTAACTAAGTTAACCTGATGCGTATTATGAGTAGATTTGTAAAATGACCTACCTCTATTAGACCGTCTAGGTGCGCACGCAAACTGCTGAGTCTGCTGACCTCGCCTGTTGCTGCCGCCGCGATAGTGGTTAGGGTTACCTCTAGGCATGCTGTAATTGCTACCCCTACGCCATGTAAAATTATGGTTATTAAATCTACCATAACCTTGAGAAAAGTGTCTCCCTCTGCCTCTAGGGTGATTATAATTAAAACCTCTAGCCGAGGACATACCCAAAATATCTCCTGCAGTAGTGAATGACTCTGCTTCCTCGTCCTGGGCAGCCTGAATCGCGTCCTTTAGAGAGCTAAAATTACGAGCTGAGATTATAGTGCTCAATCGACGATTTCTCAAACCATCGGCAAATTTTTTTACAGCAAACTGTTCATTTATAGGTTTTAAAACATTATAGCTAGCCGAGTTTCCGTTGGCCTGTGAAAGTGTTAAATGAGTAAATAATTCAGAAATTTGGTTACCGTAATCCTTTATAGTCAAATTATTTTGCTTCATACGAGTTAATTTTGTCTGTATAGCACTTGCGGATCTTTTTGGTAACAATGTACTTTTCATATCATGGATTAAGTCTGTCACAGAAGAATAACTAGAATTTAGTTGCAATTTAGCAGCATGTGATAACCTACTTTTAAGGACAAATTCGACAAGTTTATTTTTACATACATCCGTAGTAAGAGTAGAAGCATAATACTCGATATTTTCGATTAAACGCTCAGTATTGGATTCCTCATCGGTCATGAGTGGCAAAAGGCTCAAAGCGACCTTAATGCTAAAAGTTGACATTTTCGATTCGTCAAATTCTAAAGATCTACACAACTCAGTAACTTCGGTATACAAGGTCTGAAATGTATTAATATATTTGTTAATTAATTCTGTATCACTTGATTTTATGTAACCCTTAGTAGTATCACTACTAATTTCATTTACACAGATTAGATAACGAGAAAAAATTTCGTTGGCTTCACTCAACTTTTTTATCAATATATTTCCCTTTCTACGAGCGGGACCAATTTTAATCAAGTAAACTCTTACATCTAATATTTCTTTACACAGTTTATTTAATACATCTGCCATAACTCACCATCATTGTAGCCTGATTGTTTACATATCTGGATATATTATAATTATTACACAATAAAATTTTAATCCTGAAATTCACAAAGTAGATAATAATATATTATGTCCGTTACACGTTTACGTTACAGTTTAATGTTCTTGAATATACGCGATGAGTTTTTTTTTTTTTTTTTTTTTATTTACGATTACACATAACTTATTTACTTTTAATTATTATACCGCCACTTTTCACTTACTCTTGTTTATTTTATATATAGACATATGTATACTTATTTATTTTTATTAGCGCACATTATCACTTAAACACCACCTGACGCCACTTTTTTTTTCTCTTTTTTTTTTTTTTTTTTTTTTTTTTTTATAACCACATACTATATAACTTCTTTTGGACCGGGACCCGTGCTTGGGTTTCGCCGCAGATATGATCGCCGAAGTGCGTGGCGATGAACAATTTGTTCCATCCACTGCTCATGGCATCTTTTGTAGACGTAATATCCGCCGTATATCACTGCCAATAACGCCAAAATGGCCAGTATCATCAGCCATATATTAGTCAATCCAATGTCTGACCTCAACTGCTCGATGGAGGCTTGGTTAGTACCTCCAGCCGCGTTTTGTGCGAGCACGACCTCCTCTTTGGTGTTACTTCCACCCATTTTGTAGAAAAAACGCGAATTTTTTACGAGATAGTTCAAACTCAAACGACGAACGCAAGATTATCAAGGTGAGATGCGACATTGTACCTAATTACTTATATGGTCACGGAATGTAAAACAAATCACGGTGGCCCGCTGCTGCGCGTTCAGCAGGGTCGCCATATAAGGCGGCGCGTTGGGAGACAAGCGAAACAAACGAGATCTTCGATAATACTCTGTTTATTAATATAATATTCTTATTATATATGGTTACAATACATCGCTAAGATGTACATGAATACTACACACACTACACGCCATAGTCTGGGTCGGTATCGCCACACTTCCTGTATCGCAGGCAGTCTGGTGGCCCCCACTCTTGGTTTCTATTCATGCTTTCCATCAGGCAGAGTGGAGTCACATTAGTAGGCATCAAATAAAAAAAAATAAAAAATAAGATGGGATTCAGTAATACATGCATGTATCTTTCATTCAAGCTACACCAAATTTAAAATAAGAGTACAGGTTATTCTTTGGAAAGCTACAAAATATTTTCAAACGATCGTAGTTCGATACAGGTTACGTGTTAGAACAGTAATCATCGACGTGAACCGACTTTATAAACGGCTTTCATACGACACAATTTTAGTGTTGATCAGATTTACGATTATATTGGGTTTCGAACAGATTTTGCGTCTAAATATACCTACAATGTTTTTTTGAAAACAAGTATTTGTTTTCTTTTTTTAAGAAATGTTACTCATATTCATTTTGTTAACAGACATACTCATTTCTCCTGGATTTCGGAGGTAGACTTTAGTCATAATTATAAGTGACTTTTTTCAATTAAGAATTTAACCAAACAATGCGCGAATGTTTCAACTTTTTACACTGGCGTACTTCGCCAGTGTAAAAAGTTGAAACATTCGCTCAGAAAGTTGAATGTAACCAGAGTACAATGTAAAACCAATCTATTAACGTCCATATTTATCGAACTCAAAGTATTCGATTTGATGTCATCAAACCAGACTGACCCCTTTCTGACCTCAAATTAAACGGTTTGTACCCACATGTTGTAATTCGATTCAAAACTTAGATAAATTTCGCCGTGAGGATATTTTTTACATTAGTGTAAAGTTAGGTATGTAGTTATTTACAAAAAATATTTAATTTCAATACACTTCATGTCAAAAGTTTATTATGTTAGAGATACCTATAGGAGTTGTTGTTGTCGGTCATCAACAACTTTTATTTTCCAATCAACAATCAACAACATCAACAAAATCACAATCAACAAGAAGGTAGTAGAGCCACGCTATAGGTAGTAGAGCCACGCTGATTTCAGCACGAATGGGCCGGCTCGACCCGGCCAGTACTACCCTCACACAGAAGACCATCCTAATAATGACAGCATTCTTGCTGTCGTCTTTCGTTGGTGAGTGTGAGACCGGAGGCCCAATCATTCTGCATCATTCTCCCGCCCTTCGAAGGCCGGGAGAATGATGCAGAATAATCTAACCAGGCTGCCATGGTAAGGGTCACCATGCTACATTGCCTACCCTCACAATAAGCATGGTGACCCCTACTCCTGGATTCTACTCATGCTTTCCATCAGGCAGAGTAGAGTCACTTTGGCAGGCTTAAATATAAAAAAAAAAAAAAATGTACCATAAGTATTGCTACGTAAGTATCAATTACTTCAACATGCTACGTCCAAGAAGACATTATTATTACGTATAATTCCTGTGTGTGGTAAGAGAACCATTGACTACAGATGGCAGTGACTTGCAAACATTGAACCATCATCTAACTATGGGCAACGCGTAAGGTTTTGTGTGAGGTAAATTGCTTTTCAGTAAGACTCCTTACACATTGGTTATGACATGACCACAGCTAAATCGTTTGCGATTGGTGAGTTGTTTTATGTTCTTAAAGGTTTTTCTCATTTTTTTATGTGAAGAAATATATCTATGTACATTTTCAGATTTGTTATGATTGATATTCGATGATTCTGAGGTTTTTTGACACAAATTTAAAGACTTTTTTTACGTGAATTTGTTATGAGCTCATGATGTATTGGCATTGGAACCTGGTGTTTATAATGTTGAGTAGATGTCCGTAGTAAAATTTTGCCCGCGGCTCTGCCCGCGTGTATGTCAGTTATAGCAGTAAAAAGTATTCTATGTCTTTCCAAAATTCATCAATATCGGTTCAGCAGTTTCAGTTTATGTACTTTCGCATTTATGAAATTAGTAGAGATTGTACTCATAGCCTTTTACAGTCCACTGCTGTACATAGGCCACTCCTTAGAAAATAAGTTTTGGCCTACTATACGACATTGACCAGATGGGTTGGTAAAAGGTATGTTACAAGTTTACCTTCTCGTTGCAGTGATGTTGTTCTGCGCAGTTTGTCCCTGTATTGTATTGTATACACACATAAGTTATACAAATACATAAATTCTTGTTATATAAGTTATAAGAAAGAGTCACGTACAAAATCTTTAGCATTCAAAGATGTAACGTTTGCTGTTGTGCTTAAAGTCATGCGTACTTACAAATCATTAGAAACATGTATATATAATAAATAAAATAATCATATAATGTATGCAGTAAAAAAATATTATAAATATGTTGTACACACTAATACACATACAATATTCATACATAGCAAGAGATATACACACCCACATAAATATATACAGACATCATACATCTTTTATATAAGGGTCTTTAAGTAAAACTTCACACAAAAGAATAACTTCATTAATTGTTCTTTTGAAACATAAATTAAGTCTTATTATAGTTTTAATCATATATTAGATTGTTCATTGTTTAAAATGCATGTCACGTAGGCTTTTCTCAAAGACATTTTTAATTAAGTATTCATCTTGTGTCCTCCCACTGAAAGTGAAATATTATTGTGTTACAATTTTGTCACAGGACGCTGATCATAAATTTTAGATTTGAGTTTTAGACATTCGCGTGAGTGTTACAAATTACTCACTTTACGCACCTACACTAAACCACCTATAATTTAACCCACACATACGAATACGCAATTTTAATGAACATTTTACTTATTTCATAATATATTTGCTACTTTTCCTCGCAGTTTAGACAACCAATTACTTGTAAATGTTCATGACAACTATACTTGTATATACTATAGTATTAAGTGAATTGGCGTAAACCAAATACAGGTTTGCGCCATTCAATTATTGTAGTTTAATTTAATATGTAAATATAATAATTTAACTTTGTACTGATGATCACTGATGATCGCAGGGCGGTAGGAAAGGGCAAGGAGCTTCATGGTCGGTTTTATCGGGTTTTGAACGGGCCCGATATAGACTTTAAAGCATCGACATAATGTCTACGCTGGCAGTATAGCTCATAAAGTTTCGGCAAAAAGTGGCTGTGATATACGGACCGACAGACATACTTTACTTTGAGTCAAGATTGCGATTTTTGTTTGGAGAAAATATAAGCATGTCATCTGTCCCTACTTAAATATGAGACAAAAATAATAATATGAATAAAACCCTTAACTACAATTAACTATTCATACAGTAGCAACTTCTCTTAACAACAATAAACAAAGGTTGGAAAAAACCATTTCCTTATTTCATCTCAAAGATTTACTTCCTCAAGCCCTAAACATTGCCGAAAGGGTTTTATATGTCACATTACCATATTTATGTCTATTTTCAGGAACGTTCAAAACTGTAATTTTATTTCCAAAAGCGTTAAAGGATTTCGCTGTTATGTCTAGACGAAATGCTTCTTATTACAATTTTAATGTAACAATTTTTATTGAAGGAAGCTTTGCATTCGTTATAATTTAAAGATACCTGAAGACAATATTACTGAAATTTAAAGTAAGCAAATTGACGTATTAGGTCATAGGTTAGATTCCCATCCAGATAAAATACTTAATGATGTGTATAATTTTGTTTCTTGTGCTTCTGGATTTTATTTATCCATTGTATTTATTTATATCATGCTTGTATTTAAAAATATATATGGATAACTGTTTTTAGACTTTCGCGACTTTTACACATACTGATGTTTTCGTTTTTTATCGTTATCGTTTATCGTAACCTTTATAATATTATCGCGAATAAGTCCCGTTTACAGTGAAAACATGAGTATATATATGGATGTTTCGTTATCATGTGTTATTTATGAACTCAATGTTAAATGGAAATTTCAATTTACGGATATCAAGAATTGAGTGTGTAATATTATTTATTAGCGTAAGAACTCTTTAAATTATGCATACAACGGCTGCACTGATTACAATGACATTTGTCATGATTTTACTTTGATTTTAGTGTGAACAACAAAGGGAATATCAGGGTTCCCACACAAAAAGGGTCATCTACAAGCCGTAGGTGGTCCGAGGCTACTTTCGAACGTATACCTGGTTCCTCGGCTCATAGTACTCGAGACTGCGTGGGGCTTTAGTCGGTTCGAGTCCGAAATAACCACCGGTAGTATCCCTGAGGATTTCCGCATGAAAAAATAAGGGAAAAAACATAGGCATTTTAACGCTAGTCACTGGCAAAAGCGAGACATAACTAACCAAAAGTATTTTCTATAAATTGCAATCAATAGAATATTGTAGATATTTGCAGCCGTAAGTTATTAGAAACTGAAGCACCAATTGATGGCTACATTTGCTGCCAAGGTCTGGTCAGTAAACACACTTCATTTCCAACATTCAATAACCTTCATCGAGCTCATATCAACGCTTTGATGTTCAAGTATGCGTGAAAAAGAAAAAGGAAAGAGCTGATTAGACACTTTTGTTTTCAACACGAGTGTTATCTCTAACGGCTCTGGAATAATACATTTTCATTTACAGGTATTTTTGCAATATTATTTTTGTGCATGTTCACGATTAACTGTTCTATGTGTATATTGATAGGTTGACCAATTTGATGACCAATAAAAGATATGTAATAAATTATGTATAGCTAAGAACCACCGCTAGGAACCTTGCTGCCTTGTTGCTTAGATAACGATCAAACTTATAACTGTCATCTTTTTGCATCGGCAGTTAAAAAGCAACTATCAGCATGTTGATGAATAAGATCATTTTATTTTGGAATTATGGGTTTGAATTTATAAAATATAAATAGATTTGAAAGGAGCACATTAGTGATATATGTGACATATTTAAAGTTGTGAGGTTTCAATATATTTTCATTTCTGAATAACTAATGAATGACGAGTGAAAATTTCCGAAAATAAAACAAAAATTTGTATGTAGCTTTTATTTAATTACAATACAAAATGTTCGTCGTTTTTATATTAAATCAATTTTAAAATAGTGATTTATTTTAGTTCTGTTATTAACTTTATATGGGATTTAATATACAATTTTTATACAGGCGTCTAATTAAATTGTAGTTCATGTGATGAACTTTAAAGGAAAACTATAACAAAGTTATTTAATTTTAACTTTGATAGTTAAGAAGTAATAGAGGCCTAACTTGTAAAATAGGCTTACTTTTCAAGCTTTGTACAAAACTAAAGTAATAATAAATAAACATAACGAAATTGTATTGATTTTTAATTCACGTGCCACTATGGGTGACTACGAAACCTTATCCTATGCGTGGCCTGACACGCACTTGGCCCATTTTTTTATGAGAAGAATTAATTACGAAAATGAAAACACAAAACTTTTCTTTTCTTGAACTGAATTCTAGACAAAAAGTTACAACACTGCTTAATTCCAAAAAGTCTGAGTAACAACCCAACAAAACCGAACTTTTCCCAAGTAACTCTTTATAATTAATAGGTCGCCTGAAAGGGGTGGTAGGAAACGAGTCCGACAAATTGCTCAAACGTCTTTGTGAGTAATTTTTCGACATGGAATGGTGCTATAATAAATTATTGGTGAAACAAATGACGGTTGTGATATATCTAAAGGCGAAAATATGAGAAATGGTGTTGAGAAAGCTGTTTAAACTTTGCGAGGGCAAATTTTCGGGTTAGCTTACGTTTTGCTTTATCGAATTCAATTTGTCACTGTTTGAATTTAGTTTATGCTTTGCAGGTATCTATGTGTAGTGTCAGAAATCTCTATATTAAATTAATTTATCATTTTTGTGACGATGTGAATTGGTGATGACAATCGTCAGAAATGTCTAAATCCATGAATGAGGTTGAGACAACTTCGTTTGTTTAGGGCCACCGCAGACTAGCTACTTTTAGCATCGGCGATCGGCAACTAGTCGCTTTTTAGAAGCTAAATACGGCGACCGAACGCTCTACACCGCACACTTAAAAACGCCAAACGCGGAGATTGAGTCGCTTTTTAGAAGCGCGACACAGCAGCTGAACGCTACTCTCCGCACACATTTGGTTGCCGGTAGCATCGATTTGGCATCTGAGCAGTCGCTAAAACGCGCGTTTCCGATACCGCGATCGAACGCAGGAGGTCGCTAAAACGCGATGCAGCATCGATGCAGTCGCCAAATCGCCGATCGCCGATGCTAAAAGTAGCTAGTCTGCGGTGGCCCTTACATAATTATTCGCATTTAGTTAAATGTCAAATTAACTTAGTAATATATTTTTAAAAATAAATTTTCAAATGGTTCCTCGGTTGAAATATGTGTGATATAATGAGTTATGACGTCATATACGACAACAGTCAAATAATTTATTTCAAAAATATTTTGATTATCAAATAAAACATTTACATTAAGGCAGTTTTTCTCAGACATGTTTCAATTTATGAGGTCATAAGATCAAAATGAAAGGTATTGCCAGTTTTGTGAGATATGAATTCCATTTTTCTGTATATTATAGTTTCTCCGTCAAAGCCTAAAATATTTCTTCAATTTATATTCTGAAGTACAATCTCCACTTTAATATTTCCCTTTGAGCGCCAACTCAATATACATAAATGAAAAAGTATTAAAGGAAATAATAAGTTTACTCTAAAAAAATTGAAAGATATATGACGTAAAGGATAATGAATGAACAGGCGGACAAATTTAAATAGAAGTATTCACTATTCAAAACGTTTGTAAAGAGCAGAGTTCAAACCAACATTCTTGTTAATAAATGTTCCAAAATATTCCTATAAATAACTTTAACTGCAGTTGGACAATAAAACAGCAGTAAATTTATAGCTGAAGGAATCCACAACAGCTTACCACAATATTGCAGGCAGCTCAATTTGTGCCATTTAATTGTAATACATACATTTTCCTTTGTTTACTATTACTGATTACTTACTATTGTTTACTTAAACTGCCTTATTGGTCTAGTAGTTAGTATATGCGGCTGCTGATTAAGAGGTCTCGGGTTCGATTTGTTTCAGGTTTTGTTTTCAGCTTTTCCTTCTCTTTCTAGTGCTGTTGTACCGCGTAGTTAGCTCACTTAACTCAATAAATATTTTATTCGACACAAAAAGGACTCAAACCTATGTACATACATTTCATTGGCTAATAAACCCTTTGAGCGCACATAATAGTAAAAGCAATTACACACAATTCACGCACGGCCGCCTGGTTACAAACTATCTAGAGCCTGTGCTACGGTACCTAAAACTGTTGACAAATATTGAGAAGGCCATTGGTTTATAAAAAAAATGTCTAATGTTGAAAAATGAAAAATCTAAGTGGCAGTGAAAGAGGCACATTGCTCGTAGACAAAATGGCCAATGGGCCTAAAGCCTGTAGTGGTAACGACGTACTAGTGAACTAAGTGTGGTTGGGCCCCTACAAGGCAGCACGCGATCTGGTGTAAGTCGTTTAACACAGCATAGAATCAGTTATTGTGGTAATGCTTGGAGAAGACCTACGTCCAGCCGGGAACGTCTATCATCTAAGATAAAGATAAAGAAAATCTAAGATAAAGAATAAAACACATTTTAATACATACACGTACACGTCGTATATAGAACCCTATAAATATAATGTTGCTATGATAACATACTCAGTTTTGGCTACTTAAGAATTCAAATCTCGTCTGTTATTTAGACGCCTTTTGCGACTCACTCGCATTGATATATAAAAACCTCTTTTCCTTTTGAAATTCGATTAATAACTATAATAATATTATTATATATTTTGTAACGTATACATACTTATTAAAAACTAAATACAAAAAAGTTCAAATTAAATAAACTTATATATAAAAATTAAACACAATAAAAAAAAATCGACTCCATTAAATTCAGAACAGGGTCGTTTGGATTATGCGACTAAAATAAAAGGTTGTGTAATAGTCGTTCTTACACTGAAAAAGCGGCCATTGAAATTTGTCGTATTATACTTGGACCGTTAAGTGAAGTTTTTAGACAAATTAAATCAAAATCACATATTGCTTCCGATATTTAGTCATAAAAACAACAAAAACAAATTAACAAACTCTTTTACTCACCGAAAATACGATATCCCATCCTTTTTTAACGTTCTTGACGTAATATTTTTACATTTCCGCATCGAACACTTAGGCATTTTTAACGAGCGCACAGAGACGCGAGCGACGCGAGACTATTTGAAATATGAGCATCATTTTCAATAGTGCGCTTATTTTATGAGGACGGTTTTGCGACGCTGAGTGTGTATCTAGGGTTTTTTAATACATCAATGCTCACTCGGCTTGTTGTATGTGAGCATTTTACTTCTAACGTGTTTAGAACGTGTCTAGAGCTCAAGTTATAAATGATTACAGAATTTATTTTAACTGTGATTTCAAGATTAAATCGAAATCAGACAAAAATGTTTCATAAAATCTATCCCACTTTGTTCTTTGTCTCTTTTAAGTACTGATCAAGTGTTTAGTACCTCTGAAATACATATTTGATAGTGGGTTTAAGAATTTTAAACCAGGAAAAAAAGTAACAATAATAATTCCAAAATGCCTTTATTAAAATGGTGTTATCCTGACTAATAAGGAACTAATGAACAGAACTCTACAAATGAAACATACTATTGAAAATTATCAATATATTTTTGATGAACTCCAATTCTATAACTGCATAATAACAGAATAACTTTAAGTCTATCTATCAGAAATCCTAGAAAATACAACTTCATACTTATAGTTGCGGTTTTGGACATTACTCCTACTTTAGAGGACCACTACTGATTGCGGTCATCGTAGACACACAATTATTTAACCTATGATAGAATAAAATAGACGATTCAAAATTGACATAGTGGATCACCAACTACTAGATTTATAAAGGTATTTCATAAAGGTAAGTGTACCAGGCTTATCACAAATAACAGTCACTTTGCTATTGAGAATATCCACAGCTGTTAGTCGTCAAACATTATTACCCTTTTCATATTTATTATACTACGCGTCAATAAATCATTTATTTCAACAATTCAAACTCTTTTATTATTCATTTTTCTATTACCTACTAAACGTACAAAATAATACATTCAAAGAATGATATTACTGAGGAAATCGATACATCGTATTACAGGCACTCTTAGATTGGCTGATGGACGAATTACAATCTTATTCCACAATTATTTGCATTATTTGCAGGCAGGTACTCTCAATTTTATATTTTTTTGTACGCGATATTCGGTTAAAAGTTATTTGAAGATTGCTAGTATGTAAAAGGGTCAAAATCTGTGAGAGAGCTTTGACCCGTATAAACATGGATTTTCATGAATACAGTGGAGGTCTTTTCAAGTTTATGTAAGCGGTAAAATAAGTTTTTCGGGTCTGATAATAAGGTTTTGAGGAAAACATGTAAAAAGTAGGAAAATAAATAAAAACAAGGTTTAAACCTATTTAAACATAATTACTAAAAGAAAATAACAAATCTACATAAAGTGCGGAGCTTTTACTTAAAATATAAATCTAGATTTAACAAAATTTTATGTAAAAACTGAATAATCGTCTGACAACTAAATAGATACGGCAATTAAAGTGAGATTAAGGAATAAAGAAAAACAGGTAATTTATAGCATATCTTAAAAATCCATACTAATAACTTGAAGCAGTTTTGAGAACTGTTGGTTAGAATATGAAAAAAATGTTGGATATTACAATTATCGAGGAAGGTTATATGCTAAATGATATCACACTACTATCAAACTGAGTCGATTATTGATGACAACCTAAATAAAAGACAAAAACTCTGGACTACTGAAAATAAAATTTACCAATAAGATACTGAAATTTCCATTTCTACTTTTCTTTCTACGTTGGAAATAACACATGCCTGTCATACATTACACATGTGTCAGTCAGATGGCTAAAATATTTATGTAGGGTCGGCTTTTTTCTGTATTACTGAAGTGGTTTTCTTTGTATCTAAGTGCCTAGATTTTATCTTGAAAGTGGTTTTTTTTTTGCTTTAAGTGTGTGAATTTATTGTGAATACAGTAACTAAACAGAAATATAAATAAAATCTGTGCTAGTTGGATAATATTAATGCCATCTAATGAAGACTGTTAATTCAATAGCTTAGATGTAATATATATATATATATATAATCCTGGATCGCGAAATCAAAATTCTCGTATAGATAATATGATTTTCCAATCCATCGGTACCTGGATTAGTCTTCAAGGTCGGAAGATCCCTCCTTTCTGTTAAAAGAACACACGTTAATCCACTCAGAATAATTAGCATGCATTGTTTGCATGGGGGTTTGCGATTTTATTTAGAACAATCCAAACAGTTTATAGCTTTGCTAGCATAATTTTTATTCCAATAGCATTGAGTTTGCTTCGTACGACTTTCACGTTTGTATGTAAGAAAGTTGCTTAACATTTTATGAAGAAAGTTGAGCCCTCTAGTTTTTAGTAGCACAAACTTGGACATTAGATATGGATGTTTTGTTACATTTAATAGTTTTTGTTTTCCAGTTATGCAATATTTATACTTCTCAAGAAGTACTCGGTTAAAGGGTATTATCCATTCTTCATAGTAATATTTTTCAAATTATTTCAATTTCGTATTTCTTGAAATTAGCTTAATAAATATGTAACTACTTTTATAGTACCCTTAGTTTCATTTTATAACATCTAGAAAGCGGTAATTGTTGACTGGATCATTGGTTTTATGTTAAGTGATCTTGACGTCTTATCCAAGACTAATAACTGTGTTAGGAGCAGTACATTAATCAGAAGTAAAAAACACACATGCGCATTCTCAGATTTTAGTTCTCCGAAAATAACGTGAAATAGTTAAGTGAAAACGAAATAAGAAGCCCGAATAATTTGAGAGAATTTGTGTGGAATTTACTGATTCAATACACTGCAGTGCTGTGCATATGGCATAGTAAGTAAAAGCAGATCAACATTGTTTATCAATAATCTTATAAAGATAAACAAAGAATAAAAATCATCAAATACATTGAGGCTTTCACAAAAGTTCCAAATGTAACACAAGTTCTTTCTAACGCCATTCTATTGTTCCAGTCAAGACTATGTATATTATATACTTGTTGTTCTATTTGATAATCGAACTATCCCCTCCAATAACAAATAACCCCTTCTCAGTTATCAAACATCAAACTGTTGTTGTTGTCCTTTATTAAACGCACTCAAGCTAACCGATTGATGTTTCAAAAGTCGACGCCCCGATATGCTGTTACATACAATGATTTTATTTTCTTCTTACGTTAAATATATTTTTAACCGACTTTAAAAAAAAAGGAGGAGGTTCTCAATTCGTCGGAATCTTTTTTTTTTTTATGTATGTTCAGCGATAATTTCGTCTTTTATGAACCGATTTCAAAAATTATTTTTGCATTGGAATAGGCAAAGCTTACAGGTGGTCCCATCTTCACCATATCGGGATCTGATGATGAGATCCCAAGGGAATCGAGGGAACTCCACAAATATCATAGGCAATATTGTCGCGATTTGGGTACTCGGAATAGTTTTTCTTTGAAGTCGGTTCCTTTTTGTTAGAATTATTTTAGTCATGAATGTTTTGAGTTGGCCTGTCCATATAGACGGCAGATGTGCCCAAGTCATCGTGTTAGCTGACCGGTATTAGTCAAGATTAACGACCCAAGGCGCGTTAGTTCAGGATTTATTCTATTCCTGTTTATACTGTTACTAGCTACCAGAGTTTTGTGGAGACTTAAGCACAGCATTCTATTCACATAAAGTTTCTTTTATCTTAGATCCAAAAAAAGTTTTGTTTAAATACAACTAGGTTATGCGGACAGTGGAATTATATTTTAATAGCTTATTTTCAGGTGCGTTTAAATGAATGTTGTCATTTACTACCAAGAGAGTTACATACACGTGCCTATTCGACTAAAAGGAACAAAACAATATGATATATCCGTTTGTTTTTGTTCCTACAGCTGTCGGACCAACTACTCTAAGTGTTCCGTACTCGTCGCGTCAATGTCGCTTTTATTGTATCCCTCTCGACAGCTATACGACCCAATGGTATGGAATGGAGGCCTCTCCTTTCGATTTTGTTTGTTTATTGGTTGCTCTGTAGCAACTGTATTTTTCCACTGATCTTTGCAAATCAATGGAAAAATCGGTATATTTTTGTAATCCTCTTATCCTAATTTACGAGTGATAAAATACCTAAATTAAATATCAATTTTATCTAATATATTATCATCTTGTTTCTTATTTTTTGTATGTAATAATGAGAAACATCTACATAATTGTTCGTCAGTTATTTTTCGTTCTCTGAGTGGGTGTGTGGCAAAACTTTGAGTTTTATCCCCAGCGGCTTAGATTTTAAGTTGATGAATCTGTCAGGTTAAGATATATTATTTGCAACTATACAATTGAGCTTAGAATTACTTACTGTTAAAAAAATAAGATTAAGGTGGTTTTACTGGTATTTGGTCTAGCAGTTAGTGATTTCAATTCCCGGTTCAATTTCTGGGTCGTTTCGTTTCAAATAAAAAAATCTGAAAAACAGCCCAGAGTATAGAATTTTGGCGGTGTTTCAAGCTCATGTCTAGGAGAGCACGTTAAGTCGTTGGTCCCGCTTGCCATGAACATCTGTGGCAATTGTTATTGGAAAGTCAGTACCTTTAAATATGCATACTGATTTATTTCAACCTTTAAATTCAGTTTTACTCCAGGATTGCAGAGATCCGATACTAATCTGTTTATATCAACCTTATCAAAGTGATTCTACTTTGCCTGATAGAAAGCATCATGGAATCAATTTTAGTCACTATCCACATTGTGATGGAAAGCAATTCAGCATGGCGTCCATACCATGGCGGCCTGGTCAGATAATTCTGACGGCCTCTGGAGGCCGTGAGAATAATGTAGAATAATTGGGCCTCCGGTCTCTTTCTCACCAACGAAATATAATGGCAATAATGCTATCATTATTAGAGTGGTGTTCTGTGTATGAGTAGTACTGCCACGGTCGAGTAGGCCCATTCGTGCTGAAATCTTTGTATTCTCTATATCTTATTCGATATAAGGTTTCTTCATCATCATCATCCACAGCCTATAACAGTCCACTGCTGGACATAAGCCTCTACTTAGAAAGGAGGTTTTGGCCTACTATACCACACTGGCCAGACGGGTTGGTGAAGGGTTTGTTTCAAGTTTTCTATCTCTTGGCAGTGACGTTAGCTGCTTATTTTGTTCCTGTAGTCGCCTTTTACGACACCCATGGAATGAATAGGGGTGGTGACACTTTGTATTCTTAATCCGTCACCACACGGAATATGTCGGGTTTAATCAAAACAAAACTCAGCGCAATAGAAAGCGGCGACTTGACCTCTCAAACCATTATATCAGCCGTGAAACCGTGAAGACAACCTTAACTTTACGTCATCTGACACTTGCTATAGTCATTCAATTTCCTTGCTCACTCGATATATCCGATTTCGTTACCCAGTGTTGCAAACAGATATGTTATGCTGACAATTTACAGGAAGATAAAGAAACTGATGTTATTTTTCTTTCTGAAATTAATTTTTTCCTTGCTAAAAAATAGTATGTAATAAAACAGAAGTCCTATTAATTATATGTCTTAGCACATTATTTTTAAAACCCAATTTTTTAAAGAAAATAATAATATAATTATAATAAATAATAAAATAATTACTGTTATTAATAGGTGTAGTACCTATAATACACCTTTTTTTTGTAAATACATACATATTGTACATAGAAAACACCCAAACTTCTAAACAAATATTTGCGGATCACACAAACATTTGGGGTTCGACCCGGGAATCGATCCCGAGACTTCTTGATCAGTGGCCTCATACGCTAACCAGTAGACCATTAAGACGAGATATGTTTTCTACAAAGGACTGTGGTGAAAAATATGGTTGATATGCAGTCGTCATACTTATGGTCACTTGAAACTCAATTTCCTAAGTCAAACAAAAGTATCCAAGTTTATGTTCATTAAATTTAAGTATATGTAATTAACTTAAATAGAGATAAAGTCAAAAAGAACTTAAATTATGACAAAACGAATAATACATTTTTCATTTACTTTGATAAAGTTGACGGAAGGGCATTCATCGAGACGATTGTTCTCGTTTACAGAACCCACGCAACCAAATAACGAGATCTTATTAAGAAATCCTATAAAATGAACTTTGTGAATGCTTTAGGGACAAAAATACGTACAAATGTAAGGTTCAAATAAAAATAAAACGGCAAAAAGATTTTATGACAAACGACCCCTAAAATGATTCATAATACCGTTTTAGTAACGCAACTTATAATTTCTAATAATAGCCCATTGTAAGTTTATTGGCTTTGTAATTTGAGAAAGGTATAAATCGGAATATAGCTACTTGTACTCGCTTGTGATATGGATTAAAACGGCAAATTTTGGCGTTGTTAAAGAGGAAATTTCGGTTACAACCTTTTTGATCACGGCTTAACCGGGGTTTTAGAAGCATTAGTACAGAAATTCGATATTTTGATCAGGAAAGTATTCATGTTCTCATTGATTTGAATAGTTCTAAACAAGTTGTTTTAATTTGTTATTGTTATGAAATTATGAAATTGTCCGTGTGGTGACGGATTAAGAATACAAAGTGTCACCACCCCTATTCATTCCATGGGTGTCGTAAGAGGTGATTAAAGGAACAAAATAAGCAGCTAATATCACTGCCAAGAGAAGGAAAACTTGAAACAAACCCTTTTTTTTACCAACCCGTCTGGCCAGTGTGGTATAGTAGGCCAAAACCTCCTTTATAAGGAGAGGCCTATGTCCAGCAGTGGACGGTTAAAGGCTGTTGATGATGATGATGATTGATGATGAAATGAAATTGTTCTAAATCTAAGAAAAAAAATTTCGGAAAACCCTCAGCTTTTTTAAGTATTACTTCGTAATTTTTAATTATTATTAATTTTATTGTGTCTTAAACAATTTTTTCGTAAGGAACTTTTACTTAAGGTATGAGTATTAATGACGTTTCCAACTTCATCTACCAACACAGTACGTGTGCGTTTATGATATTTCTTCTCTCGTGTCGGCTTGCTAAGAGACCTTGCCTTATTTTTTGATACCAGTGATAATTTTTAAGAGAAGAACATACTCCCATTTTAAAAATAATAAATCTGCAGAGCCGTAGGCGTCGTAAGCTATTTACAATTATGAAACTTGTCTACTAGTTTGCCCTTTAGATTCATAAAAATAACTTATTTCCAATAAAAAGCACCCACAAAGAAGCTGAAGTAACTCTTGAAGGTGAGTTTTTAATGAAAACCTGTACTGCCTTTTACTAAACAGTAATTTATCATGCCCTTATTTATATTGCGTTCAAAATAATTAACAGTCTTAATTTCAAAGCGATGAAGCTTCAATATAATACAACAAAGGATTCTCAAGAATACATTCTCTTATAAATAAAGCTTTCATCCATGCTTAGTATAAATAACCTAAATTAATTAATTACTAGGGAATCTTGCAGGAGTGACTTTAATCCCGGACCCAGGAGTCGTTAATCATGGGCCTTTTAAGGAGTATCGCACAATCATCTGCTTTAAGAATGTTAAATTAATGAGTTCTCATATTTTGCAGATGAATTGCTGGGTCGGTGGGTCAAGATAAACGACCGTTATGAAAAGAATTTTGTTTTCAATAAAGATAAGTAGTCATAAAATGTGCAAGCAGGGTTTAGTAAGGCCACTGTGCTTTAAAAGAAGAGTGTCTCACTAGTCGATTATATGAAAACGTCTAATGAACAGTTTACAAGTTCATCTGTGGAAACATTAATATGTTAATTATTAGTATAAAGCCAAATTAGTCATATTTAAAGTCTTTCATAACATTTCATAGTATCTTTTACTATATAATTTTCATTTAATTAGTCATATATAGTATAGAATAGTCTATAATACGATCAAATAATTTAATATTAGATATTAACAACGGCTTCCCTAAAAACCTTATATCGTTTCGACTTGATACAAATATAATACTGAACATGAATATCCACTTTCATTCTAATAACATTCCCACGCTTTCCAATCTTCATCAATATTCAGGCTAAAATTATATCAGAATCAATTTAGAACGTACTCGAATAGAAATCGTCTGTTTTCGATGGAAATGAAATGAAAGCAAAGAATCTTAGCTTTTAAAGTGATTTGAAATTCATATTTTACATTGAAATATGTAGGATCACCATCATCATTATCAGTCTTTCACAGTTTAGTAATAGGTACTAGGGCGGCGCTGATTTCAACACGAATGGGCCAGCTCGAACCGGGGCAGCACTACCCTTACATAGAAGACCAACCTAAAATGACAGCATTCGTACTGTCGTCTTTCGTTAATGAATGTGAGACCAAAGGCTCAATAATTCTGCATCATTCTCCTGACCTCCGGAGGTCGGGAGAATTTACTAAAAATTAATATGAATTAATAAACTAAAAAAATATAATTGTAACATTTCCATAAACTTTGCGTCTTGCAGAAAAGTGTCTATTTGTAAAGTGAAAATCGATTGCTTATTGAAAGTGGATATTCATGTTCAGTATTATATTTGTATCAAGTCGAAACGATATAAGGTTTTTTAGGGCAACCATTGTTAATATCTAATATCATATCAATATCTTAATGGTTGAGGCTACGCTTTTAACACCATTATTTAGTTCAATTGACATTTGAAATTTACAGTTAAATTTAGGTAACAGATTTCAACAGAATTTAGTTTGTGTTTAATTACTATGTAGTCAGTGAAACTTGGGCTACAAAACTAGTTGAAAAATAAACACATTCTAACAAATTTGTTGTATTATCATGAATAGTATTTTTTTATGATGAAATTTGATTAGATTCAAGCTGAAAGGATATATTTTCAGGAAACATATGTGATGCAATAACCCGCAGTATATGTAATCTCATAAAGAAGGCGGTAAGTGGCCACCTGGCGTTGTTGGGAACACTTTTCTGGATACTGCCAACTCAGCGGGCAGAAGGTGCGTAGAGAAAAAGGTCGACAATATTTATGTCCTATTGTATAAAAAGTTTTGTGATACGATAACGAATTTAATGTTCAGTTCTAGTATATAGCTTTTATTATTACGTAAGTTGATTTATTTAAATGGTATACAAAGTTAAGCAACTCTCTCCAGAACAGTCTATAAATGTAATCATTGTTGAGATAAATCTAAGGGTTAGAGAAAACGAAAATATTACTAACAGTTATCTAACTCTCTCTAAGCAATCCCTTAAATTTAGGGGACATTAGTGAAAACAGCTATATGACCCTTGCGAGTGCCAAAAAAAGCACTTGCTGGTTTTGGTTGATCTTCGACAATAATAATGGGTGATTAAAACAGTAAATAGTCACAAACCAGTCTCTCTATCTAATCCTTTAGTTCTAGCGGTCAGAAGGTTCAACATAAAAATCGAAATTCAGTCGTTAAACATTTAAGCATTAATTTAAAAAATATTATGTGATTTAAACATTATAATGTGAATAGTCCACCTTTTGCAATGTATTTGCAGGAAGTATAAATAAATAAATAAATAAATAGTGCTCACAGATTTAATATTGTTATATTCTTCAGGATTTTTTCTTTCCATATACATATACGGCTTAGAATCACTTTATTTCTCAAGGTTATATAAATTACAAGCAATAGAAATAAAATACAAATCACAAGAGATAATAAAAAGCGTTGAGAAATTATCTTTGTTATTTGATGATAACTGATATTTTTACACGTCGACTTTACGGCCTGAAGGTGCCGGAATTTCCTAATACTCACTCTGGGAAGAAATGCCGGAACATACGACAGAGGTGTCTTCTTTTGTAAGTCCGTGTACAAAAAGCAAATTTCAGTTCACACTCAACAAAATTAATTAAATATTTCGTATATACATCTATTTGCAAGCCATAGGTATTTAATGATTAAATCAATTATCCGACAGCATGCCGCTACTATAGAGAGGTCTCTACTGAAATCCGCAATTGACATAGCTACGAATTAGGTCATGCCATAATTTAGGTCTCCTAATCTTAACTAATATCGTAATGCGAATGGGTATTTGTTTATTTTGGTTGTGCCCCTTAATTACTTGACCAATTTTTAAAGATCTTTAACTATATCTTTAACTATATATGCCACATTTTTGCGGGTAAGATATGCTAATACCGCGATAAAATGGGCGACCCACGGTCAAAAGCTAGTCTTTTTACACGCTTTTTATTAGGTTTACCTGTATGTTTATATGTTTGTAACCGACTCCTTTGGGTGCGATTTTGACCCAATTTAAACGGCCAGATTTCGTTCAAACTTTGTAGATTTATCGAGGACCGATGACAATACACTAATTTGAAAAAAAAAAACTAAAAATAAATGTTTAAACAAATTAGTCTATTATAATGTATTTCTAAAAAAAATAGTTTTAAAGAACTAAACAAACATGTTTTTGAACTAAAAAGTAGCAAACAATTTCAATGTAACAAAGCGTGGGGCTGAAAATATTTCAATAAGTCGCCCCACGCTTTTTACTTTAAAATTATTTGCTACTTTTTAGTTTAAAAGCGTGTTTGTGACTTTATCGTTTTAATGTGATCTTGTAAGATCTAAACTATCACAACAAAAGCCTCCTAAAACTTTTTGTTTCAAAATGAAATGAAGTTAAAATGTGTCTTTCTCTAATACCTACATAAGAATATACAAATAAGGTTCAAGGACGTATTTTTACGAGCGACTTCCTTTTTACAACAAAATATTTAGGCCATCTTGTCTTAACATTTTGTAAGATAAGTTCAGCGCTTCAGTAAAGAAAAACAATATTCAAAGGTACAAAGAGCCTTAAAATATTCACGCGAATGACGCGGTTTCATCAACTTGTCTTTGCCGGTTGGATTTTCACTTTACTTACTACAGTTTAATCTTACATTTTAAGAAAAAACCTACCGTTGAACTCACTCTTTTAAAAGTCTTTGAAAAGGCTTTTGTAGTGTTAATAAGGAACCAATTTAGGTCATTTACACGCTGTTAGCGCCATAATGTTCCGATCGTAGGGTAATTTGGAGATGATTATTACTAGAATTTGTGTAGTTTTGTTATAATACAGATCTTGATCATGGTAACACGTCATAGTAAAATAATAGCATACAAATTTATTTTTTAAAGTAAAGTTGGAATTTACGGTGTAGTTAAATTTACAATGCCGACAAATCAATCACTCTACTTATTTTCTTCGTCACTAGTTTTTAATTATAACTAACTTCAAAAATGAATTGTAAGTTCCAATGTTAAGTTCTCTTTATTTATTTTGCCCATGCGTAGATATTATTATAAAATACAAAATAATGTAACAATGTTATAAATAGTGCATTATTATAACAATTATACCACTGTTTTTAGAGTTTCACGATTTTTACACATATTTTTTGTTTTATTGCTGGACTTATTCGCGATAAAATTATTGAAAAGGTTACAATATCTTCTATAATCTGAGGTTTGAAAGCGACTACACCACTCGAAGTCACGGGTAGTCTGATAAACCTACTAAATAATTTTAATAGTATAATAATATGATAAGTGCCGCTATACACCGATAAAAACACATTCATTCTGTTTTGATTTTTATAGCAATTCAAGACAGCTAATGTTTCATACCAAATTTTGTATATCTCAACGTATCTAATAAAATATGAATAAAAATGATTTCATACTTTTCTGGACAGGTTTTTTTACTGAACTTTAAAGGAGTCCTATAATGTCGCAATGGGAATTAAACACATTGTCCATTACTAAACTCTTTACTTTGCATTTCAATTACTTGATGAAATAAATAATCCTCTACAAAAGCCAACTCAGAATCTGTAACTGTCTCCACGATTCATAAAATCCAAGGATTTAAAAAACCGCTTTCTAAGCTCGTTTCTAATATCCTATCTGCACCAGTTAAGACAGGTGAGCATTTCAATTTATAGCTCGCCAGGTGCGCCCGGCCCTTTGTTCCAATTTAGCCCATATTGCAAGAAGCAATCATGATAAAAGAATATATACGAAAAATCTCCCGTTTCCTTTGTGCCAATGTGAGACTTTCTCGAAACGACGATCAGTATTTGGAGACACAAAATGAGTCCGCGTAAATAGAAAATATTGAATATATTATGATTGAGACTCGAAGCTTTTACGAGCCAGTTCACCATTTTTATAGACTGGAGCGAAAGCAGGGTAGTGATTTAGGTTCAAATTTATGGTTGCATTTATGTTCCCACATAACTCCTTGATGGATGTGTTTGTTTCAATTTTTTGGACAGTGATGATACGTATTCGGTTCTTAGTTTTCAAACTTATTTTTATCTATATTAAAATATCAATGATAGGCATGATAAAAAAATCATTTAAAATATTCAATGTAGGTATTTATATGGAAAAGATGAAAGCAAGATTTAAAGCTTAAGTAGAATCCAAGAGTAGAGGTTACTATCCTCATTGTGATGGTTAGCAATGCAGCATGGTGACCCACACCATGGTGACATGAACAGATGTTTCTGCATCATACTCCCGACCTCTGGAAGATGTAGAATGATCGTACCTCCGGTCTCAAATAAAGATAAAACTTATAATGTACACAATAAAGATATAAATGAATAAATAATTTATCCAGTAAACACGAGGTACTTGTTAAATTTCACGAAGATCAAATGAATAGTAAAGAATCTTTAAAAATAAAAGGAAACGTCCATATACATATTATATTGTAAAGACTCTTTTTAAATTATTAGTACTAGTGGAGATATATAGCGCAAAAAGAAGTAGAATATATAAGGTACGACGAATAAAACACACCCTACGTATTGATCATTGTTCCCCAAATAACGAACATTTGAAAAACTTTTCCTTAACTTATAAGCTTCACTTACTTACGTGGGCTGTTTTGTATTTCTTTACCAACTAAAATATTTAGCCTCACAAATAAGAACTGTTCAAAGAATGGAAGTGAACTTTATAAGTATTTTCTATCCCTTAAAAGTCAACTGTTCCCAATTATTTTATTTAATAAATATTTATTATTATTCATCGCAAAGCGCTCATAGCCAAGTGGCCTTAGGTGATTGAAAATAATCACTGAGGTTAAGCAATGACGGTGTGGTCAATACTTAGATGGGTGACCATTTGTATCATGATATGTTATGTGCGTTTTCGTGATTAAGGTCAAAGGTCAAGAGGACAAGCGGTCACGTTAAGCCGTCGGTCCTTATTGTTATCACAAGATAACAGTCGTGAAGCTGTTCGGGCGGCTTAAAACATCCAACGGTAAGATTTACATAGACATAACGTGTCTTGTCAGTCCCTAACCCGCACTCGGCCATCGTCGGCTCGAGGACGTTTGGCCTTAACCCACTCACGAGAGAAGGACCGAACCCAGCAAGGGGGCGCTATGGGTTGTTGATGAAATGATTGTCCGGTTCATTCCTTAACTCATATAACTATAATAAAAAGAAACATAGTAATTAGTCATGGTTGATATTATTTAACGTAAACATCAAAACCAGCCGTATTACGCCCATCATCAATTTAGTGCGGTACGACTTTCTTACGAGAGATATTTGCCGTGAAACGTTCAATGACGTGACGGAGAGTTATTGACGTGAAATTGGAACGTGAAAGAATTTCATTCGTGATATGAAATACGTTTTATATTTGTTCAGAAATTGTCCCGAATCCTTACAAATTTACAAGATTGCGGCTAGTTTACCTGCTGATGTGAGCCTGTCACATAATTCATTGTGTTCTTGAAACTGAAGTACCTGAAATGATAGAACAAGATATTACTAGTAAATTAGAAGAATAAAAATCTCAATATAGGTAAGTTAAAATTAAAGATTGTGATCACTTGCGATTTGCGGACGACATCGTCATAATGGCAGAGACACTGCAGGACCTGCAACAGATGGTGAACGACCTAGCTGATTCTTCTATGCGCATCGGCCTACGGATGAACTTGGATAAAACCAAGGTCATGTTCAATCAACATGTACAACCGGAACCGATTGCAATACACGGTACCGCTCTCGAGGTTGTTCAAAAATATGTCTACCTTGGGCAGACATTGCAGTTGGGTAGGAATAACCTCGAGGACGAGGTGAATAGAAGAATTCAGCTGGGTTGGGCGGCGTTTGGAAAGTTACGTCGAGTCTTCTCATCGTCGATCCCACAGTGCCTAAAAACGAAAGTTTTTAACCAGTGCGTCCTACCTGTTATGACATACGGAGCCGAAACGTGGACACTTACGGTGCGGTTGGTCCACAAGCTCAAAGTTGCTCAGCGTGCAATGGAAAGGGCTATGCTCGGCGTTTCTCTGAGGGATCGTATCAGGAATGAAGTTATCCGTCAGAGAACTAAAGTCATCGACATAGCCCACCGGATTAGCAAGCTGAAGTGGCAATGGGCTGGCCATATTAGCCGCAGAACTGATGACCGTTGGGGTAGAAGAGTTCTGGAGTGGAGACCGCGTCTCGGCAAACGTAGTGTAGGACGCCCACAGGCCAGGTGGAGTGATGATTTGCGCAAGATGGCTGGCAGGAGCTGGATGCGAGAAGCCCAAAATCGATCAAAGTGGTGTGCAATGGGAGAGGCCTATGTCCAGCAGTGGACTGATATAGGCTGATGATGATGAATCGACTGATACCAGTCTCATTTCTAAGGCAAAAGCGGCAATACAAGAGATTTTTTTTATTAAATCCTAATATATTTCGTTTCGATTTCCTGCAATCTGTAATAAAAGTTTTGTAAAAATGCACCAATTTGCGTAATAATAAAATTGAATTGATCAATGAGTGAGTGAAATGCCAAATGTAACAAAACTTATGCTACTACAAAGATTTATTTATTTATTTATTTAAAAACTCTTACACATAAGATGTGACTGTATGGAAATAAATAATTCTATGCCAACATTGTAACTTTGTACCATATCTAAATCCGTGTATTTAAGGTTACTTATATATGAATAAAGTAAACTAAGGTCGTTAATTATTTCAATGTTTCCTACATTATCAGATTATAATAAGTTTAGGCACGAAAGAACTGAGGGCTTTTATAGATGATTATATTTAACTATTTCTCTACTATTTATATTTACAAATAGCCTGTCAAAATCATAACCCTCCTTTGGCTTTGATTGCCGTAGTCGGGTAAAAATATAGCGAATGAAAGGACATTTAGAAATCTTGAGTTACCATCAAAATTTTCTTTTCATTTGGAGTCTACACAATTTATCTAATTTATTTTTTCTTATCGATATCCTCTTACACGAATTTATGGTTTAAACTTTTTGCGGCTGGCTGTCTACTAGTGTCACTTGTGCCTGTGTAGTTTCAAGTCTCTTTGAGAATATAATTATTATTCTTATGTGGAGGAACGGGTGTAATGTGTTAACACAAAGAGAGGATCCTCCAACCAGGCGAGGTGATCGTGCCTGGCGGGCCACTGCCCAACGGTTAATGTTGGGATGTTCTATAGATGCTAATCGGCTCGAGAATTTCTCTATCGCGATTCAGGATTAGTAATTACTTTGTGTTTTTTTGTCGTACAGTGTTTCTTCGGTAGATGGCGCTGTTGTATGTTTTTTGTTTGCGCTGTATGTTGATGTTGCTACACTTACATTTGAAGTGAAATTTTAGCTATTAACTAAACAACTGCAAATATAGTCAAAAAAATCTAAGATGTAAAAAACCTAAAATGACAGCACTCATTTTTGTTTTCCATTGGTGGATGCGAGACCGAAGGGCCAAATATCCAGAATTCAGTAGACCACCTTAATATGGGTCATCATACTACATTATTACATTGTCTGCATTTTCAGTAGTTATTTTGGTAGGCTCACATTAAAAAAAACCCAAAGTTTAAATTACTGTTTTTAAGAAACTTTTATTTTGTAAATATCTCTTTAACTTATTAAGCACGTTATAAACTTGAAGAGCTTTTATGTCACCACTCTACTCAGTCACCGAAAGGATAAGGTAAAACTACACTAAAATTTACAGACACAGCAATTGTGCACATGGGAGAGGATTGTTTGTTCCTGCTACAGCAAACATATCTCACACTAGTAAAGTTATATACCATGAAGTTATTGTCGTCCAGTTTACCACTTAGAGCTTGTGGTCTAGAAATGATAATGGGATGAGTTTACGGTATTTTTAATGTTTAATATATTTATAAAACCATTATGTTCTGCAATGTTTTCGATGACAGTATTGGTAAATGTTACTTCATAGTAATGGATCTTACAAATTTTTACATTGCATTTACATTTTGTAGACCTTTCAATATATATTAAGAAAAGTAATAAATAAACTAAATTAATTAAAATGATATAAATATTTCTGAAATCTTGCATACAACGCCATCTATTTCCCAAGTAAGCAGAGCTTGTATTGTTTAATTTGAACGCACATATAATATATGTGCTAATACACGTCATCAACTAATCAATGCCACGTGATTTCGTATTGACATTAGCGAATGTTACAAGCCCCAAAAATGTTGTCATTTGTCATTTCTTTGTACTGTATTTGGAAAATTGCTTTTTAGTCTATTTGCGGTATGCTGTGTTTGTCAAATAAAGTTATTTTATTCTTACTATTACTTATGTATATAAATATACAATATTTTACTACCAACCCGTCTGACATATGATCATTTTAAAACTACTGTACAGCTTCAATATAAAAGCTTTGAGCATGGAATTTACATTCACAGAAAACACGCATTGCCTCACCTGTGAATTACAGGTATGCGGAGTCTGACACTGATGCGACAGGTCGCTTCACTTCTAGCCGCCACTACTACAAGAGGAAATAGTGGATATTTTCGAAACGTAATGACTAACTCATGAATATTCGTAGAGATTTTTCCTACTTGTTTATTCAGTTAAGATTGGCAAGAAGTACTATTGTTCTAGTAATAGATTGAAAATCAAACTGTCTTTCATTCAGAGCTTTTCCTTATTATGTCAAAGATATAAAGAGGAATAATAAAATGGTTTCATACGTTATGTTTTCGCGTTTACGCAGCACACGAAGTGATAACCCAAGAAAGACATTTTTACCCCGTTTTGTGACACATTTTTTATCGATACTCAGCTCCTTTTAGTACTAGTGTGATGATAAATAGCTTTCCTCAATTACTGGTTTATGTAACATAGAAAAAATTGAACCCTACTGGTTCCTCAGATTGTGCTAATCTTTTAGCCAAACAGACAATATCAAGCCTTCAGCTGATTAATTTATCTATCTATTTATTTTGATGCCAGTCGCTCCGTGGAAAAACTGAAATTCAGGTAAAACCGGTTAAACTAGTAGCCGACCCCAAATAAACTTGGGAATAATGGCTAGGAGGATGAGCATCATGATTATAGTATAATTAAAAAAGAATACATTACAGTATAGTTTTACATAGTAAATGTTTTACATATCAACTTTATATTACTACCTCTTTGGAGCAGTGGCAACGTTTCAACTACTGTGCTTGAGATTTCTGGTTTTAATCCCAGGTCATACCAAAAGATTGAACGATCTGCAAAAATTTGTGTTTGGATGTTTTCTATGTAAAACATTTTATTTGTATTTACAAAAATATGTGAGTATTTTATCGGTCAATCCAGCTGTCATAGTACTAAACTGCTTAGTTTAAATCTAGATGGCGTTGTATTTTAAATGTACTAAAGTTTTTTATTGAAAAAAGTACTAGTTGCAATATTGTATCAAAGGCAGATCGACAGATAACTCTTTATTTGCACACTATATTACAGAGTTACATGAATGAACAAAATAATTAAATATCAAGTGTACAAAGGGCGGCCTTATTCCCAAAAGCAATTTCTTCTAGGCAAACTTGTTACTAGATAAGGTTACGTTTGATTTTCAGAAATGCCTTAAATAGTAAATGTTTCAGGAGGCGTATCAATAAAGCCCTATCACGTAATATCTGTAACTTAAGACATGCGAATCCCTTTAGTGCCTCAGTATTTTCAAGTAGAACGTTTTCTAGAATTTATATCGACTATATTTAAAGTAGGCAGCTTTTTGGGACCACCCAACGCAATTTTACGTAATATTGTTTGTTACATATTATTCGTAAGCTTGTTTTTTTTTTTAATAATAATAAAAAGTTTATTTCCTCTTTACAAAAAATGGTTCTTACAATAGGTATATTTAGGGTCCAATACATGCCATTCAAATACCATAAATATTAACAAAAAATATCTAAAGTTTTTCAAGTTGGGCTTTACATTAACATCATTAGTGTTGAGTTGAGAATGAGAAACTTTATGAAATGGCGTGTTGTCAGTTAGTAAGTTAGTCTAACTTTCATTTTTCTTTTTCAAAAAATATATGTTACAACATTCTCTGGATAGTTTTAAAGAGATTGATATTACCAAAATACTGTATTTTCAAAAATATCAAGTAAAACCATTGATCCGAAATAACGAGACACAAAACTATTCTCATTTAAACAAACATACAAAAGAAAAGACAAACACGAACAAACTTATTGTTGACAATGTAAGTGCTAGCACCAAGCACACAAGTAAGTACGAAGTCCGAGGTGCGAGAACTTTGATAACGAGAACACGAACTTATCCATCACATAAGTTACTACAAGGTTTCGAACAAACACGTACACATGGGACTATCTTTAAATTACTTTTATTGACAACTACCTAAAAGATGTCAGGGTAGTTGTTGTTACTGAACAATATTTTTGCGGTTGTCTGCGGTTATTATTTGTGTCACAGTTTATTATATTCTTTATAAGTGGATTCTGAGGCACTTATTTGTTGGATTTAATAATAAAAACCGTGTGGTGACGGATTAAGAATACAAAGTGTCACCACCCCTATTCATTCCATGGGTGTCGTGAGAGGCGACTAAAGAAACATAATAAGCAGCTAACATCACTGCCAAGAGAAGGAAAACTTGATACAAACCCTTTACCAACTCGTCTGGCCAGCGTGGTATAGTAGGCCAAAACCTCCTTTCAAAGGAGAGGCCTATGTCCAGCAGTGGACTGTTAAGGCTGTTGATGATGATGATGAATAAAAAAATGTCACATAAGGCTGTCTGATTCCGAATTAGGCAGAGCTTGATCTATTCTGTAGGACTGCTGATAAAAATTCAAAAATATTTCTATGTTTATGATTATAATTGTGTGTGTTTAAAGTGACTGAAATGGCATTCTGTGTGTATATTTCAATAGGTTCTTGAATTTATTTGAAAATACAACTAGACGACGAAATGATGTAAGCTGGGTCAGCTATATAAATACCATATAATCTGTACAGCTATATAAAAATATTAACTTCTCAAGGTAGAATATCCAGGCTGATACAGCACGAATGGGCTGGCTCGACCGACTTACAATACTCGAATAAAAGCGGCCAAGTGCGAGT
Source organism: Phragmatobia fuliginosa (assembly GCA_932526445.1). Taxonomy (NCBI): domain Eukaryota; kingdom Metazoa; phylum Arthropoda; class Insecta; order Lepidoptera; family Erebidae; genus Phragmatobia; species Phragmatobia fuliginosa. Next base: position 1,121,550 of record OW052067.1, on the reverse strand, counting down.
CGGACTCGCCCATGAAGGGTTCCGTAGCAGCAAGTAACATCATATAAAAGTTGTAACTTTCATCGATGTTTTAATAATAGTGTTTTGATTGAAAGAAATGTAAAAAAAAATGTAAATGTAAATTGGATTCGGAGTGATGATACCTGGCTTGCCTACAAAACAGCCAGAAACAGGTGTAATCAGATGATACGCAATGCTAAACGCCGTTATATTCTCAACAACATTTCTACATCCTCTTCTGCTAATATATGGAAGTTTTTGAGGACTCTAGGCATTTGCAGCGAGCGCCACACAGATTTCCCAACAAACATTACTTTAGACGATATTAACCACCATTTCGCCACTTCCACTGTCTTGGATCGTCAAAGTACAGCTCAAACTATAGACCATGTGACCCGCCTGCCGAGAGTCAATGTAAATCCCTTCGATTTTTCTCCAGTTGCATCAGAGGAGGTAAAACAATTTGTTATCTCCATCAAATCCAAAGCCACCGGCAATGATAACATTAGCCGTTTCATGGTATTAACCATCTTAGAACAACTTTTACCCGCCATTACCCACATTATAAACTATTCCCTGGATTCCAACGTCTTCCCATCCCAATGGCGCATGGCTTATGTTCGTCCATTAGCTAAAGTATCCAACCCCTCACTCCCTACCCATTTTCGTCCAATATCCATTCTGCCTTTCCTCTCCAAAGTCCTTGAGGCCTGCGTACACAAGCAACTTTCCAATTTTATATATCAGAACAACTTGCTCAATGAACATCAGTCAGGATTTCGACCCGGACATAATACAACTACAGCATTGCTCAAGGTGACACTCGATATTAAGGCGGCGATGGAAGAAGGTAAAATAACAGTATTAGCTTTAATTGACTTTTCAAACGCCTTTAATGTCGTCAGCCATGACATCCTACTAGCAATGCTTTCACACTACATGATTTCTGATGATGCACTGGAATGGTTCTCATCCTATCTTCGGGGACGCCGGCAGTCTGTTCGAACAGATGAATCTTCATCGCTATGGACCGAACTTGCCTCCGGCGTCCCACAAGGCGGCATTCTTTCCCCACTTCTGTTTTCGCTATTTATTAACTTTATAACTCACAAACTTCAGTGTTCGTATCATCTGTACGCCGACGACCTACAGATTTACTCACAAGCGAGAGTAGAAAACTTAGACGAAGCCATAAGAAACATTAACCACGACCTAGAGACAATAAAAAGCTGGTCCAGCAGTTTCGGTTTAAATGTGAACCCGTCCAAATGTCAAGCCATCTTCATAGGGAGTCCCAGGATGACGGGTAGGATTGATCTTGACGCTACCACCAACATCATTTTCGATGGTACAGTGCTGCCTATCAGTCAGTCGGTCAAGGACCTTGGCCTGCACATAGACACAAACTTGAATTGGCAAATTCATGTTACCAGTGTTAGTAATAAGGTCACAAATATGTTACGAGCTCTCTATCGACTTAAAAATTTTCTCCCAATATCAACAAAAGTCATGCTAGTTCAGACATTGATATTCCCAGTCATCGACTATGGTGATGTGTGTTATCTCGACCTGAATGCAGATCTCCTCAATAAATTAGACCGACTTCTCAACAATTGCATTCGATTCATATTCAACTTACGAAAATATGATCATTTGTCTGCTCATCGCAGGCAACTCTTGTGGTTGTCTATAAGACAGCGCCGCAGTTTGCGGACGCTCACCATGTTACACTCCTTACTCCACTCTCCTAACTCCCCTTCTTATCTAACACCCCATTTGGAATACCTCTGCTCCAACCATGATAGAAGCCTTCGATCTTCAGACAATCGCCTACTCCTTTGTCCTTCTCATAAGTCCCGCACTGTCCACTCCTCCTTCTCTGTCCAGGCTGTAAGTCTTTGGAACGCTCTCCCCCTAGACATTAGAATGACTACAAACCGATTAACCTTCAAGAATAAAGTGCGCAAGCTCTACGGAGAATCATCAGAGTAACAACATTATAGTTATACATCATCTTTCCAGTATGTATCTATTATATATATATATATGTATATATTACATGTATTTATGTAGAATGTTTTATATCTATGATACTGTATTTATTTATCCACCTATAGTATCTATCATATTTATATACAGTTGTACGTAGAATACTTATAAGTTATCAAATTCAAGAAATCCTTGCAACTCGCTCCAATTATACACCTGATACACACAGCTCTGCATCACCCAAAGGTAGACTGGAAGAAAATGCCTATGGCATTAAGTCCGCCTTTTGCAATGTATTTGCAGGAAGTATAAATAAATAAATAAATTGCGGTTTATGATTTATGACGTATAAAAGAAAACTACGTACTAGATCTCGTTCAAACCAATTTTCGTTGGAAGTTTGCACGGTAATGTACATCATATATTTTTACAGGGGGGGGGGGGACATTTTATCACTTTGGAAGTGTCTCACATGCAAAATATTCAGTTTAAAGAAAAAAATATTAGAAATAACAACATCATTTTTGAAGACCTATTCAGAGGTTCAGTTCTAAGTACCCCCAAAATTTAGTGCTTTTTTCTATTTTTGTGTAAAAATATTTAGGGGATTCACACAATACATCTACTGACCAAGTTTCAACAGTATAGCTCTTATAGTTTCGAAAAAAAAGTGGCTGTGACATACGGACAGACAGATAGACATACAGACATGACGAATCTATAAGGGTTCCGTTTTTTTGCCATTTGGCAACGGAACCCTAAAAAGACCAACCTCTAAATGTTAGCATTCGTATTGTTGTATTTCGTTGATGAGTGCGAGGCTATTGAACCTCCTAATGATACAGAAACATCTCACTATGCCACCATAGCGATAGTCACAATGCTGTCACATTTTTTTCATGTCCAATTTCCGATAGTTGGCCCTTATCCACCAATATACAGGGTGAATTTTTGAGACGGGACAGTAAGGGCAGGTACCTTAACCGTTATAGTTACAGGAAAACGCTTTTAGGAGACTATCCATATTTTTTCAAGATATTCTGATCTGCATTTACAGATTTTGGAAAAAATGTACAGCCAGCAAGAAAATTGACATTTTATACAAAAACTTTTTTTGATGCCAATCGATTCTGTTTCATAAAAGGATCAAAAGTCTCTATTGGACCGACTGAGGTTTGAGTACTAGAAATGTCAGAAATCGCAAAAAACTTATCCCATACATTTGTACGGAAATAAACCATTTTAATATGTGTTTTAGACACAGACAAACATAACTTACATCTACGAAATAAATTGCTCAAAATGACCGATGTTTTCACGAATACATAAGTTCACTCGTTCTTATACTGAGCTAGTAGCAGCCGATAAGTTTCTTGGATAGATGTCATTTAAAATCCTTGTTAATGCATCTTTCAGCTCCTGAATACTGTTGTATTTTTTATAGACTTCGTTTTTTAGGTAGCCCCACAAAAAAATACCGAGAGGCGTTAGATCGGGGCTGCGAGGTGGCCACTTGGTTTGTGGCGGAGTGCCATCTTGCTGAAAATAAACTTTTCGCAATTCGTACAGGAGCCATTCATCCAACTGGTTTTAGAGATTCTCTAAAATTACTTCGTTATAAACGGCAGAATTAAGAGTACCTTCATAAAATTCCACCATTACTACTCGGTACTTGTCGCAGTGGATACTTTTTGCGTACCACATCAATGCAGATTTCCTGGGTTGGGTTCCTATTATTTACAAAATACGCTTCAATTAAGTTCAAACAGAAAAGAAATACAACAGTATTCCAGAGCTGAAAGATGCATTAACAAGGATTTGAAATGATATCCATCCAAGAAAATTATCGGCTGCTACTAGCTCAGTACAAAAACGAGTAAACTTATGTATTCGTGAAAACATCGGTCATTTTGAGCAATTTATTTCGTAGATGTAAGATAGGTTTGTCTGTGTCTAAAATCCATATTCATCATCATCATCAGCCTATCTCAGTCCACTGCTGGACATAGGCCTCTCCCATTGCACACCACTTTGATCGATTTTGGGCTTCTCGCATCCAGCTCCTTCCAGCCATCTTGCGCAAATCGGCACTCAACCTGGCCTCTGAAAATCCATATTAAAATGATTTATTTCCGTATAAATGTATGGGAAAAGCTTTTTGCGATTTCTGACATTTCTAGTACTCAAACCTCAGTCGGTCCAATAGAGACTTTTGATCCTTATAAGAAACAGGATCGATTGGCATCAAAAAAAGTTTTTGTATAAAATGACCAGTTTCTTGCTGGCGGTACATTTTTTCCAAAATCTGTAAATGCAGATCAGAATATCTTGAAAAAATATGGATAGTCTCCTAAGAGCGTTTTCCTGTAACTATAACGGTTAAGGTACCTGCCCTTACTGTCCCGTCTCAAAAATTCACCCTGTATATGTTATCCAAAAATTATATATTGTGGACTGTTGGGTATGATCCAAGATAGTGTAGAAATTAGTATCAATTTTGATTGATTGATTTTTCAGCCATATGTCCATTTGTGACATCCGATTCCCGAATCGGACCAAATGATATGCAAATATTTGTTTCGGAGTTTGGGTGTTTTCTATGTAACTATAATATGTATCTATTTACAAATAAAAAATATTTTTTTATATTTATTTTAGTTGTCTAGCTAATACAAGCTTTGCGTAGTTTGGGACTATATGATGTTATGTGTTAGGTCGGAAATATTTATTTATATTTATAAAGTTGCCTTGTAAAATCGTAGTACACTTAAAACCAACCCCAATACAGCTTAAAAAGCCTCGGAGGAAACATTTTCATTTCATTTTGGCAGACTCAATGCTGAATTGATTATTTTGAGGTGAAACGTATGTATGTAGCGTAGTACCTATAAATATTTTTATGCTGAAAATTCTTTGTCCATTTCTAGTTACACAGTTGACTTAATTCCAAAATAATTCAATAACCATAAATCCGATTATAAAAAAATATTTGTGTAACTTATTCGTAAATTTGAATTCAAATCGTTATATTCATAAAACATTTACAAATTGAGTAGCAGAGAGGAATACTCTTTGACAAGAAATCAAAGGGACTTTAACATAAACTGGTTTCCTTTGTAGCCTTAGAAATATAGCATACCAAATATATAAGTTTATACAAGTGTGTTCATTATTTAGTTATCTTATTTTTTCGTATTTGAAATGAACAAATGCATACATTTTGCTTGTTATTTATGTTCATACAAGGACAACCTGTTGCTCTTAACCTCTGTTAACTTTGCGTAATCTTCAGGCATCCAATATTGTGATTCTAATGTAGTTTATTTAGATCACTCGAGATTATTCTCAATCTCACTAGATATTATTATTATTTTAGAATTATTTTTAATAGATATTTATATTTTAATGAATCGGTATTCAAGATTGATTTTAGATGAAAAATAAAACACTTCTCTGCGGGTGCCAAATCATGTACAAAACCATAGTTTATTGCAATTTATCATAATTTCCTCTTATTTATAGCGATAATATATTAATTTTAGTGTTGTTTTACTTTTATTGCAACTGTTCTACGCGATGACAATGCTTGGTATATTTATATCCACATCATCAAGATCGATTACATATGAATATTAGAAGCGCGCTATTGTTAGCTGACTGATATTGATTCCTAAAAAAAAAGAGGTCAATAAATTATTCAATAATCTAACTCTTGAAAGTATACGTAGTAATAAAATTAGTTTTCTTACAACGGATACTTGTCCAATATATTCATACATATTACAGGGATAGAAGTTGATTATACACTACTGGATCATTTCCCAGAAGTGACAAAATATACATTTCCTAGTATACACTTTTCTTTGGCCTTATTTTCACGTTTCATACTTCAGAGTTTTCTTGTAATTTTCAACTTGTTTTACTAATGTTAGTCAGAGAAGGTTTCAGTACAATTATCCGAAATTTTAAGTCATCTACTTAAAATGTGCAGGATTTAACCATAAGCGTTCGATTATAATTAAATATGATATGAGGATACGTACTTTGTCTATTAATACTTAAACTACTTTTACGATGATAACAGAAATTAATACCGGTGCGGTGGAGTCATGGGCAAAAGTAGGTTTTTAATAACATGTTTTTTTTTATGAATTGAGTTAATTTAGTAATTTAAAGAAAATAATCTCTTACATCTATAAACTATTTCTTATAACCCTTTTTGGATGTTTAAACCGTTTCTCAAATACTTAATTGCATCATGACTTGAATATTAACGTGAACCTTTAGAATAACTAACATTTCTGAATACTAAGCCTTTGCTGCTGATTCAATTATAATCGAACCCAGGTATCAATAAAATATAATAAAAAATATATATTAACATCATATGAATGTTATCATATTGTGTATTATATTAAAAACTGTTTGCATAACGTAATAATATATGCAAAGATAGATAGATAGATAGATAGATAGATACTCTTTATTGCACACCATAATACAAAAGATACATCGTAGGATTCAATACAATAAAAACAGTGGTACAATGCAAAGGTTAACCTTGTTGGTCTAGTGGTCAGCCTATGCGGCTGCTGATCAAGAGATCTCGGGTTCCATTCCCGGGTCGGACTTAATTTAGTAAAAAGGAGGTGAATGAGAAAAATCAAAATCTATTGTTAAACGAAATTTCCAAATTAATAAAATAAACTTAACATTCCCATTGACTGTTCATTTTACAACTTAATATATTATTATTATATATTTAGATTCATAGAATATTACAACTTAAATTGTTCACCTACTCAACCCAGTGAAGCAAACATACTAAATGCAGATGTTTATGGTAATAACGCCTTTTTCCTGGCCCCAGGGTCACATAAATAGGTATATTACTGTTTTCTCCGAGGTTCTTAACAAATATTTTTTATAAGGGAAACGTTTTATTTATAGCGTTATTACGATATAAAAATGTGTTTTGCAGTTGCGAAGATTGTATGAGTAAGGAAACACGTAACATGTATCTTTTTAATAACATAAGTTTAAGTAGATGAAATAGGATCTTTTATTTTAAGATAACAGGGAAGAATTAATAGCATTCCTTAAACTGATACTACTTGAACCTTTAGTACATAAATCCCATTAAACATCATCATTCATCATCATCATCAGCCTATCGCAGTCCACTGCTGGACATAGGCCTCTCCAATTGCACGCCACTTGGTTCGAACCTCGGCTTCTCGCATCCAGCTCCTGCCAGCCGTCTTGCGAAAATCATCACTCCACCTGGCCTGTGGACGTGCTACACTACGTTTGCCAAGTCGCGGTCTCCACTAAAGAACCCGTTTACCCCAACGGTTATCGGTTCTAAGACATATTAGCCCTCTCCATAACACGCTCAGCAACCTTGAACTTGTGGACCAACCGTACCGTAAGTGTCCACGTTTCGGCTCCGTATGTCATTACGGGTAGGACGCACTGATTAAAGACTTTCGTCTTTAGGCACTGTGATCGTCGATGAGAAGACCCGACGAAGCTTCCCAAACGCTGCCCAACCCAACTGAATTATTCGGTTCACCTCGTTCTCGAAGTTGTTTCTACCTAACTAACATTAAATAACCTTAACTCTAATAGTTACTTAATGTATTAATATTATTAAACAAGAGAATAACATTGTTTAAATACTAATGTTGGGCTGTATATAACATTATGTGAGTGTTGATGGATTATAAATACAGAATGTCACTCCTATTTATTTCGAGTGTCTTAAAAGCCGAATATTAGAGTTAATAATACAGGACTAAAACACTGCAACTTAAAGGTAAGCTTTTTTATTTATTTATTTTAATCAACTGCTCACTACACTTACAGTTACCCAACACGTGTAGTGTGCCATTACAACAGTAGTGTTACAAATATCGTAATTAATGATTTACAGTATTTTATAACATTCGTCGTCTGATCCCAAGCCAGGCAGGGCCCGCGCCATGGTGACCAGACCACTGATAGATACACTTCCAAACAAATGTACATACATCATCATATAAGTAAATTAAACCCAGACACAGAACAAATGATCGTGCTCATCCACAAAAATTTTACCCACGATCTTTGGCTCAGTAGTCAGATTCACCAACCACTTAACCATCAGGTTCGTGAGTACTATAAACTAAAATTTAAGAAGAGCATACAGACTCTAATAAATGTACTCATATTAGTATGAAATAAATCGACGTCCGGGTTCAATACCCGGGTTCAATACCCAATCAGGGAGTTGACCAATCTAACTGCCTGACTAGTGGGAGCATATTGTGCCGTAAATGTTCGAACCTGCGGTGCAGCCAGGAGACGGCAAGAGCGTAGCCGGGTGTACTGGTTTGGCACCCATAACGGACAGCGGGATAACGAATGTATGTTATCGATTTTATTATTTAATACAATTTAAATCGTTTGTCCAATCGTGCTATAGTAGGCCAAAACCATTTATCTAAGGAGATCGAGAATGTTACAGAATCGTACTATTATAAAAAGTCATAAAATACTTTTTATTCGTTTCATAGTTTAGAGTCATAGTATGTGTTATTCCTCAATTACTCAAACAAAACATGGCAACACGTGTCCTTATGAGTCGTGTCAAATTGTCGGGATTTTCGTGGGCCATTCCAAGCGCATTACAAAAGTTTCTTTGGCTGCGTGCCAGCAGAAACAGGCAAGCTGTTCAACATAATAAAAAAACAATTATCTATCGTCATATCAATTACAATACTTAACAAGATAACAAAGTCAATGTTTTTTTAAGTTTCTTCTTTACTTATTTTTAGGGTTCCGTAGCCAAATGGCAAAAAACGGAACCCTTATAGATTCGTCAAATCTGTCTGTCTGTCTGTCTGTCTGTCCGTCCGTATGTCACAGCCAATTATTTCCGAAACTATAAGAGCTATACTGTTGAAATTTGGTCAGTCGATGTATTCTGTGAAAAGCATTAAGATTTTTATATAAAAATAGAAAAAAAACAATACATTTTGGGGGTCCCCATACTTGGAACTGAAACTCAAAATTTTTTTTTTCATTAAACCTGTACGTGTGGGGTATCTATGGATAGGTCTTCAAAAATGATATTGAGGTTTCTAATATCATTTTTTTCTAAACTAAATAGTTTGCGCGAGAGACACTACCAAAGTTTAAAAAATGTGTGTCCCCCCCCCCTCTAACTTCTAAAGTAAGAGAGTGATAAAACTGAAAAAAATATATGTTGTACATTACCATGCAAACTACCAACGAAAATTAGTTCGAACGAGATCTTGTGAGTAGTTTTTTTTTTATACATCATAAATCGTAACAAGCAATTTACCTTTCATCCAATCAATACACTAGTATAAAAACATCGATGAAATTTACAACGAACTACAAGAACTTTTATATGATGTTACTTGCTGATACGGAACCCTACATGGGCGAGTCTGACTCGCACTTGGCCTCTTTTTTTTTTCGTTTTCCTCCTATGTGAGAAATACTGAGAAATCCCGTGACTTTATCGGGCTGATACAAATGCTTTACAGTAAAATAGTTTATCTCATTATTTTCTTGCTTTTCACCAAGTGAGTAAATTTACCAAAGTTTCCCGAAGTTGTCCCTCCCCCTTTGATTCTTCAGCGGACTCTTAGGGATTTGTGACTCTTGAGTTATAGATACGCCCTTTCCCGGTATTAATTTCCTCCTGGTAATTACCTACAGGTGGTTATGTCTAGAGTGGACCAAAAGTGCGCGACAGCTCAGAGAACGGAAATTCCTAGAACTTAGATATACTACGAGACATCTACGACTTGCAAAATACCTCTTCCAGTGTAAAGGCCCCAATGTTCTCTTTCTGTGCCTTTACGGACATACATATGTTGCACCGACACTCTGGCATGCTTCTGCTCAACAAATGGCTTCCCCTGTCACTTAGCCAGGCCATACTTAGCATAATGCAGGGGCACAACCGGTAGACTTTCATTGAGCTTTCCAGCGCTTGGGCTGTCTACGGTATTGGATACATTCCCGAGTCTGGTGAACTATCTATATTCTCTATAACTTGCTCACAGCAGCAGATGATTTAATTCCAAGCGCTCTTACTCTATACCAGTTATATATGACCCTGTGCGGCTGTAATTCCCCTTTATTACGTGACCTGCTTCCTTTCTTATTTATACTATTAATATCCTTTTAACCTAAATTAACAGGAAACGAAAGTGTGTGTTCAGATATAACTTATCAAGTTCCTGAAAATTTGATGATTTTTCTGCCCTTTAATAGATAACTTTTAGTTCAATTAAACGCAGTTGGCAATCTTCGTAAATATTTACCACTACTCATAAGTCATTAAGTAATAAAACGATTTACTTAATACGAACCTATTTTCTATTAGGTAACTTTCATGTTTAGTGGAATCAAGTTAGTTACAGCGTAGCGGGAGTCGTTAATTTAGGTAATTATGTCGATACAATCTTTTGTGAAAAACTTTATAAGTGAGTGATTAATCGTTGAACGGAAAGCATTCTTAATTAAAAGTTTGTTTTCATTAACGTAACATGAAAGAAAAATGTACCTGCAAAATAAAGTATAATACAATATCGTCTAAATAAAAATCTGTATATCTGCTCTATTGTTCTTATGGTCAGTGATTTTGAGGGTTAGTAATTATACGAAAAGCACTATTCGTTAATGCGTCTTGATAACATTTCTGGATTATACGTCGTCCATTTGTTTCTTTATCCGTTCAATAATTCAATAACAAAAAACAGGTCTCTGAATACGAATGCTACAATTTTAAATTTGAATATTTACTTTTGTTGTATTAAAAAATCAACCTCAAAATATGGTGTTATTTGCTGATGACACTTCCTTAATTTTTAAGATAAATAGACGGGCCCAAAATCTAGATGACGTAAATAATGCCCTAGTTCAAGTCCAGAATTGGTTCACAGCAAACAATTTGGTATTAAATGAAAAAAAAACCAAATGCATAAGATTTGCTTTACCGAATGTTAAGAGTAGTGATTGTGATATAATATTGAATAAAGAGAAACTTGAATTCGTAGATAAAACTGTTTTCTTGGGGATTACGCTTGATGCAGGGCTACAATGGGGTTCTCATTTAACATCTCTTGCGGGGCGGCTAAGTTCAGCAGCATATGCTATTAGAAAAATCCGTCAATTTACTGATGCAGATACCGCTAGACTGGTCTATTTCAGCTACTTTCATAGTATAATGTCTTACGGCATCTTGTTATGGGGACGGGCTGCAGATATTGAGTCTATATTTATTCTGCAAAAAAGAGCCATCAGAGCCATATATAATCTTCGTAGGCGCGATTCTCTAAGGGAACTGTTTAAGAATATTGGCATCATGACGGTACATAGTCAATACATCTACGAAAACATAATGTACGTCAGGAAAAATCTTCATCTTTTTGGCAAAAGAGGTGACAAACATAATTACAGTACTAGAAATAGGGACCAACTAGTTCAGCCAGGCTTTAGACTCGCTAAAGTAGACTCTTCTTTTATGGGGTACTGTTTGAGATGCTATAATAAAATTCCACAAAGTATTCTTGAACTGAATGAGACAAAATTTAAAACATGCATTAAACGCACACTATGTAAGCAAGCATATTACAAGTTGAGCGATTATATCGCTGATAAAAATGCTTGGCTCAATGCTGGTCCTGCTTCACAAGGACAGGGGCGCATAAATTGATAGCTTTAAATGGTATTGTTGGAGCTGCTGAAGATTGTACAACTTTCTTTGCATTGTATAGATTCAATCTCTTTAGTATTATATAATCGCATGGCCCATATTGTGTGAGTACTATGTACTAGGAAGCTATTCAAGCTATCATTCACTGAAAACCTACGTCTTTTCTTGACTTGAATCTGCCCTGGCGGTTGAGAGTATGTCATGCTCACTCAAATGTCACGCTGATGGTGGCGCGTGTGTCGGATCATTTAATTCCCTTCAAAATGGTTGAGTTGAATGGTGCGGATCCATGCGTCATGTTCGTGAACGGGCGCTGTCAGTTGTGACTGGTCATCTCTTAGTTGCCACGGCTTATTTGAATTAATTATTTTAATTTTCAATTGTATTTTTGTTGTACTATGGACACTTTTAACGTGCACGTCTTGCTACATCGTTCTCACATAATGTACCATCTCAACATGAATGATGTAACCAAGATTTTGTAAAAAACATTTTGATTTAAAAGAGTGTCCATGGAGTTTCTTGCCCGTTCTTCTCCATAGAGATCTACGCTAGGGAATGGGCAACTACAGTACTTTCACAGTTTTTATGTCTTGTGACTGGGACTGTAGCTACATTTTTGTTTCGACAATTCAAAAGTGCCTGTAACTGGCCTACTTGAAATAAATGCTTTGATTTTGATTTTGATTTTGGTTGCCAAACGTACATGATATATTTCGGAATAGCTACCAGTAAGCACAGCTGTGTATACCCAAACGATTCAATAGATTCTTGTTGGAACTTTTCATTTGCATTCCTTTACATCATCACACCATTTAATTTCCAGTGCACGAATCTACATTTGAAACAAATATTGTTTTCATTGCTGGCCGAGAGCTGAAACTATAGTCAGTGGTTTTTAACAAACTAAGTAGTCGTTCGGGCAGTGCTTTGTTAGGGTTAGGTAAAGAAATATAAATAGAGTATTTGATGATATACAGCAGTTGCGGTTATTGTTAGAAGTGATATTGCAAAAAGTTGTACAACTAATTAATTACAAATAATTGCTATAAAAGTATTCGTTGTATTATTTTTAAGAAAACAATTATCATCGACACAACAACAGTATACTTTTACGAACCACTGATGGAGAAAGAAATAGAGAGAGAAACCGATAGAGGAAGAGAGAGAAAGTCAATTAAAGAAAAAAAAATTAAGCTCGTGTACAAATGGGTCAGTTCAAACGGAGTGACTCTACATGCTCTGAGAAATACGATGTATTCGATAAAAAGAATGAGATTATTAGAGTCGAAATTTTCTATTATTCTTCTCTCTTTCTGGTTGGAAGAGGAAGAGAAAGGAAAGGGCGACAACCTATTTTATCACTCTCAAGCTACAGACGTTTTTATACGGTAGTGGTCGCTTAACATCAGGTGGATCGTTGCTCGTTTGCTCTTCTATAATATATTGCGAATATATGAGTGAATATGTTTATTCACTTCAGATTTTTTATTATTAATATGTTATTCGGGATGGGTACCACTATACATGACATTAATTGAGTATGTACAGCTACCGCGGTTACGGTTTGTGTTCGTTACACGAATGAATGTATCATATATGTGTACAAATTTGCAAGACAATTTACATGTCATAATGTAATGAGTGGAATAAAGTTGCATAATCGTGCTTGATTTTCACACAGATTGTTGTTATGACTCTGAAAAATGTATGGTTGTGAACTTTACATTGACCTTAGATTAATTATAAAAGGTAGATACCGCACTTATAATAAGAAAGGAAAGACAATTTTCTAAGTGTGTGTGAGTCACTGAAGTGTTGCTACTTTAAAAAAAAATGCCCCTGAATATCATGTAAAAATAGATGTTATGCGAAAACAAATTTGCTTTTTTTTATAAATTACAGAAAGATTGTACGGATAAATGTAGGAGGCATATATATATATATATATATAATTTTTATATATATATATATATATATATATATATATATATAAATTATTATCACGAAAGGAACATCAATATTATTAACCCATTGCAGGTTAACTACTTGATATAGGCCTCTACTAAGGCATACCAGATTACAATAGTGGTGAAAGGGACATTATATATTTAATTTAAAAACCTAAATCTTTGAAATGCTACAAAATTTCATAATAAAAATAAATAAAGTAATACTGATGTCTTTCTGTCCACTTCATGTTTAGGCTACGCATTTGCTTACAAATTACCTTCATTTTTTATTATATTATGAATATTAACTACTGGCAACACTTCCAATACGTCATTTGTGGTATTGACATTATTTTATGTAACATAACCTAAAAACTGTATTTAATAAAATAAACAAATACAGGTCTCTGTGTCCTTTTATTCACTTTTGTATAATTTTTACACCACGTAATTATACAGGTTGACATATTGTACGACTTATTGTACGACTTCTGGTATGTTTCTTTTTCTCCTAATTTTTGTTTAAATTGGATTTCGGGGAATTGCTGTCAACGTACCCGAAATAAGATTATGACTCCTCCGGACCAGTAGAGAAATGTGTTATTGATAGCAATGAATCCCTAGAGTTTCATTGAAACGAGAAGATAGTTTTCAACGACAGTCGTCGATCATACGTGTTCTTAGGAATAGGGGAATGGGTTTGAAACAGCAGTTTCTTTAGTTTAGCAGTAAAACATGATAGTGAAGATAATGAGTTAAAAATAGTGATTCTTTTAGCTTGTGTACGCCTCAAAATATAAACTATTTTTGCATTGATTGAACTTAAATTTTGAAGCAATGATTACATTGATTAAAACATTAAAGAAACTCCCGACAAACAGTATGAATGTACAAAACCTAATACACCTCGGGTTTATTTGCAAAAGTTCGCTCGTTCATTTTACTTTAACACCAAATATCTTTTAATTTTAATTAATAATTTGATTTTAATTAAACCTTAATTAATTAAGGTTTAATTAAAATCATTTCAGTTAGAAATGATTTTAATTAAACCTGCATTTTAACCGACTTTAAAAAGAAGGAGGTTTCATGGTATGTATTTTGTTTTCATTGTAATTTCCACATTTGGCCCTAAAATTTGGTACCTATCGCTCTCGAGGATTTTCACAGATATTCGTTTTTTTTTCAATTTTTATACCCCATTTATTTTAAATAGCTGAACCGTTTCTTATAAAAAATACCAACTAATTAATCTTAACATAAAAATGAACCGAATAAGAAATAATTAAAATCGGTTAATCCATTCGGGTGCTACGATACCACAGACATACACACATAGACATGTTAATTTTAAAACATGTTATTGTGTCAAAGATTAAAACAAGCTTCTAGAAATGGACTATCTATTTTTTCAACCACAATATGCCACAGAAAAGTGTACAGTTGGAAACAATGAAAATACGATTGACTGATGAATAATATTTTGGGCATTAATTCCGTAAAAGTAGTAACTGTTTGTTTAATTTTATCCTTACTCCTTTTTAATATTATAAATGCAAAACTAACTCTGTATGTTCTGCTTTCACGACAAACCTTCTGAACCGATTTTTATTTTTTATGTAAGTTGGTATACAGATAGTCTAGAAACTGCCTCGTTGGTCTAGTGAATAGCGTATGGGAATGCTAATCAAGAGGTCTCGGGTTCAAATCCCGGGTCGGGCCAAAAAGTGTTTTTGGGTTTTCTTAGGAAATTCCTAATAACAGCCCGGAGTTTCGAAGTTTGGCGGTGATTCACGCCCGTGACTTGGAGAGCACGTAGAGCCGTCGGTCCCCGTTGTCATGAACATCTACGGCAATCGTTATTGGGAAGTCAGTGCGCTCAAATTTACTGACAACTAGTCATCATCATCATCAACAGCCTTTAAGAGCCCACTGCTGGACATAGGCCTCTCCTAGAAGGGTATTGGCCTACTATTACTATACTACTGACAACTAGTTCAACCTTCGAATTTCAGTTCTCCCTTAGGGTTGCGGAGGTCCGAAACCAAACCAGTAGATCCGTGGAAAAACTGACAATCAGGTAAAACCGGTTGAACTAGTAGCCAACCACAAATAACATTGGGAATAAGGCTAAGAAGAAGGAATACAGATGGTCTAGAGTCTGAAAAAGGACATAGGCAACTTTTTACTGCGATAACCGACATACGCGGGCGGAGTCGCGGGCGAAAGCTAGTTAACAATAAAACTGCATAGATAGAATTTAACATACGTTAACATTACCTTCTAATTTATCGGGCATTAAAAAAATTCAATAACTAAAACCCAACTATGACAAAAAACGACTCTGAAAAAGTATGAAACAAGATTAAAACAACAAAGTACTCGTACACAATTGAAAAACCGTAGACTTTTAAAACGTGTGACAAGGGCTTTTGCCATAGTCGGGTAAAAAGACTTCCATAGGTACTAACAAAAAGAAATATTAAGAAAAACTGTATTGTTTCGCACGCTGCTGCAGACAATTAGCACCTGGATAATAGTGCCTCGTTTTTCATTTCTTTTATTTATTTTAGTTTCTTGAGTAAGTTTTTAACTACAGCTGAAAATGATTACTTTTCAGTAGTTGAGTTTGATTTCGATCCTTGTCATTCGTTATAGTTTAAACGACCACCATAACGAATATCATATTCGTGTTATGTATAAATGTTTAACTAGGGGTCTGCCCCAGCTTCGTGCGGGTAGATACAGATATTTAACAAACACCTCGAATAAATATCATTACATTTAATGGAATGCATACAAAAACTTGACAAATGATACGCTAAAACCTTCCTCGTGAACCACTCTACCCATTGATGAAAATAGCATTTTAAATGGTTAATGTTTTATGTATCAATTTCCATTTATTTTTATTTTTAGATAATAAACATTAAATAGATAATTAGGAGTCAATCGCATCGTCAAATCTAGAGAAGTCATACGATTATACCACCATAGTGATGGTCACTACACCGCATTGCACAAACTCACAATGAGAATGGTACCCCTACTCCTGGGTTCTCCTCATGCTTTCTAACAGGCGTGGTAGGGTGATTTGGCTTTATAAAAAAAGAATTTTCAAACAATGGCAAATAACAGAGACAACAATACCATAAAAAATTCCAGCTTAACGTGGTATAACAACATCATCAATGAAATCGGCAATCCCAATCACACACCAACAAATATCTACGAAACGCATCCACACACAGAATAGCTTCAAACTTTGTCGATTCATGTCCAGAAAACATTGAAAACAAAAAAATACTAACATATTACGACCCCATTTTTCCAGTCCAATACAAAAATAAAACTTTTTGTTGTATTTTGTGTTCCAATACTTCGTTTTGTGCTTATCTGGTTACTAAAGGGTAAGCATCATAAATCTTTTCGAGTTTTCGTTTAAATCACGACTCAATACGAGCAAGTAGATTGTATCGCGTTTACAGTTGACGTGTTGTAAAAATCTACCATAAACAGATTTATTGCAGGATCACAGACTTTGTGAACTAAACGGCAAAGTGTTTACTTCGCGAAATAGATTGGGGTCGTAGTTATGAAAACTTTGTTTATAAGCTTTGTTTAAGGTCACGGGATGTGTTTTTATAATAAATTTCCCTATTATATTGTAAATACAAACTCAAGTTCCTTTTAAAAATAGTAACTACCTGTCAACTGTTTAAAGTAATTTTAAATTTCGTTTCAAATACAATCCTGACCTTTAAAACGAAATTTAAACATAAATAAATAGTTGAAATATTGTAGATTACAAAACTATATTAATGAATATTAATTTATTTATTGTTTAGACTAATTTTAAATTATATAAAAATTAAACCACATTCCATGTTCGATATGTAGGTATTATATATATATGTCAGAGATGGTTGAGAATATAAATTTTGCCATAGATCGTAGATCGTTAGATGGGCCGCTCCATATTAAAAGGCACCCAACTTAAATCATTACTCAAAGAGGTGCACGCACAACTTTTGTCTTAGTACCCGACAATTGCAGGTTGTGAGTGGACGCGGACTTAAAAAAATATTTTAAGTTTTTTTCGTGTTTAAACATTTTATAGTCTGGCCACGCTAACTCTGCAGAAGTAAGAAAATTATAGAATTTGAAAATCTATAGATGGTAACACCGTCTATACTACGAAAAACTAATTTGATACTAGTTGATTTATTTTTATTTTAGCCAAGTTATTTTGTTTATATTCTGATGTAGGGCATAAGTAGGTAGGGCATTGTACCTATACAATACAGGTTGTAATAATTCTGATTCCTAACTTTTAAAAATCTACTGAGGCTATGGTTTATCTACACATTAATATTAATTTAGCCTTTACTTTAAGATCTATGAAACAACTCAAGGACAGTATAAAAATAACGATAGATTATTGAATAATAAACATAATTTATTGTTGGGTTTCATCAAGATATACATTAGGTTTTCTTGTTTCTACAGGCTCGTTTCTTAACAAAATTTTATTATGAATCTATGGCTCCATGCCGCCACATCTTGTTTTTCCTTATGGACTGTCCGTTCGTCAATAATATAAGGCACTTTCTTTCGGGTCAAATAATACTGATATATTGTAATTCGTTTGGCGCATTGGTCAAAATTGACAATATTAACTTTCGTTGCCCGTGCCGCACGCTTTTTGCCAGGAACCCTCCAGATCCCTTGATTATTTTGGCCCTTATTTTTGATCCCACTTAAAGTTCGTTCGCTGAATCCTGTAGAAATAAATATAAATCATTTTTAAACTTTAATTTGAACTTGTATTCAATGCAATATGTATTGGATGTACGTTGTACCTATTTTTATAATCTAACGAAAATTTTAGAAAATAAATACGTAAGTAACAGGTTCTCACTATTGATGGTAAATTCTTCAAGAGCCTTCAGCTTCCGTAGGGCAACTTGAATATGAGGTTTTAATTCATCACTTTTACTACCTGGAATCTCTAAAAATAAATACTTGTTAAGAGTTGAGTATCTATAATTTATGTAATAGTTGCTTATGACCTAAATCCTATCTACAGGAAGCAAATCTATAGATAGATATGTTATTGAAATTGGACGTTAATATGACACGAGCTTCTTGTCAGCATCATGAACAGGCTATGAGTATTCGAAAAAATGTTCTTAGATACATCTAATGGTAAAATAAAACGGCGAAGTATCAAAATCAGTAGATTTACTTACACGTCAACTTTTCGATATCTTGTAAACATTGTCGTTTTTGGCTAAGGACGACATCATGCTGTGCCTTCACATCTTGGAATTTACTTATCATGTTATATAATAACTTATGCACCCCACTTTTTATAGATTTAACTGTTTTTCTTTAAAATATATGAAAAACAACAAACAGCATATACAATGTGACAGCTCACGTACCACAAAAGTGACATCAGAAAAAGTATACCATATAAAAAACTTTTTGGGGTTGCCCATTTATTCCACTGCAGAGTTAGCGTGGCCAGACTCTAGTATGCCTTCGTGTTCATTTTGGAAGTGTAAAAACACAAGCCGAAACACAACTTACTGTGTTACTTTTCATGCGTAAGTATTTTTGTAAACAATTTAATTTGATTTATTTAAAACACGTGTCTCGAGCGGTTTAGCGGGACGAAGGAGAGGCGTGAGGGGTGGAGAAGCGGCCGGCTGCCAAAGATTATATACTAAACAGAACAGTTAAAGTTCTAAAGTTCTGAATCTCTATATGGCACTGTTTCTTTTTATGAAACTGGAATATAATAATATTATACTTTGATATCTACTTTAAAATAGCAATGACGTAATAACTTTCATTATGATTGACTTTTGTTCCTATTTTCTTCAATCTTAAGTTCAAATGTATATCAAATGTATCATTAATTTTTATACAATGCAGGGATTATCTTTTATAGAATTCTTATATACAAAACGCCAAAAATTTAATAAATTGATGCTTTTTCACCGACTTTGATTTAATTAAGGTGATTAGCTGTGCATAATAACTTCTCACAGATTCTTTTGTTTACATATATCATTATATTATTTATTTAACATATTTTAAATAAATGATTTTATTTCATTACTAAACTTCATCTTTTTATTATTTTCTATCATTCTTCCTAACCTGATTCCTTACAGTACTGTGTAGGTATAAAACTTTAGTAATCAGAAGATTATCACTTTTTTATTTATTCTATGACGAGTGATGACGTACGAAACGTACGGAACTATGACCATTCCGCGACGCGTGAGGGCTTATCTAACGATCTACGATCTATGAATTTTGCAACCGGTTTCGATATTAAGTGGGTACTGTTGAAATCATTGTTGACAGTATGTTTTGATATTGTAATTAGATTATAGTTGTTAAAACACTGTTATAACTTTACGATAATTCCTATTGGATTATTTGATGAATTCTAATAGTAAAACTAATTAGATTTAAATCATTTTTGTAAATTGTATCGAGTAAACACGTGACGTATTTCCGTACGTCATTGAACAGAGCTGTTTGGAGGAATATAGGGAGGCGTGGCCTACCCTTTAAAAGAGCTAGCACAGTTTTGTGCGGGGGAGTCTATCTTCGGATTAGTCTTAGTAAAGAGCTCTGCTCCCAATAGAACTGTTGGTTTACCTGGTACAGTCTTGCGCTGTATATTGCATATGTGGAATTGCTGACGCGATACCATATGCTTTAGCTATATTGCTTAGGCAATAGGCTATTCGGGTGGTTGAGTTGCCACTATACGAACGTAGAACTTAGTTTCTGTTCGTCGCTATTTTTAATTGTATTACGAGTATTGTTATAAGTGTAATTAAATCTATTCTGATTGTCAGTTTGTGACTACTTAATCCCTGCGATATGGGGACTCCAAATCCTGACATACCGCTTTCGGCCCCCGGATCCGTCTTATATAATTATATATATATATATATCTATATATATATAATGGAATAAACTGTTTAATCTGATAAAACCTACACAACTGCACACATCTACCTATGTCATCCAATCAAAGTATAGCAAAATCAGGTAAAGGTATTTATTTACCGTTCTGAAACTATTCGAACAGTCAAATTAGTAGAAATGTCAAGATTGCTGTAATAACTCTGGCATTCAGTCTAAGCGCACTCGTAACTAACGCAATTAACGCAGGAATGGCTCCAAACGTATGGCCCCGACAAAATATGAATAGCTGTCGTTAATCAAGACACAAAGCCAAGAACGCACTTGAACACCCAAATGCTTTTAAAATTTTTGGGTGACATACAAGAAATTTTAGCTAAATTCTTGGAGAATTATATCATTGGCGTACAACAGCTCTTAAGTCTTGAAGGTGATATGTTTCTATTTACTTCGTTTTATATTTACCACTCTTAGACCTTGTGGTGTTACAGGTTACACGAAAGTTGTTGAAAGTATTTTTGTTGTACATTGTATACATTTTAACTAATATAGTCAAAACATTTATTGTGATCCCTGATATTTTTGTAGTAAAATAAATATATCTAAAATTCAATCCACGATAATCATATTGTTGCTTTCTCATTTCGTTCTAAAATATGTTTCGAATTCAGTATTTAATAAAAAAGATGTTTAAAGTTAAATCAAAATTGGATTGGACTTTCGAGGAGATTTCAAACTTTTTTTTCAATATCGACAATATTTTTTACCAATCTGTTTTTAAAATACCTTAATTGAAATCACTTAACTTATTTGAAATCTGCTAGATATCTAGGTCACGATTGCGACATTGATTGTTTTAGGCACGTTGCCAGAGTTGTATGCCTATGTATAGATCACGCTTGCAGATATTCGGCGTTCCGGTCAGCTACTATGGAAATGAGACTGTTCTTACTAGTAATGTGACAACTGTGATAGCATGCGGTTATCGAATCGTAAAATTTTAATCAATATTGAATCATCATCAATCAATCAACAGCCTTTAACAGTCCACTGCTGGACATAGGCCTCTCCTTAGAAAGGAGGTTTTGGCCTGCTATACCACGCTGGCCAGACAGGTTGGTATAGGTTTGGTTTCAAGTTTTCCTTCTCTTTGCATTGATGTTGTCTTGCGTAGTTTGTCCCTTATTCGCCTTTTACGACACCCGCGGGATGAATAGGGGTGGTGATACTCTGTATTCTTAATCCGTCACCACACGGACACAAAATATATAATAATACTAGCTGTTGCCCGCGGCTCCGCTCGCGTCCTAGGGGTATGAAAAATAGATGTTAGCCGATTCTCAGACCTACTGAATATGCATATAAAATTTCATAAGAATCGGTCAAGCCGTTTCGGAGGAGTATGGGGTTATTGTGACAGAATTTTATATACATACTAGTTGACCCAGCGAACTTCATACCGCCCAACTTTAAAATTCCAGAACTTGATCGTAGCGCCACCTACCGGGTCCAATTGCGAATCTAAACCATTCCGAGATCCCCTTGAACACACACAAAAAATGTCATCAAAATCGGTCCAGTCGTTTGAGAGAAGTTCAGTGACATACACACTCACAGAAGAATTATATATATAAAGAATATAATAATATTGAATCAAATTTTTAAAGTCATTACTCAAGTCCGGCTTGTCTGTTGCAGTACTACCCTCACGCCGTAGACCAAACTAATAATGACAGCATTCCTGATGTCGTATTTTAATGGTGAGTGTAAGACCGGAGGCTACTGTAGGATTACTCATGCTTTCCATTAGGCAGAGTCGTGTACGGTTTGAGGTATTTATTAAATAAAACACGATGAATGTTTGAAATATACTGACTGTTTATTAATAATTATATGATATTTATATGCAATAGAGGGGGGACTTCACAGTAGAATCAAATTGGTAGGCTTAAATATTTATTAAAAAAATACAGTGAATAAATATTAACGCATCCGGTATAATAAAATGAAAACTAGCTACATTTTTTATTAGTTTTTATGTAATAGAAAAAATCCACTCAATTTTAAAACTTAAACAGAGAAAGACATTTGTGACTGAATATCAGGTTAGCTCAATGGAGAAATACGAAAACTTACAAAGTAAGAAATAAGCTACAGAAAATAGAATATTGTATACAATTAGAAATTAGAAACTACCTTATCAAAACAGGAAACAAATTCAAGACAAAAAACCATGGGTCAACGTATTTGATCGAATGGATCGAAGTAAAACTAAGTAACATATAGTTTGTAGAAGGTTCTCAATCATTTGCAGATACAACAAATAAGAGCATGACCAAACGCTCAATTCATATCGAAACTCAAGCCTTAAATTTAATCGCTTATCAGAAATGGAGCGCAAATCGAACGATCTGTCAACACAATTTACCGTTTAACAGCACCCATTTTAATTTTTAATTCGATACTGCACAACTCAATTTACTGTATGACATATTATTACATGGACCAACATATTTTTCGAGGCTTACACAGAATTAACGTTGATGCAGTAATATTGTAGAAAGGTATAATTTTTCACCTCAATTATTCTCTCAATTGATTTCATCAATTGAAAACTTGAAAGTTCGTTCTTTATAGTTGTAGTGCAGTATACGGAGTTGATACGATTTTGACGGGATTTACAGTCGCAGGTAGCTGATAACATGAGGAGTAACTGTAACTTAGATTACTCGCGATTAACAATAGTACCTGCGGGATTCAGCTAGTTTTCTTCTTCCTGGCCTTTATTCCCAATATTTTTGAGGTCAGTCAGTTCAACCGGTTTTACTTGGTTTCAGTTTTTCCACGGAGCGAATTGGACTGGCATACTGGCATTGGATCTCCCGACCCTTAGAGGGAGAACTGAAATCCGAAAGGTTGAACTGGTTGTCAGTATATTTGAGGGCACTCACATCCTATTAACAATTGCCATAGCTGTTCATGACAACTGGGACCGACGGCTTAATGTGCTCTTTCAGTCACGGGCGTGAAAAACCAAACAACACTTTTGGCCCGACTTGTATTCAGCTAGATATAGAATTTTTATTAGATGTTTACACGTGTGATCACATATATTGCCGTACCGTTACTGTTACGGTACCGTTCTATCAATCACAATAAAATTATACATGTGTTGAAAAGGAAAAACGTGAATTTTTGTCACGAAAAAAGTAGTTGCAAAAGCTTCATTCTCCGAAAAATTGCATTTTCGCGAGCGAAGCTGATGTTTATTGAAGTTGGGTATTTTAATCATTGGAAAAACATAACACAAATTGACATTTTCCAACAAATTATAAATATAATACTTATAGTAATCATTATTTCTTCTGTTGTTATTTAAATATTATAGTGCCCTTCTTCGTCCTAGTCTTATTCCCAATATTATTTAGGGTCGGCTACTAAATATTATAGAACCTAACTATATAATAATAGGTCTTTACCTATGAAATTGCCGTTTTGTATGCAATAAGTGAAAGTACTTATTTTTTCAAACTTTTTTATTTCTGTTATTCGAAGTAATCACCCATGCAATCGACGCATCTTTGCCAACGCATTGGCAGTTTATTGATGCCCTTCTTGTAAAAACAAGCTGGACGGGTGGCAACAAACTCTTCAAAGGCATTTTGTACTGCCTCTCGGGAATTGGGCCATAATTATTTAAAGCAGGTACTTTCCAATATCAAAACAAACTAGGAAATTAGAAAATAATGACAAAATATTTTGACGATGAAAAATAAAACATAATAAATTTACATATATTTCTCACACAATTTCATCGTACAGACATTGAGCAATATCTTCAATTACCAATAAAGTCTTCAAGTTCCAATATATTAAGGCGGGTTGAACTGAATGTTTCCACGATCAGTTCATATCATTTTACCCCCACGTTCACAGACCGCGTTCTGTTTACGACGCCATTTGGGCTAATGGCCCCTACATAACGTCGTTAAAAGTTAAAGAGCATTCAGTAGTCCGTAAGTTAGCACTTTACACGATCATGGCTGTTATGGCGTTCAACAGCTGATAACATATGTTGGTGGCATTTTAAATTAGTAAGTTTACACCAAGTAGACGAGGTTGACGTTTTTAAAAACAGTTATTACAGTAAAATAATAAATAAAAGAATTTTGGTATTCTCTGGTTTGTCTCGCGACATCTTAGTTTTCACTAAGCTTGAAAACTAAGATGTCGCGAGACAAACCAGAGAATACCATGACGTGACGTGAGAATACCATGACGTGATATCAAAAATAGAACCCAAAAAGGATTACTTCGTTGCTCGTCTGTCCATCCATCGATCAAGATAATTTTTCTCAGAAACGCATAGAGGTATTAGATTGAAATTAATCTAGTAATTCAATGTAATAGAGTCATGCTGACGGCATGAATGGGCCGGTTCGATCGGGGCCGTGCTACCCTTATAAAGAAGACTAATTTAAAATGCAAACTGCAAACGTTTTATTTTAGTGGTGAATGCGAGACCGGAGGCCCATTAACAAATAATAATAAATATTTCGGACTTCTTATACACAACGTCATCTAGTCCTAAACTAAGCAGAGCTTGTATGTATATGGGTACTAAACAACTATTAGGTATTTTCCATTGATCTTTAAGCGGGGCGTGAAAAAGCATCTTACTAAGCCGCCGTAGTGTGGGCCGCCATACTTTACCGTCTGCATTTGCGGCAATGATGTGTGGTTTCCCCCACTCTTGGGTTCTGCTCATGCTTTCCATCAGGCAGGGTAGAGACACTTTGGTAGGCTAAATATATATAATAAAAAAAAAGATCTAGAATCATGAAATTTGGCGTTAAGCAACTTCGTGTAGCACAAGGATACGAGTGAAATACGAAAATGGAAAAATTCTGGCATCGCTGTATTTTTAGTGTAATTTAGGAGTTAATTCAATGTAATATAAAAACAACGTCCAATACCATTTATCAAAAGAGTTACGGCAATCAAATCTGTCCTGGTGACATTAAGACGTTACCAAAATGTCTTTGGATCTTAACTCTGACTCAAGCTCGCTCCTTTGAATATTTTTTAATAACGCTTTGACACTAATTCCCGAACATAAAAATGTAAGAAATAACGTGCAGTACTTTCTGTCGAAATATTTTCAGTTTTGTTTTCGGTACTGTGTAATGAAATATCCCTATGCTCTATTTTTACCTTAAAAGAATCTAAATACCTATTTAGAATATAATAGACAGTGAGTTTACTCATATAAAGCCATGTACCCATTAAGCCGCGTCTGCTAGCGGCGTGCAGCATTCCATTTGCGAAATGAATTAAGGTGAATACATGGTCGGTAATAGTCGTATAAAGTGGATGTATTGTTCATGCATTGGATTGCGAATGCCAGGTTTTAAATTTTGCAAATACTTTTTGTTTCTTCAAGGC
The DNA here is from genome assembly GCA_932526445.1 of Phragmatobia fuliginosa. NCBI lineage: Eukaryota > Metazoa > Arthropoda > Insecta > Lepidoptera > Erebidae > Phragmatobia > Phragmatobia fuliginosa. Next base: position 1,095,474 of record OW052067.1, on the reverse strand, counting down.
TTTTACATCTAAAATTTTTTTTATGTTACTTTCTTTAACATGTGTTTTAACAAGTTTTTGTTAAAGCAATTTAAAAACTGAATAAAGTAGATTTAAGTGACATGAAATCGTCTAGCTGTTGATAGTATTGGAAGGTAATTGGTTTTTTACGAAGTACTCTGTTACTGATGTATGTTAGTTATTTCCTTAACATCGAAGTAGTAAAGGACGTCATGAAAGTATCGTAACATATTGAACAGACTAAAAATAACATTGGTACAAACCCTCGACTTAACAATATTCTCCTCGCCATTTCTCCATTTCTCCTCGTCCTCCTTTTTGGACCTCCGAACCAAGAATCTCACGGTCAGTTACTTGGCGAGCCTTATTTCTCCTAATATTAACCCTTTTCAATTTGTTCCAGTCGCGCAGGGCGAGATCAAAAAGATTATCCTTTCCATCAAATCCAACGCTGTTGGTTGTGATCAAATCAGCAGGCGTATGATCATGTCCACCCTTGAAGAACTCTTGCCTGTAATCACACATATCATCAATTACTCCCTATACTCCGGAACCTTTCCCTCACTATGGCGTAAAGCTCACATAATTCCTTTACCCAAAATCACACACCCCACACTTCCTAGCCACTTTAGACCCATATCAATTCTTCCCTTCCTTTCCAAAATTCTTGAATCCTGTGTGTATAAACAGCTATCTGATTATATATACAAAAATAATTTGCTTAGCCCATTTCAATCGGGTTTCAGGCCCAGCCATAGTACTACCTCTGCTCTCCTAAAAGTGACAGGCGATATTAGAGAAGCCTTGGAAGAAACAAAGGTGACAGTTTTAGTTCTGGTCGACTTTTCGAACGCCTTTAATACCGTCAGTCACGACATTCTCTTGGCCATCCTCTCCTATCTTAAGATCTCGCCTGGGGCGCTGGAATGGTTCTCATCTTATCTTCAGGGACGCCAACAGTCCGTTTGCGTTGACGATCTCTCCTCGAGATGGTGTGATGTCGACTCTGGTGTCCCTCAAGGCGGTATACTTTCTCCTTTGCTTTTCTCAATTTTTATTAATCTCCTATGTCCCGAACTTCGCAGTGCGTATCACCTGTATGCTGACGACCTACAACTGTACTCTCAGGCCAGTGTTGATAACATAACAACGGCAATTGATAATATCAATATTGATCTCCGGACGATCGAGAACTGGTCTGCGCGGTTCGGATTAGCGATCAACCCGACAAAGTGCCAGGCCATTCTAATCGGTAGTAGTCTTTCAATGGACAGGACTAATTTAGAAATGCTCCCCAAAATAATGCTGAATGGTACCACTATACCGGTCTGTCAAACAGTGAGAGACTTGGGCTTGCAACTCGACAGCACTTTGAACTGGCGTGATCAAGTTGCATATGTATGTCAGAGGGTCACCGGCATTCTCAGAGCACCATATCGCCTGAAAAATTTTCTGCCCGTGAAAACCAAGAAAATGCTTGTGCAATCTCTTATCTTCCCTTTGATCGACTATGGTGACGTGTGCTATTATGACCTGAATGCAGATCTCCTCAACAAGTTAGATCGTCTTCTCAATAACTGCATTCGATTCATCTTTAATCTTCGTAAGTATGACCACATTTCCAGTTTTCGTTCCCAGTTAGGTTGGTTACCGATTCGTCAACGCAGAAAAATGCGCGCACTCACATTCCTGTACACTATCCTCAATTCCCCATCCCCCCCCAGTTATTTAAAAACACATTTCCAACTCTTATGCAGTAATCACAACCGAAACCTTCGCTCGGCTAACAATCTCCTCCTGCTTTGCCCATCACACACTACTGGTTTCGTTGGATCCTCATTCTTTGTCCAGTCTGTCCACTTGTGGAATGCGCTTCCTCTCGAGGTCAGAATGGCGAAGAATCGAGACATTTTTAAGATGAAGGTAAAGAAGCTTTTATGGGGCGAATTGGCGGATTCGACGGGGTCTGAGTTTATCAAAAATTCTTATTGGATTCTACGTTAATAAATATATGTACGTGTATGTATGTGTATAAATATAGACGTATATGTGTATGTTTATGTAGGTATATTACTTATCATAATATATGTATGTATATTACCTATGACTTTTTGTACTTTATTCAATCAATTCACCCTATATGCACCTACCTCATCTTTTCTCTGCATCGCCCAATCGGTCGACTGGCAGAAAATGCCTAAGGCATTAAGTCCGCCGATGCATGTATTTGTGCATAAAGTATAAAAATAAAAAATAAAAATAAATATTCATGTATGGCGTCGAGGCGTAGTGACTGAAAACTATCAACAGCACCAACACATCTAATGATAAGGAAGTGGGTAATCGAGAGCACCTATCAGACTTGGTCTGCCCAGCTGTAGTTTGACCTACTCTCAACAGTACAATAATTGCTGCCCTGCTCTTTTCATTATAGTAGGGTTCAAAACCCGGGTCGGACCAAAAGTGTTGTTGGGTTTTCTTACAAGAAATTCTTAATAACAGCCCATGGTATGGAAGTTTTCTGGCCATTGGTCCCGGTTGTCATGACCATTTGCAACAACTAGTTCAATCTTCGAATTCTATTTTTGCCTTAGGTCGCGAAGATCCGAAGTCAGTCGCTCCGTAGAAAAACTGATATTCACGTAAAACCGATGGAATTAGTAGGCGGCCCTATATAATCTTGGGAAAAAAGGCTAGGAAGATGATGAGTAGAAGTCATGATCCACAGAATTAATATAAGGACATCAAGTGAAAACTAAGTTATATTTACTAAAGGCACATGCATGTATGTATGATGAAAGGATCACTGAGGGATAGTTTACTATTTGCAAGGTTCAACTCAACTACCCAAATGATCCTTTTATGGTGTTTTTTTTAAAATTAATATTTGATGATTATCAACCTAAAATTTTTAAACTTAATCTGTTCTCACTACACACACGTGACAACCACGGGTGTGAGAAAAACCCCAAATCAGCTCATTTCTTGCATGCCGATATTGCATTACTTGAACAATCAGTGCGTACCTACCACCAGGCCGAGCTCGAGGATTCCTGCCCACAGCACCTACGTGTCACCAACCGTGAGTAAACCCATTCTTAATACAATTCTCACCCTTACCTAACCCCCACTGCTGTATTATATGCGTCGCCCAAGGCGCATATAATACATAATCCGTTTCCGAGTCACATAATTAGTTATTGTCAAATATATAAATCGCTCCTTCACTCTCAATAACTTGATATTAAGTGAAGTTAAGTTCGAAAGATCGTTTTTTTATAATTTATTTGTTAATTACTATATTTGATTTATTTTCTCACAAAAAAAAAATTTAAGTACGTAATGACGTTATTGAAGTAAAGGAGCAAAATGTTCACGTTATCACTGCTGTAATGAAATACTAGTCTTTAACAAATATTTGCCATCATTAATGAAAGCAAACACATATGTATGTGAGGCTTAAAAATCCGATGTGAATAGCCAGGCATACATGGGAATGTAATTAAATTCCTTTTGGAATGGCTTAGAAAGAATTTTCGTTCTGGTGAGAATTCTTTACATTGTGAAAAGTGTGGTTGTACTTTTATTTCTAGAAATAGTTATACGTATTTATGTGATTGCTCTATTTACTTTCTATTTTAAAAGCACACACTTATTATTCTAATGACTTATTTTAAAATACGGATTCTGAATCTCGAGAGTTTGTTATACTAACTCTAAGTAATTGTTGACAAATGAAACTTCAAAATTTTTATCTTAATCTTCTGAATGACATGAGCATGACAGGAGCTAAAAAAGTCATTTGAATTTGTGTCACCAAAAATAAATACCGTGAAAAATGTTTTATTGAAAGATACTGTCAAAATTTCGAAAAGTAATCCTCTTTCTGCCAATTATAGTCGTCACAAAATAAGAAGCCCGGTTTGACATCTGTCATCGTGGCGTAACTAATACGATTAATTCGTGTTTTTGAGTGCAATTTTTAAATATCAAGTTATACTTGATGCTTATTTATGATACGCGTTGTGATAGTGTATGGGTAACATAGTAATTAAATAGGATTATGAATTTGATTTTTCAATTTCTTACATGCGGCATGTCAAATGACAAATGTCAAAACGGGCTTCTTATTTTGTGACGACTATAGAATTTGGGATTTTTAGACGATATTTTTGTGGAATATGCCAAAGATTAAATTTTGAACATAAACAATAAAAAAAATTTATGTTCATGAGTTTCAAGAATGTATTTCTTTAGAATTAAGCCATTTTTAGGGTTCCGTAGCCAAATGGTAAAAAACGGAACCCTTATAGATTCGTCATGTCTGTCTGTCCGTCCGTATGTCACAGCTACTTTTTCCGAAACTATAAGAGCTATACTGTTGAAACTTCGTATTCTTGGTAAGTAGATGTGAACCGCACTAAGATTTTCACACAAAAATAGAAAAAAAAGCAATAAATTTTGGGGGTTCCCCATACTTGGAACTGAAACTCAAAAAACTTTTTGCAGCAACCCCATACGTGTGGGTTATTTACGGATAGGTCTTCAAAAATGATATTGAGATTTCTAATATCATTTTTTTCTAAACTGAATAGTTTGCGAGAGAGACACTTCCAAAAAGCGTAAAATGTGTGTCCCCCCCTTTCATATATCAAATTATAAGAAAGGGGGACACACATTTTATAAGTGATAAAACTAAAAAAAAAAAATATGATGTACATTACCATGCAAACTATCACCGAAAATTGGTTTGAACAAGACTTTTTTTTAATACGTCATAAATCGTAAACCACAATTTACCTTTCATTCAATCAATACTTTATTATTAAAACATCGATCAAAGTTACAACGAGCTACAAGAACTTTTATATGATGTTACTTGCTTCTACGGAACCCTTCATGAGTCGGACCTGGCCGCTTTTTTTAAAGAAAATATTATTTTATAGCTTTGCAACGTAAAACTTTATATATCTCTTAAAAGGGCTAGATGCATTAATTTTATCGAAATGTAATATCCAAAAAAGAAACTGTAATTTTTTACTCCTTCGATAGATTAGCAAAGCAACCTCAATATCATTCTCGGTTGCCCTAAAATACATCATCCCTTCCAATATACCTTTATAGGCACATTCAGGCACGGCTTTACCCGATTTCACTTCATTGGTATTCAGGATACCTCTCTGGTAACCCTCACGACTAAAAATTAGTATTCTACTTACGAGCGGACAAATAAGTTAAATAAGTTTTCTCAAAGATGGCACACTCAATGTGGTTTACGATGAGCACTCACAACATTGGGGTGTGGGACAAATATTGACCAATAAAGTTACGCGTGTCAATACGGTTTCGTCGATTGATTTCTTACAGATTTCAACTTTATAATGTCAAAATCGGGCTAGTGATTAGAATGTCAAGATTTTTTTCTTTTTTACATTTTCCATCAGATGAGTTGAAAGACAAACGCCTCTTCAATTAGCTGTAATGAAAAAAAAGAGAGTGATAAAACTAAAAAAAATATATGATGTACATTACCATGCAAACCTTTAGCGAAAATTGGTTTGAACGAGATCTAGTAAGCAGTTTTTTTTAACACGTCATAAATCTTAAACCGCAATTTACCTCATTCAATCAATACACTATTAATAAAATCGGCAAAGTGCGACTCGGACTCGCCCATGAAGGGTTCCGTATCAACAAGTAACATTATATAAAAATTCTTTTAGTTCGTTGATTAAATGAAAGGTAAATTGCTGTTTACGCTTTATGACATATATGACATATTAAAAAAAAACTACTTACTAGATCTAGTTCAAAACAATTTTCGTTGGTAGTTTACATGGTAATGTACAACATATATTTTTTTTAGTTTTATCACTCTCTTAGTTTAGAAGTTAGAGGGGACACACATTTTTCCACTTTGGAAGTGTCTCTCGCGCAAACTATTCAGTTTAGGAAAAAATGATGTTAGAAACCTCAACATCATTTTTGAACACCAGTCCATAGATACCCCACACGTATGAGTTTGATGAAAAAATTTTTTTTGAGTTTCAGTTCCAAGTATGGGGACCCCCAAAATGTATTGTTTCTTGTCCATGTTTATGTGAAAATCTTAATGCGGTTCACAGATTACATCTACTTACCAAATTTCAACAGTATAGCTCTTGTAGTTTCGGAAAAAAGTGACTGTGACATACGGACGGACAGACAGACAGACAGACTGACAGACAGACTTGACGAATCTATAAGGGTTCCGTTTTTTGCCATTTGGCACCGGAACCCTAAAAACATCGATCAAAGTTGCAACGAATTACAAGAACTTTTATATTGTGTTATTTGCTGCTAACCCTTCATGGGCAAGTTCGACTCGCACTTGGCTGCTTTTTTAAATTTTAGGACTATCAGATATTTTGATTATTATCAACCACATTATTTAAAAAAAATGTTTTATAATAAATAGTAAATAGCTGTTAAAAAAACAAACATGTTTGAATATTATCTTGAAAACAAAACATCACGGGCTTCGGAGGTGCATTAATCAGGATAAATTGTAACAAACTACATGACGTTTTACATGTCTTCATTTTCCACTCAACTCAGGACACTCACTCAAGACGGCATCTTTTCTGTAATCTAACCAACCGTCTCCAATAATCAGAGTTTTTAAATACAGTTGATAAATAAATCAAAATACACCAAACCTCAAAAACTCCAAAAATATTACATCGAATTGTAACGCCTTCCTGTTTAACTATCTTTAAAAATTAAAAAAAAACCACTCTAATGCATACTTTACTATTTAACGTAATTACTTCATAATAATTTATTTTACTTTGTCTGTCTGTTTTATCCGGCCTATTTCCGGAACGACTGGATCGATTTTGATAGTAGTAAAATAATTATGTATTTAAAAAAAAATAATATAAAATCATTGTACATTTTGTATAGAACATTTTTATTTAAAATACTTAAAAATCTTTTACTAAAACAAAATTGTTTGAAGTAATTTATAACATAAACGAAGCTAGAGAAAGTGCCAACAAATTAGGGTTTGAAAAATAATTATCAAAAAGGCTTTTTCAAAGGTTAGACCTCACATGCTTTGTATAACCACAAACTTGTACGAAATTTCAGAAAGTCGCTCACGTAATCGATGCTCATATAAAATGTAAATGACCCTTTCGTGACCCTTACATAAAGCCTCATAAAGGTGCGTATAAAAGGGCATACCAGGATGCAGGTAGACAATTTATTAGCTATTCACATGTTTGTTAATGTTTTGAGGCTAAACGACCGCAAGATATTAAAAGGCGTGAGTTAAAGGTGTAAGGTATATATTTACAGGGTTTTTTAAATAGGTTTGTATACGCTGCCTACATTCGCAGAGTGTGTGGTGGCCCCCACTCCTGGATTCTACTTATGTTTTTCATCAGGTGATGTACGGTACGACACTATTAGACTACCAAAAAGAAATAGATTTGTATGCGGTTTTAAATTCAGAACTTTATATGACGACTTAAGACTCATTATGAATTATCATCATTGAGCTATCACAGTTCAGTGTTGGATATAGACCTTGCATATTCTACAAATATATTATGTCTTTCATCATCATCATCAGCCTAACGCAGAGTCCACTGCTCAATATAGATCTCTCCCATTGCACACCACTCTGAACGATTTTGGACTTCTCGCATCCAGCTCCTGGCAGCCATCCTGCGCAAGTCGTCACTCCACCTGACCTATGGCCTTCCCACACTACGTTAATGTATTTAAAATATGTAAATATTATAGATAACTTAAAAAAGCTAAGCCCAGAGACAGACTAATATATGATCATATGAAAATATACGATTATGTAAGTAAAACTGCCTTATTGGTCTAGTGGTTAGCGTATGCAGCTGCTGATCTGAGGGTTTGATTCCCGGGTCGGACCAAATTTTAGTCAGTTTGCAAATATTTGTTTCAGAGTTTTGGTGTTTTCAATGCAATTCAATATGCATGTACTTAAAAAATAAAAAAATAAGTTTATGTATTTATATCAGTTATATAGTACCCATAATACAAGCTCTGCTTAGTTTGGGACTAGATTATGTTGTGTGTAATTCATCCGAAAAAATATTTATAGTCCGAAATATTTGAATTATTTAAAATATTAATTTTGTCTTTGATCAAATTCAACTTCGAATGCTTTACTTACGTAATTGGTGACGCAGGTCTAAAGGACCGGATTGAGGCCAAAACTCTGCAATACTCATACCTCTTTACCGTGGCGCTGTTGCTAAAAATCTAACACAAGAGGACGTAAAAAGAGGCAGCTACACAAAATTGCAATACGTATCGAGGGCAAGTCAAAAAGTTATCCGATATTTACGAACCATTGGTGACGTGCTTCTCAGACATACACATCACCAACGGCGGTATAAAATGGAATAGTGATTTTGTAGAATGCTTTTACATTAAAAGTAAACCCAAGTGTAACCACTGCAACCAAACTCATGAAATGTAAAAAGTCAGCGTTGAGTCGGATATTCTTACGAACCAATTTTTAATCCCCAACGCAAAAACGACGGAGTGTTAAATATAACGTGTCTGTGGCATCGTAACTCCCGAACCGATGAACCGATATTGATTTGTTTTTTGTTTGAAAGTTAAATTAGATGGGAATGTTCTCAGCTATGTTTGATGGAAATCGGTCCAATCTGTTTTTAATTCTTTATTTTACTTGTATAGATATTATTGAACCGGTTTTCCTAAGGAACTCTTGCTATTATATAACCAGATTTCACAAGGAACATAATAGAAATGTGTTAACATTTCTTATAAAATAAAAAAATATAAAGAAAATTCCGTACATTAAAGGAACTCTGCCTTGTATCTCACTAATGATCAAATGTCTAAGCGAGTGTAATTAAGGACATACACGTTTTGCGTTACAAAGCTGACTTTGTATCGTTGCAAAGAATGTCCAAACAGTTGCTTTTACTTGGCAGCATTTGTCGTCAAAGTTAAGACACATATTTCATTCTACAAATGGTCTGACACAATAATTTATGAACTACAAATACAGGCGAATACAAATTAGATGTGAATAATTAAAGTAAATATAATAATAGTTAGTTAATAATAGTCGTGAAGCTTAATTGAAGGCCTTCGGAAGGCTTAAAATATCTAACGGCAAGATTACGTAGCCACAACGTGTCTTGCCAGTCCCCAACTCGGTCAACGTGGGGACGTATGGCCTTAAATCCTCTCTTGAGAAGAAACTCGAGCCAAGCAGGGGACCACTTTTTACAGCAAATTAAGATTCAGTATTTGCTTTTTTATGTAAATCTAAATTTTACTTATTTTTAGATTATAAATCTACCACTGACTATTATATTAGTATACTAGTTGTTTTTACTCAGTCATAATCTGGGGACCGTTTAAACCTATCGTATATCTTTATATCTTTCTCCTCCACGTAACTTCAGTAACTTAAAGTACAGAATACATCTTAAAGTACGTATAAGTTAATAATTTATCTACTCCTATTAACTGCCTATTAGAAGATATTAATATTACCATTTGCCAACGTTCCCTAATTTACTTCTTTAAAGTGTGGTCCCATTGAAACTAAACTTTTTCATGTTTTTGTTCAAAAGCGCTTGTTTTGTTTGATTGGTGACTATCAATGGTCGATAAATTTTGTATTTTGTATTCTGAGAGAGAATGTGTTTATGTAAATTTAGAATTTTGGTTTAGTAAGTTCTTAATAACAGATTTTTTTAGTTGTAAAATGTGTATAAATGAAGATTTCCTTCCCCAAAAAAAAACCAGACTATTTTGTATCGGAAAACGACGCTATGGTTACCACCCTCCGGTTAGCTGGTCTGTGTTCGTCTGTGCATATTTTTTTTATCGCATAAATTTATTTTTGTTATATTTATATGCATCCAAAACACACCCAGTTAATTATTAAATACTTTGAATCATGCGTTCTCAACAGAAACGTACCCTTATGACATGAGGTTGTAGAAAAAGGAAGGAAACCTTATTTAATAATAATGATAACGGAGGATAAAGATTGCACTTTGATAGGAAAGGAACGAAAGAAAAGGTTTAACATATTCATGAAAAGGACGGCTGTTTACTTTACATCGAACCACACATCCGATTAATTTACAACTTTATTCTAATGTAATTATAATTAGATTTTAAATAACTGTTCATAACTCGTTCTCAAATTTCGTATACTGAACAAATACTTAACTTTTACCATTCCCCATAAAATTAGGAAAACCATACTATCACACCATTTTAAATTGTAATTATTTGCGTGTTAGAAGCAGACGATCCTTAATTAAGTAAATAAGTACTTCAAAACCGGAGTGATGAAAACCACGCATTATTTGTGTTATTAAAGGATTTAGTTTTACAAAAGTTTAAAATAAACTTTACGAATGATTTATTTATGTAAAACTAGCTGAGTCCCGCGGAGTTACCCGTGGTTATTGTTGTAAATTGTGGAGCAAAGCAAAGCCAAAAAAAGTTTTGCCTAAGTTACTGCTTGTGTCGTCAGCTTCCTGTCTTTTGGAAATGCTACCAGTAAGCGATGATGCAGGGTAAAGTAATATTGTTATTAATGTTATCTATAAATTCAGTGAAATATATTTTTCATAATAACATATATTATGATGACTCAAGTTTCCCTTATCTCATTCTTTAAACACTGCTAAAGGTAACAAATGTATGTAGAATCATTTCCGTTGCAAACCCTGCAAAAGCGTAATATCTTGCGAAACTCATTTTCACGTTCCAGAATCTGCACTTAATGCCTAAAACGTGTAAACTGGAGGTAGAATCTCAGCTGAACTGAGAAGACGATAACCAGGCGAATATGCATTGGTTTTTATTACCCGTGTCGTGTTTAAGGACATTTTATTATTCGGATTCGTGTTTGTTCTAGTGTAGCACGTACCATGTTGTTATTTTGGCCTTTAAGTTGGTACTGAGGCTGATGTAGATAAAGAGAACTCTCTACAGCCATGCTGATTTTATCACGGATGGGAGTCACTTTGGTAGGCTTAAATATAAATAAATAAAAGTACTAGCTATAGCTTGTGGCTCCTCCCAAATTTCATTGAAAGCAGTACAGCAGCGTGGCAGTAAAAGCGTCAAGCGATATTATAACTTCGTGTCTGATGAGGCCAAAGGTAATAGAGCCATGTTGGTTTGAGCACGAACAGGACGGTTCCATTGGAGTTAAGATCAACCTAAAATGAAAGCAAAATGAAATGAAATGAAAGAAAAATTACAAAAGTTCCGTGTGGTGACGGATTAAGAATACAAAGTGTCACCACCCTTATTCATTCCATGGGTGTCGTAAGAGGCGATTAAAGGAACAAAATAAGCAGCTAACATCACTGCCTACAGAAGGGTAACTTGAAACAAACCCTATACCAACCCGTCTGGCCAACGTCGTATAGTAGGCCATAAAGTCCTTTCAAAGGAGAAGTCTATGTCCAGTAGTAGACTGTTAAAGGCTGTAGAAGATGATGATGATGAAAATGAAAGCATTCGTGAATGCGAGTCCAATGATGCAGCAATCACCTAGCTACATTGTTGCATTGTCTACCTTTGCGACGAGTGTGGTGCCCATCACGTTTGGGTTTTGCTCATGCTGTTCACAAGGCAGGGTAGAATCAATGTGACAGGCACACGTATATAGAAAAGATGACGATGGTCTACATGGAGAAAATCATAGGTTCAATTATACTGAAGGTATACCTACTTAAGTTTAGTTCCTTATTTCAGATGTCACTGTACATAAAGTTCAATCTCTCTCTCAATTTACGAGCCAAGCCCTTGTCCGTGGAGCAATATCTTCTCTTCTTTGTTTTCTGCTATCCGTTAAATTTATTCATTATTTATGACTCCTACTTTTTATTTAACTAGCTCTATGTATTTCAATTTAATGTATATTTAAGATTCAGTTTAAAAACAATACTAGGAAATATGACAATATGAGCAATTAAAAACAATAACAACAAGGCTCTACCTATTGTTTGCGAACATGGCATAAATGTACCTACATGTAGAATCTTGACCTGTCACAAGAGATGAATTGCATCCTAAGTGAATAAAGAATTTTGAATTTGAATTTGAATTTAATTACATTAAATCTCTTCCAAACGAACATTTTATATAATTATATTCATTATTTCTTAACCAATATTTTTGGTCTCGATTTCCATAACTTTCCCTAAACAATATGTAGTTTAGTTAAAACATTATTTCATTAATTACAGTTCCCTTACCTAGCGGATGATTTGTCGATTTCCGGATTTAATGGCCTCCCCATTATCGTTCAACTCGTTAATGACTTGAGCTATTTCGGTCATTGTAATTCTAAACTAGACGGACCACACGATATTGTCAATTTAGCAGGAAACTGTTAAGTAGGGGTCTCAAACCTACGGATTAAGGTTGTTCTAAGAGCTTATAAGATATAGAATATATACATATTATTTATTAATTTTTTAGAGATTAACTTATGGAATATTAATAAAACAAGAAAATTTAGAAGACTAGGTATTCACATTTATTTTGTTTATCGCCTGCCAAGGTGATTTTACATTGCCTAGTGAAAACATGAGTAGAATCTAGAAGTGGAAGCAACAACACTCACTGCGAAGGCAGACAGTAAGGCGATCCACATTATGGAGGCATAGTGAGATGAATTTTCACGCCTCGCTTAAACGACACAGTATTATTTAAAACCTTATCTCATTTATATCTCTGAAAACTTATCTTCATGTTTGTCTGATAAAAAAATATAATTTATTGTACCTTTATGCATTTTTAATAACAAAAATAAAGTGTGTTTATAATTTAGTTACGTTAGGTGGCAGCAGAGGTTGCAAAAAAAACCTTTTTACTTAAATTAACTTTAATTAAAATTACAATTACTTATTCTAACTTATTACTAAGAGACTATCTAAGTCGGCGATCGACCAAGAAGTGACAATGCTCTTTCGTTCCCATGTATGCTGCACCCAGGTGTCGTCATCGTCGCGTTGCGCGATGTCAGCGTTTCGAGTAAAGCGACCGTGTGACCAAGTGTAACCGAAGCCAATGCCTATACTAGAAGTAACGCCTGACTATGCCTGCGTAACACCTCCCCCCGTAGAACAGCGACTATTCACGGCAGGTGTCGTGAACTGAGCTGGGAGATTATTAGGATCAATTCTTCTCGTGACTGGAATCGCGTACACTGCTTGTAGATTGATTTGGCTATCATTCAGTTTCCTTGCCTTAGACTCCTGTCGTTTTAAATAGTATTTTCGATACGCCAAACCACTAATGAGTGCGGATGCACCTAATAGTAATACGTATATCGGTATAGTGGTATGATATAGACTACTGTCGCTGGTGGTTGCCAACTGTGCGGGCGGCTGCTGCGGCTTCGTTATGTGGTATTACGACAAGATAACTGCCTTTAATAATTTTGTAGAGAACCTGGCTGCAAGATAACCTTGTCTTTACTGGGTCGGGAAAGCTGATAGTGTAGTGCCGGTCATCAAGTTTTTCATATGCTGGTTTCCGCAATGAGACAGTGGTTGAGTTGCATTCGGGAATTTTCTCTTGATGGGTGATGAGGGCTTGGATGCAATCCTGAGATTTTCGGCTATACATGTTGTGTATCTCTTCGCATAGATACCCTTTGGTGGACTTCGGGCATTCAGCCTCTATGTACTTGAAGTCTTTCAAATGGACTGCGAGGAATTGGGTGTATGGGGTAAGGATTTCATGGTATTTGTTAGGAACAACGGATATCTTATACAAATCAAAAGATTTAGGTAAGAAGACGGGAAACTTAAAACTAAGACTATATTATTTTTGACATAGTAAGAGCCTAACTGAATTATGTCATAATATTCGCGTATATCTAAATCTAAAACCTTATCTCTACCATATATTCTATGGAGGGTTATGAATTTGTTGCATGTAAAGTGTGTTGAGCTCTTCTTGTACAAATTCTAAGTGACTTGTAAGTGGTATCTAGGTCCACTGCTGGGGCCATGGTTTGTTCCAATTGTCTATTACTATCTGTTAGACGGCTCCTACTAGATAACCTAGGAGACCTATCGCGGTCTCGTGAAGTTATTGGATGAAAAATTTTGAAAATCTAATATATAATATACTACGTAAAAATATGCGTACAAGAATTTACAGTTAACTATTACACTGAAACTATATTATACTAAAATTGTATAAGATATCTTTTCAAGGATAAAACAGGTAATTAAATGCTTAGGAATATGGATAGTAAGGACTTGAAAGATTCAAAGTACTTACAGCATTGCAGATTTTTATTGCCGAATCGATGTCTGGATTCACCTCGCTGCAGGCACCCCGTGTAGGTTCTGGATCGTCGCAGAGGGTTGATTTTGAGCCCTAGCTAATGCCTACGATCCTACCGACTGCGCCAGTTACGTTAGGTGGCAGCAGAGGTTGCAAAAAAAACCTTTTTACTTAAATTAACTTTAATTAAAATTAAAATTACAATTACTTATTCTAACTTATTACTAAGAGACTATCTAAGTCGGCGATCGACCAAGAAGTGACAATGCTCTTTCGTTCCCATGTATGCTGCACCCAGGTGTCGTCATCGTCGCGTTGCGCGATGTCAGCGTTTCGAGTAAAGCGACCGTGTGACCAAGTGTAACCGAAGCCAATGCCTATACTAGAAGTAACGCCTGACTATGCCTGCGTAACAATTTCACTGTTTGCACATACGGTAATTACAAAAAAAACTTCTTTTAAAATTTTTGTTTCATTGTGTGTCTGTTTGTTCGGATTAAACTCTGGAACGGCCAAGCCGATTTTGATAAGACTCACTGGCAGACAGTTGATAATACACGAAGGAAATTAGACTACTTTTTAGATTATCATCTTCTCGCCTCATTAATCGTTACGTTACTCGCAGCTGTAATAAAAACCACAGGTAGTATTGCGAGGCTCATCTAGTATTTATATGAAGCTGAAGAGTTTGTTTTCTCGAGAACCAGTTCAAATTAAAAAGCCTTCAATGTTGAATATTTTATCTATCGAAGAAATTTATCTACCGTGTTAGATCACGCTATGACTATTTTGATGCTATAAATGAAGGCAGAAAATCAATATGAAATATTGAAATTGTCGTTCGACATATATGTTCTGAATGTTCGGATGTCTGTTGAAATCCAACAAGACAACCCAGCCGTTGCATCGTTCCCGATGGGTTATTCTAAATGATCTGAATTGTTTAATTTGAATTTATGTGTACATTTTAATAGATTGTGTTTTTATTATGTTTTTACCATACGAATTATGAGTAAAATGAAATAATGGCGAAAAATGTATTTCACTTGAGACACTCAGATGATGTTGCGTATGTCAACTAGTCATACATAAAGTTTGTTTCTTACTGGTACTCACTGAGTCAACGTGAACTAGTATATTTTGTAAAAGTTCAACAGGTACTCATCAAGGTATAGAGCAAACAAATCCGTCGTTGCTAGAACTGTGTAATTCGATAAACTTGTTTGAATGGAACACACACGGGAGTAAACCGTAAATCTAATAAACGAAGAACCAATTTTGTTTATTCTTATTTCGTGGGCTGTGGTGCCATTCATTTGATTATCATTATACCTATACATTTACAGAGTACAGATAAGAATAAAGAAAGTTATACCTTAGAGAGACATTCTCATAGCTACATGACCTTGGGTGATGGGAAACTATCACCAGGGTTAAGCAACGACGGCACGGTCAGTACGTAGATTGGTGACCACTTGTGGCATGACATGTCATGAGCGCTTCCGTGATTTGGAGGTCACGTTAAGCAGTAGGTCCCGGTTGTTACTGCTGTAGTACTGTTACCTTATATAACAGTCGAGAAGCTCAGTTGGGAGCTTTCAGGCAGTTTAAAAATAACCCATGCCAAGATTACGTAGCCACAACATGTCTTGCCAATCCCCAAAAGTTGGGACGTATTATGTTTTTTATTGTTTTATTTTATTTTATTCGGAATACAGTTCAAATAGGATAATGTAAACATTAAAGGTAGCTAGATAACAAAGCCATTTACAGGTACTCGCAAAGAGAGTATGGCTTTAACCCTCTCCTGAGAGGAAACCAGATCCCAACAGTGGAACGTAATGGATGGTTAATGATACCTTAGACATATAAATTTACTGTAAAGATCAAAATGACAACATTAATGATTTCGTGTCGTGATTTAAGTCTGTAAATCTAGACTAATATTGTAATAATGAATAGTTTGTTTGTTATTCTCAGGAACTACTAGTCCGATTTGAAAAATTATTTCAGTGTTAGATAGCCCACTTATCTAGGAGGTTTATAAGCTATATACCATATTACGCTAAGATTGATAAGAGCGGAGCAATATTGAAGAATGTTTCAAAATCGTAGGTTTATTTCCCTTGAGAGCTTCCGCTGCTCGCGTTGCGTAAACTTTTTTTTTAGTTGATGCCAGCCAAAGTGACTCTACTGTGCATGATGAAAAGCAAGAATAGAATCCAGGAGTACAAGTCACCATCCTCATTGTGAGGGTAGGCAATGCAGCAGCTCATAGTGACCCCTACCAAGGCGGCAATTCTGCATCATTTTCCCGACTTCCGGAGGCCGCGAGAATGATGCAGTATAATTGGGCCTCCGGTCTCACACTCACCAACGAAATACGACAGCAAGAATGCTGTCATTATTAGGATAGTCTTCTGTGTGAAACGCTTAAAGTTTCGCAAAAATAAACTTTTATGGGAAACTAATTTGCTTCAGAGGTATGACATCACGGTACGGGCAATAGAAGACGCAAATAGGGCTGAGCTAGTTGCGATTATATAAGAAGATGGAAAACACTATCTTCCTCTCAAATTATATTTAAACTAAAATTCATTCAATACCCACTTACATAAAGTCTACAATAACATGTCAGCAATGAATATTACGAATGCCGACGTCGCAATTTAATAATGATAATCAATGCAGCCCCGTCCGCCCCAGCTGGCCGAACATACATGAAACCAGACTGTATGTTTAAGATAATTACATCCTGAATCCGACATGGAAGAGCTTATGTTACCACAGAGAGGTACATGGACTAAACACATCATATGTATCTAATTATGTTCGTGTACTCCTTATATATATGTGCATACACGGGTTGGTTAGAGGTTTCCAGTAACAGTACAAATTATAGCTAGGCGACCCTCTCTAGCTTCCTTAACTAAACATACAATCAGTATCCTATTTAACTACCCTTATTTTTCTGTAAAATGTCGTTTGGAAGTGTATCATGTTTGTGCTTCGTAGAGCATCTTAGGAAGTCGGTCTCGATCGTCATTAACATCTATGGTAATGGTTATTGGTAAGTCAGTGCCCTAAATATAATACGCACTCAAGTTTAAGAACAGCCGATGCCAGTCGCTCCGTTAAAAAACTAATATTCGGGTAAAATCAGTTACTAGTCGACACAAAATATCTTTGGTTATTACCAAAGATATTTTGTGTCGACTAGTAACTGATTTTACCCGAATATTAGTTCCGAATATATAAATGCTAGGTAGATCCAGTGTGCAGATAGAAAGCACATTACTTCAAAACAAATATGCGCGAATCATTTAAGCATTAAGTCCAACCCAGAAAAAAAAACAAAAATAATTTGACTGCACGTTTGTCCTAGTGGCAAGTGTCGTGGGTTGAAATCCCATGTGGGACAACACTTTGTGTAATCTAGAAATTGTTGTTCTGAGTCTGGGTGTTCTTTGAGTCCATTTCATGTATTTTTGTAAAGCCACCGCGACACAGGATAAATGTTCTTAGCGCGGGAGTTGTCTTTTTTAATAAATGATAAACCTACAGACCTACTAGACAGACAAGCACACCAGTCGTACTCTACCACTGCGCTTAGGAAGCCGTCATAAATATATGAATTGTTATAAAATAAAGCTTGTCATCCACTAATAGCAACTCTACAATAAGGTGTACAAACAGCTTTACAGATTTTGAAAAATCACCTCGAAACTAATAGTGACAGTGACCCACTATACTACTAGCTAAAGTAACAAGCTTTGAGTGTAATTTCATTTATTAAGATCACCCCAGAATTAGAAATATAATTCTTTCCCTACTATTATACTATTAATATCAATAGACATCAAAAAGTCTATGAAAAATATTAAAACCTTCACGCGTTACTAACGCAGTTTGTTTTGTTATGTATTTTATATATTTATTTATTTATTAACTTTATTGTACACCACTTTACAGTACAAAAAATATTATAAACAAAGATCGATATCTGGTTTTACAATAGGCGGTCTTATCGCTCACGGCGATCTCTTCCAGACAACCTTTATGTAAGGATATTTTATAATAAAATTTTGGGTTGTCAGTGACGTACTTTAACAATAATTTGTGATAGAAAATACATAAAGTTACGAACATATATCATCATACATACCACTAATACACATAAGTACTAAAACAAAAGAGAGAAAAAAAATAATAATAGTAATAAAAAAAAAAGAGTAACAAATTAATCACATTATTACTACAATTACACACCATCATTAGACTCACAAACATTTACACACAATAAATACATAGAATACCTACACACAATGTTTATAACAATGACACATTCACAACAGTAATCAGCAACCAGTTCCCTGGCAGCCCCTACACACCCAAGTAATAATTGGTGAGACTTTTTTTAAATATTTGCAGAGACTTGGCTTTTCTTATTGTCTCAGGCAGATTATTCCAGAGTCTAACGGCTTGTACCAAAAAAGACTTGTCGGTAAATTTTGTCTTGTGCATGGGCATTTTTAACTTTAAATTTTCCGATGATCTCAGGTGCCTACAATGTGAATTGTCAAGGAACTCAAAACGTTTTTTGAGATAGGATGGCGTATGTGGAAGGAACAGAATACTGTATAGAGTGGAGAGAATATGAACATTCCGGCGAAGGCGTATAGGTAACCATTTGAGCTTAACATGATATTCAGAGATGTGATCATATTTACGTAAACCGAATATGAATCTTATGCAGACATTTTGGAGACGCTCATGGGCGTACCCAGGGGGGGGCAGGGAGGGGCAGCTGCCCCCCCCTGGAAATCTCCCAGAACATGTATGAACTGGCCTCATTACTAATCAAAGTGTAAACGGGGCCTTATGCTCTAACTTTTAAATAAACCGCGCTGTACACACTGGCAAAATGCACGGTGCAATTGCCAAAAAACCGCGCGCTCGGCTGTATTCGGTAATCTTCGGTAGGGAGTTGCGAGTTGAGGTTGCAATTTATTTGACACTAGCTGAGTCCCGCTGTGTTAACCGCCGTTATTGTTGTTAATCTCGAGTAACGCCACGGAGTGAAGCTAGTCACATCAAAAACGATGTGACGGTGGTCCGATAAGGTAACCACATCCTTCGCCACCCTCCATCCAGACACATAGTCGAAAGCCGAGAGAGTCGCCCGTGTTAAATCGACAATCGACTCCCCCTGCCACCGTACACAGGTGCTTTTTTTTTTTATGTGTGGAAAACCATCATGGACCGTCACCCCTACGGGGGTTAAGGCGGGGTGGTGTGTCGGAATTGAACCGACTAAAAACCACACAGTGTGCCCACTCCGAGGAGAAGTTCTCGGCCAGATCTCCTTCTGGACTCCCCCTGCGCCTGCCCGCTCCTGATGCGGGCACCGTCTCGGTTCAACGACCCTCTCTTAGGCGGCGTCCGGCACACACCGACACCGCCCCCTCGCGGCTGGCCACATAGTGCGGGTAGAGGGAAAACCCATCCGTCCACCCGCGCCCACACTCAAGGCGGCATGAGACGCAGATGTTCGCGCCTCCGCCGCCCGGTCACCCATGAATGGAGGTCATCCTCACGGGCCTTCTCCGCCGCCTCCTTCTGCGTGATTACGTCCTCGCAGAAGGTTGCGACCGCGGTAAAACAGCTCTTGCTGCCGGCCATGGAACGAACGACGGCCGGTAGCGAGAGATCCTCTCCGATGACTGCAGTGAGGATCCTCTCCGATGACTGCAGTGAGGACCCGGTGCTGCGTCTCCCATACGGGGAAGACCGCCAGCGTGTGATGAGCCGAATCCTCGCTGCAGTCGCAGTGGTGGCAGGCGGGGCTCAATTCCTTCTGGGCACCGAGTGCAGGTACTTTCCGAAGCAACCATGCCCGGAAAGAACCTGCGTCAGTCGCGCACGTCCTCGGGCGGAGGTCCAACACCACCACTCTCCGCCCGGTAGTTAGCCGTTCACCGATAAACGTCGGCGAGCACCTCCGCCTCCAAATCCCACGCATCCCAGGGGTGTTCCGGCCAGGGCGCACGCCGCCTCCGTGGACACGGTGCGTTAACCCCGTATGGCTCTGACCGCCAGAGTTCTTTGCGGCCGCCTGAGGCGCGCCCTATTCTGCTCGGCCCGATCAGCTTCAGAGCAAGCTGCCGGAAGTGCTCGTCGAAGAGCCACCTGCCCTTGAGGACCAGACCCAGGTACCTCATCTGGAACCAGACCAGTACGAGTACCGAGTTGACCTCGATGGATTCGCCGGCGGGCGGACCACGACGGGGCCCATGGAAAAGTAGGGCCTCCGTCTTTACCGTAAACAGGTGCTGAATGAACCCCGGCTCACAATGCCGAGGTTCAGTCCCGCCGCCTACTCGACTAGTGTATCTCCTCTTGAGTTGTCTAGGCGATCTCCCCACTCTGTGGAGCAGGCGTTGAAATCGCCCAAGACAAGTATCGGACGAGACAGGAAAGTGCAAATGCAACTCCCAAGTCAATCCAAGTACGTCTCGAAAACGGAGAGACCGCAATTCGGAGATATGTAGCAGCCCACAATGACCACGGCGTCCTATTCTACTGCCACAAATCTCAGCCCTCGTTGAAGGAGGGCGCAATGGAGGCCATTGTCCATCTCTGCCCAATATATGGCGACAGTTCCATTATCCGAACAAAACCACCGGGGATGATTAGGGACGTAATATGGCTCCGCCACCATCGCTAAGGCAACCGACTGCTCAGCGATTGTCTGCTTAAGCAGGTCTTGTGCTGCGCGGCAGTGGTTTATGTTGCCCTGTAAGACTTTATGGATGGACGCGAATTTTCAAGCTTCCATTGCCTCCTGTACCTGACTGATTTCCGGCTGTATCCTTGTAGCCGATGATTCGCGGGCTCCTTTTCTTTTTTCTCGGCGGGGAGCACTTCTTGCTCCCTAGCCGATGATTCGCGGGACGGCCAAGGTCCGAACAGACCGGGCATTTCGGCGTTTTCGCAGTTCATGTTCGTGTCACGTGACCTGTGTCACCGCACACGTAACATCTCGCACCCCGGTCCGTCTCATTGGGACACTTGGCTCTCACGTGTCCCATTTTAAGGCACCGGTAACACTGTAACGGGCGTGCTAGCAGTGTCTCTGCCCTGGCCAAGACCCAACCCACCTGTAACCGTTTAGCGTTCACTATTTTGCGAACAGCGGCAAGTGGACAGCGAACCCAGGCCGTGCCCAGTCGTGACGGGGAGGCACGTATGTCTCCGGCTTTGACGTCGGAGATTGCACATTCCCCCGCCGCTCCTACCGCCCTGGCGACTTCAGCTTGGGTGATTGACTCCTCCAGGTGAATCACCCGCATGTCTCCTGCCCTACACGGACGCGCAATAATAGCATCCGTGTCAGATAGAACAATTTGCAGGCGTGCTGCCAGTTTGTTTGCTGAAGCGGCGCTTTCCTTCCCGGGGATCTGGACGCCGGTCATAGCTCGCTTGGTGCGGAGATCACCTGTGATGGGAAGATCACCCAATCTGATGTTGGCCCTCGCGTTCTCCATCAGCTTGGCTATTGTCGTCTCCGAGCCAAGAGGTACGGAGACTGTGACAGCCGCTGTTGTTGGAAGTCGCGGCATAACACTTTTAATAGTCGGTGGCGGTGGGGCAGCCGCCCGTCGCCCTGACTGGGCCGTCTATGCCATTTTCCTGGCCTTGGCCTTTAGACCAAGGGACCCACGTCTCGCTCGATAGTGGGGCCGCTGTCGGCTGTTGCTGCTTATTGCGTGTTTACCCAGGGAGCCAATTAGACGACACGTTGATTGTAATATTTATTAAAGACTACATTATGACTCTCTTATCTCTGTAAGACTCCGTATTGACTCCATCTAATTTAACTTAAACTAAAGCTTATATACAATGTAATATGTGGACAGTTTTAGGTGGGGCGCTACTAAGAAATATTATTTACTTAATTGCTTAATTGACAATATGTTATTTGTTCTTCCTTATTTAATAAATTATAATATTACTACTGTTTGACGGCACGTACGTTAACTTCAGTAAAACAATTATTTAAGCACGTAACCGTATAAAGATCTAAACTACTATTTTGCTGTGGCTTCGCCATACTGCTCTACTGCATAGTGGCGCTTGCGACATCTGTGTAGCCCACTGACCCTTCTTACTCCTACTCTTGTTTTTGGCTTTAGGCGACTGCACGCCAGTGGCCCCTTCCGTCCCCGGACTTAAGGCCGTTGGAAGCAGCAAGTTCTTCGTACCTGGGCACTGACCTCCTATCATATTTTTTTGGACCTCAGCAAGAACGCGGTCCAGCATGGCCGCGAATTGGTCTCAGTAAGGTGCTCTTTTTTGAGAACGCTGCTTTGCTGGTCTTACCTCGGGCAGTAATGGAGCTCCGCCGCAATCAAGATGGACCCGGTGCGTCATCACGCTTCGTCTCGTTCCCTGTTCCACTTTCATTGCTCTTTCCACCCCTTGTTGTGCCCTTTTGCCGTGCGAGTTTCTTGGGTCGGTTTTTATCTGACGTGCCCTTCGGTTTTCGCTTACGGGTTTGTGGTGATCGCGAGGAAACAGAGCAGATAGCCAAGCATCGTTCTCTTCTGAATCTCCTTCCTGCAACCCTGGACCTTGATTAAGGGATTCCATACTCGCTGACACTCGATCGTTGCCTCCTAAGCGCGCCCTTGATTGGGCGCGAGAAGACGCCGGGCTCGGCGTCCTGGGATGCACAAAACTGGGCTTGTTGATGTTGATGGGATGTCGCCCTGGTTGATGTGCCCAGACTTCCTTGTGTACGTAACTGTGCCCCCCCAGAATACGGTGGGCAGGGATTCTTCGTCCGCGGCGCGGCCGGTACCCTCCTGGGGTAATATATTCTCTTGAGTCACGTCCATAATGGTTTTTCTCTTATATGTGAGCTAACGTTGTGTTGCCCTAGCGGCTGGCATAACCCCCTAGCCGTTAACCTCTTCGCCGGGCTCCCTCAGCTTGGGTAAGGGGTAATTTTTTAAAGACCTTTTCTTCCACGCGGTGTTCTCCACCCGCGTTCGAGAAGACTCCCGCTTCCGATTGCAGTCCCGTCGCCCCTCTTGTAGCCCTTAGGCTGCACTCCTTTTGCCAGGGACTACATTGGCCGCGCCAGTAACATAATGTCGCGTGTACCATCTTCCGCGTGCAACTGTTGGTCGTCGCATTAAACGCCGTGGTACGGTCTTTTGGAAGGCACACTACATATACCTAATGATTCATGTAGGTGTGTTTGAGTAGTGTGTATGACAAAACAGCCGTGGAGGATCCGACCTTAAAAATTTGACTTGCCCCCCCCTAGGCCAGATGCTGGGTACGCCCATGGAGACGCTCAAGTTTATTTAATGTATTTTATTTATTTATTTGTCTTTATTGTATACACAAAATAGTACAAAAAAGTTATAATCTTTGTTAAACAAAAAGAATCGTCATAAGCTTCTAAATACTTGTTCTCAAAACAACCGAAACCAATTTTTCTTTCTAAAGACAGAAATCCTCGAAGTTGGAAACAGGGATTAGGATCTTAGTAGGTAAACTTTTGTTGTTATGTGCGTTACGTAAATAAACATAGAGTTGAATTTACCTATACTGTTTTAACAGCATATTTATGGCAATGAATATTTGTATTTTTATATTTATTACAATGCTAGCCTTTGCCCACGGCCCTGCTGGCATATCAGCTATCGCGGTAAAGAGTTTCCTCAGGAATCAAAGTACCTCCAGGTCTAATTTCATTGAACTCTGTGTCAGTTTAGCCGTGATAGCGCAACACAGACTAACAGACAGAGTAACTTTCGAATGTATAATGGTAACATGGATTTAGTATACATTGCTTTATTTTGTTTACCTATAATGCACTACTTTTTGTTTTCTATTAACCAACTCGTCATCATGAACAACTGTTTAATTTTAACTTGTTTAATTTCATTTTAACCGTCAAATCGCCGATTCCTACGTCACGAGTGTTGTGAGTTTGATGACTATATGAGAAGTATTGTTTAAAAAATCCTCGGCCATACTAGGACTATATTGTCGTACACTTGTAATCGTCAGTACATTTTTTAAGTTTTAATAGATTTATCGTTAAAGAGATCAGGAGCTTTAGAACTTAAAAATTTGTAATCTCTCTTTATAAGTCTGGATCTGATACTCAGTTCAATAAGTCTCTTAAAATTGTCAGATAAACCTAAGAAGTTCTAGTCATTGTACTCCATAAACGTAGTAAAATAAACTTGTTATTAATTCAAAGTCGTCCTACAACAATGTCAAACTATTAGGATTTTAAAAAGCTACCAGATTTTCTATATAACGCTTATTTTTCTTTCTTGATATTTCTAATTCCGTTAAAACACTTCGGATAAAGATGAAGGTTTCTTTTCAATTCATTCTAAAAACAAATCTAAAAAGATTGGGATCTCGAGCTGCGGCTCTCTAATTAGAAAACGGGAAACGGTCAAATTACTGAAATTTATTTGTCACTCTACGAAACAAAATATAATTTAACTAAATTAAATCTAATTTCACCAACGAAATCTTGTTTAATCCGCCTTAATTATACCTTTACCAGATTAGAAAGATGGAAATAAAGCGTTTAAAAAATTTTGTTTTAATATTGGTTAAAGTTGAAATAGTATCTTAGATAGCAGGAAAGATTTTTTTATCAAAACTATTGTTAGAACAGCTTAAACACTTAGACACACACTCATGGAAAGGCAGTGCTAAGCAATTAGTCCCTTTCTGTTTACAGAGCGGATTAGGGTGGAAAGTTATGTTGTGTGTGGAGTGGGAGTTGCTTTTACCAAAGTCCCAATTTCCCTCTCAGAATTAGAGAAATAGGGCTACCTCTAATTCTGAGAGGGAGAAAAAGCAGTAACACATTTGTGAGTGTTAGATTCAAGTATAGCGCTAATAGTCTTTATAACTATGAGGACACTCGTTTGCTGGTATGCTCCTGATATCATAAAAAGTGTCATGTAATCAGTGAAATTTTACTTTTATTGGATTACGGTAAAGCTATAAGGTCATGTAATTTTGGCAGTCCATATACATGCGTTTGTTCCACCGTAGTGCCTAAATTACTCAATAGATTTTCATGAACGAGGTATCAATTGATACAAAATAATAGCGCAAGTGACATAGGATATCGAAACAGTTGTAAACGGATCTGTCATAAAGCGCATCTTTCCTAACACGTACAAACCATACATTTATCTAAAGTTTTGACGTAATTGCATTATAGTTTCTGAAACTTTTTATTGTACATGTATAATAATGTGTAGCAATTTTATTATTGTTACAAAGGTTTTAAATTTAAATATACTATAAATTTACCATAGTGCGGATATAATAATAAAAATAAATCACTTTATTGTACACCAGATCAATTACAACAATATCTTATATTAGGAGCTACAAGTGGCGGCCTTATCGCTAAAATGCAATCTCTTACAGGCAACCATGGGATGGAAAGTGTGGGAAATATACTACACATATATATATATAGCACCGCTTGTGCTTGAGTAAGCAAGGGTTGTTGGCCTATTATCTATAGGTACAGAGTCCTCTTGTTAATTAAGGGCTGATCCGACAGCTTTGGTTAATACAAGGCTAACAGTAAATAGCGTCTTACCCTGAAGACGACAAATCTCCAATAATGAATCGTCTGTTTCTAATATTATGGATTTACTTCGTTCATTTTCGTTGATTAAGATAATATTTTAATATCCCTCGTCGATATATTTGTTTCTATATTCTTCAAACAATTTATTTTTCTATATAATGCAAAAGTATGCTATATAACTGCCTCCTTGCTCTAGTGGATAGCGTATGCGACTGCTAATCAAGAGGTCTCGAGTTCAAAGCCCGGGTCGGGCTAAAACGTGTTTTTAAATAATATCGGGAATAAGGCTAGCAGAAAGCATAATGCATAAATAAACAAGCAAACAGTTTGGAAACTAAAGGCCCAACTCTACCCGTGACTAGCACACAATTGCGTTGGAGCCCCTCGGGCATCCAAACAAGCAACTGATAAATTGCTTGACGTCAAGTTTCAGTAAGATATTAAACTATTAATGGCTACTTAAAATTTAATGAGATCACTCGTTTATAGAAAATGGAAGATTAAAATTATTATATTGAACAAATACTAAGAGACGAAAGAGTCTTAAAATTGAATATCACGGCTAGTTTGTAATAAAATTACTTGATTGTCTCCTAACTTCAATGAACTATTTTCGAGATATAACTTGAACAAAATGAAGTTGAATAGTCTGGAAAATTATAAGAATTATAATTACTGTTTCTATTTGAATGATGAGGTAACTTTCGCTGTCATTGAAGATAAAACTTGATGAAATGAAAATAAATATGGCAAATAATCATTAATAACATTTCTTTATTTTGTAAATTGTGATTTAAAAACTTTATTCACTGAACAAATTAATAAATGTTCAGACATTTAGAAAAGGCCTCCACTGTAGAGGTAGATTTTGCTCTCATTTTAGACCTATACAACGCTAAAAATTTCAAAGAAACCGAAGTTTGATCAAGTGTCAATTCAAATTTTAAAATTTGACAGAATTTAGACACATCTCTTTCAGAAACCAGTTATCTTATATTATTTGTCGAAGATATAAGCTAGATACCTATTTAATTTACATAGACACTAGTATTGTAATTATTTTAACGTAAAATAAAAAAGTATCGAATAAAAATATATCATCAAACTAAATAAATTCATTCCTCACGCATACAAAATTTGTTCAAAATTAAATAAATAAATATTTCGCACATCTTACACACAGCTTGTATTGTGGGTGACTAGACAACTAATATAAATATATAAACATCCTTTTTTTGGAAATACACACATACAAAACACAAAGACTCCGAAACAAATATTTGCGGATCACACAAACATTTGGACCTCTTTATAAGCAGCTACATAATATTAAATAGATTTTCATTTGGCCAATAACAAGTAATTAAAACTAAACATACGAAATTAAACTGGCATGCATTACAATCTAGCTAAAAATAGAAGAACTTATTTATTTCTTCAGTGGATACAGTACAGGACAAATAGAGTTTTATGAGCTTCTAAGCTACTAAGCTGAAAACTCGTTGCTCTCAGTAATAGCCGTCATCCAACTTTATTGTGGAAATAAGCTCACACCAGCGGCCGATAGTGCTAGGAGATTTGAAAACGTGTAAATATTGCTATGCTGCAGACTCACTCATTCATTGTCGACTTTGTACTTATATAAAAGTAGGAACTAATAAGACGTATGGAAATAAAGAGAAATGTAATACCTTTCTTTTTTGGAAGGACAAGATTATTTTCGGCGCATAGAACTGGCAATTAGGTAACTGAAATATCTGTTGTGATTTGTTTGTAAATTAAAAGGGCTGGCTAACCCGTGCTAGTTCTTCTGATTCTCTCAAAAGTATTAAATTTTCATTTTTCATTGATACTCGGCTTTA
Source organism: Phragmatobia fuliginosa (assembly GCA_932526445.1). Taxonomy (NCBI): domain Eukaryota; kingdom Metazoa; phylum Arthropoda; class Insecta; order Lepidoptera; family Erebidae; genus Phragmatobia; species Phragmatobia fuliginosa. Next base: position 1,067,616 of record OW052067.1, on the reverse strand, counting down.
GCGTGATGTATTACAACCTATAACTTTCTTCGTTAAATAGAATGTACAATACTAAAAGAATCAACCAAAGTGACACAGCCGTTCTCTTCCTACCGAGGGGAATAGGGATTCCTTTAAATATAGGTAAATGGGTCATCATGCTGTATTATTGTATTCTCTGCATTCGCAATGAATATAGTGACTTCTCTTGAAATCTGCTTCTGCTTATCATCACGCAGATTAGAGTCAATTTTTCAGGCTCATCTTTCATTTATATATACATATATAATATTGTGACACGAGAATTTTATAATTCTCGTGTGACAATATTAGTGATCATATTCTTCCGAAATGGCTTGACCGATTTTTATGAAATGCTATATGCATATTCAGTAGGTTTTCATAGCCCTAGGATGCGAGCTGAGCCACGGGCATCAGCTTGTAGGTATATAATAGTTGTTATCACGCATACTTTATCTCGAAGTCTCACTAATTCGGTGAAATGTTACGAAAGCATTGTATGACTGCGGCTTTCTGTTTTATGTATGCCATCAAATATTTAACGTTTTAAATAGATAGTTCTCGAATTTCATGTATTTGTAGAGTTTGTGAAAACGTTTCACTACGAAATTCGTATGTACAATGAAACCAATAAAAGCAATATTGTAATCGGATAATAGTTAAATAAATTTCAACTAATTACGGTCAAAACGATAGGTACCTATTTAATGTTAACCACATTAGGTATATCACAACATTGTCTTATAATATAAATAATTCATCATGAGTATGATGTTATCGAATTGATTATTCAACAACAACAACCCATAACGTCCCACTGCTGGGCACGAATCTTCTCTCAGAAGGGGGTTGAGGCTAAGGATTTTATGGATATGATATTTCGAATGGATATAGGAATAAAATTATATCGGTTTTGGATACGTTCACAGCTATATCATTATTTCAGATTATCCGTTAGTTTCGGATAGTTTCCGTTACGGATAGTAGATAGTAATCAATTTGATACTTAACACTTTCTTAAATAATCCACTCTTGATTAAAAAACTAACTAGTTATTTATGAAAGAGGTTATGTTATATGACTAGAAATAACAAACAATCTGCAAGATTTACGTGGCACGTGAGCGGTGAAACGAAAAACTGTCGGAAGAAGTCGTTTTAATTAGACTCCGCCCTTTTATGAAACTATCAGAAACTTGTGAAACGGATACGGTTACGGTTACGGATATATTTTTATTTCAGATAGCCGATAGTTTCGGTTACGGTTACGGAGCTCTATAACATCCCTGGTTGAGGCCATACATCCCCACGCTGACCGAGTGCGGGATAGGGATTGGTAAGACACGTTGTGGCTACGTAATCTTACCTTTGGATATTTTATGCTACCCGAAGGCCTCTAACTAAGCTTCACGACTGCTATCTTATGATAACAACCGGGATCGGCTACTTACGATGAAGTTCAAACCACGGAAACGCTCGTAATATATCATGCCACAAACGATCACCCTTCGAGGTCTGACCGCGCCGATGTTGCTTACTCTTGGTGATTATTTCACCTAATTTGACTTGGCTATAAGCGCTTCAGGATTATTAGTATGAAGATTTAGTTACAAATGTATAATATGTATGTATTTACGAAAAAAAGTCTGTTTATATATTTATATCAGTTGTCTAGTACCCTTAGCACAAGCTGTGCTTAGTTTGGGAATATATGATGTTGTGTGTAAGATGTCCAAAAATATTTATTTTTAAATTTTTGGGCCATCTTAGCATATAGACAGTTTTGTTTTAGGGTTCCGTAGTTCATGTCTCGGAACGCTGATAGTTTCGTCATGTATGTCCCTCCGTCCGTTCGTGCAACCTCAACTTAATTTCCAAAGTAGTGTAAGAAAGATGAATGTGTGAGATATGTTTTATCACGTTTACGAAGTGATAAAATAAAATGCCGAAAAAAAGATACTACAACGCAACCTCATTATCCATATGAATAGCCTAAATCGCAGATATTTTTTTTCACATGTACTGGTACTGCAATTAATGCAGCTTTGAATGAATTATAGTTTAAAATGTGTGATAAGAACCGTTTTAATTTTAAGAGACACCAGATATATTGTAGAGATTATTGAAAACAATAAAAAAAGGTTTTTGAGGGCCTACAATATACATGTCATCGCGTTGCTTTGTATTTTTTTAATAGTTACCTTGTTACGTATTTTTCTTTGATCCGAGTGCTTCTAAAGAAAAAATTTGTAATAAGAAAAAATATACAGAAACGAAAAAGATTACTTGAAAACGAAAAGAAAACTTTTAATTGGGCCCCAGTTGTTGCCACTTCACAGTTACGAACTGTACTTGTAATGTACCTATTGTCTTACATAATACCTAAGTTTTTTATATCTATTAATACGTGAAGTATAACGAAAACTTGACTGATAGGTAAACATTAAAGGGTACTTATTATATCTTCTTCTTAGCCGAACTGTTGGACATAGCCGTCCTCCTCTCCCCCTCCTGTGTAGGACTCAGCAGAACAAGACAACACACAATAGCGGTTATAATTAGTTATGTGTACTATTGTGTGTAAACATTTAGACGTTCACATAACTCTGCAGAACGTTTTTAATAATGTGCTATTTTTTTAAGTTAACTATTAAATCTACACAAATAAATAAATTTGAAATGTCTGCATGTAATGTCAAATGAACAGTATTTTAAGAACTGCATATGAAATTATACTCGAAAGTTACATCAAAAAAGCATTTTTTTTAATAATAATAATAATAATAATAATAATAATAATCATTTATTTGCCAGAATGTAGGTGTACAAAGTATGATCTTAAAATTAAACACGTCCCATTTACATCCTACCAGTATACATGGTATGCAAATATTAGTAAGGTATATTAAAATGAAATTATTTAATTAGCAATTATCCATATGAATTACATTAAATTAATTATTGCATACAATATCAAAATAATCATTTCGGTAAGTCAACAAGGAAATTAAAATTTTGTCAAATAAATTCTAGAATATTTAAAACTAGGTACATTAATTATATATTGTTCATGGATATTGTCTATGTCAAAATGATAAAATTGGTTTAAAAATAATAATACTAATACTCTGTACCGTTACTTCCCTTCCTCACGATATGACATAAATTCAGTCAAATCGTAAAAACATTTCTCCTTTAGCCATTGCGTCAAGTCTTTTTTAAATTTAATTACCGGTAGCTCTTTAAACCTATTTGGCAATTTATTGTAGACCTTTATGGCATTTACATAAGAGTTCCTCTTATACATTTCGAGCCTACATCGAGGAAAATGTAACTTATGTCTATCTCTAGATGCTACATTTCGTTTGGAAACATCTTCATGCTTGGAAAAATATTTCGGGTGTTGTCGCACAAATATGCATAGCTCTCTAATATACATGCACGGTAATGGCAGGATGTTAAATTTCTTAAATATAGGTTTACAGCTATCCATATAACCCGCTCCACAAATTGCTCTCACACATTTTTTTTGCACCTTAAATGCTTTGATGACGTCCACTGAATTGCCCCACAACAAAAGACCATACGACAGAACAGACGAAACGTAGCCATGATACGCACAGAGTGCAGCATCGACCGATACTGTAACCCGCACTCTCTTTAATGCATAAACAAATCTGTCGAGTTTATCACAGACGCCTTCTACGTGACTTTTCCAGTCACAATTTTGATCTAACTTTAAGCCAAGAAATGTTGTGGTTACTACTTTTTCAATTTCCATATTGTTATATTTAACGTTCAAATGTATTGGATGTTTTTTGTACGTTTGGAATTGGATTAATTTTGTTTTATTCACATTGATTTTTAAATTGTTTGTCTTTAACCAGTTTATTATATTATTAAAAGCTTCAGTTATTTCGTTCTCATAGTCACTGCCTTCACGCTTTACTATAAGAGTCGTATCATCAGCAAATAAAATTATTTTATGGCGAGTAATGTTTGGGAGATCATTGATATACAGCAAAAATAAAAATGGTCCCAGAACACTGCCCTGCGGTACTCCATAGTTATTCTGCTGAAATTCACTCTTGTACGACATCTTTTTTCCTTTCACAGTTTTGGATATATGTACACATTGTTGTCTAGACTGTAGATAATTTCTGAGCCAGTCGTTCGCTTTACCCCTTATACCATAGGTTTCTAGTTTTTGCAAAAGCAGTACATGATCCACAAAATCAAAGGCCTTGCTCATGTCCAAAAATACCGCCGCAACTGGTACTCCATCATTAACAGCTTGGGTAACAGTTTTGATTAAATCAAAACAGGCTAGTGAGGTGGTACTGTTTTGTCTAAACCCGAATTGCTGATCATTAAGTATATGGTGTTTTGTTGTAAAATCCTGAAGTCTTTTCAGCATTATCTTCTCAAAGATTTTTGACATTATTGGTATTAATGCCACGGGCCTGTAGTTTTCCATATCACTTGGATCACCTTTTTTTAAAAGAGGCTTGACTACGGTGTTTTTTAAGATCTTTGGGAATGAGCCTTCCTCAAAAGATAAGTTTATTAGGTAAGACAGTGGTTGACATATTAATTTAGCGCATAATTTTATAACATTGGTCGTTATTTCATCTACCCCTGATGCACTTGTATTTTTCAGATTTTTAATAACTTGAAATATCTCCATAGCATCCGTAGGTTTAAGGAAAATTGTTTGTCTTATTTCAGTATTAATGGTCTTCTTGATCTCGTCAACGTTATATTTAAAATCATTACTATTTGTCAATTGTACATAATATTTATTAAACATGTCACTTATTGTCTTGGGGTCTTCAAATGTCCTATTATTTTTAGTTATACTGTCAATTTGGGTTTTTGTAATTCCGTCATTAATATTTTCATTTATAACTGTCCAAGTTGCTTTACATTTATTTTTATTACGAACTATATATCTTCCACTCTGTAGTTGTCTGGATTTATATATGCACTTTTTGAGAATATTGCTATATAGTTTATATTTCTTATTTAATTTTATGTTTTTAGTTTTATTTTGCAGTTGGCTGAGATATAGATATCTTTTCCTCACACAGGATTTTCTGATTCCCTTCGTTAACCATTTATTGTTGCTATTTTTAGTCGATCTCTTTTTTGTAATGACTGGAAAACACAGATCAAAAAAGAACTTAAAAGTCTCATGAAATTCATTGAACGCTTCCTGCAATTCATTCTTTTCGTATACGTTTGAAAACGAAAGTGACGATATACAATTGTAAAACTTGTCCATGTTTTCCTTATTAAAATCCCTGGTATCCTCATACCAATTTATTATTTCATGGCATCTAGTTGTTCTTAGAGAAAGCGTTTGCCCTGTTTCGTGGTCAGATAACGCGAGGTGATGGACCTCTGCTTTAGCTCGCTTGATGTCGCTAGCTATTTGATCTATACAGGACAGTTGTCTTGTTGGTGTTTTAATAAATAAATTTATATTAAAGTTCTTTAGCAAACTTTTCAGTTCCTCGCAACTTTTGTTTGGTTTTAGGATATTTAAGTTCTAGTCCCCGCACAAAACAACTTTATGGTTCCTTTTTGTAAGTCTTCTTAGTAGCTGCTCTAGTTTTTCTAGAAATATTTGAGGATCGCTGTTTGGAGTCCTATATAAGCAAATAATCCTTATTTTATTAATTTCTACGCCACAACATTCAAAATTAAATTTACATGACAAGTCATTGATATTAGATAAAACCTTATACTTTATATTATTATTTAACAATATGCATGTACCTCCTCGATTATTATCACGTGAAAATGCTGTAACTAATTTATAGCCAGGAACTTTCAAAAGCATTTCTGTACCTCTCTTGATAAAAGTTTCAGTCAAACAAACAACATCAATGTTAGGGCCTTGTTGCGATAGGTCGCGTATAGCAAACGTTAGTTCCTCTGTTTTGTTTATTGCCCCAGCAATGTTTTGATGAAATATTCTAAAATTAAAGTCTAGATTAGGGGCGAAAACAATTTTGCAAATGAGAAGGCAGCTGTGTATCAGATTGTTTATTTAGAGTAGATTTTTTAAAGTAGTATGGTATGGTTCCCTTGCTGTAGGTTTGGACGTTGGTTACCTTCAACTCGCTTAAAGTATTAGATATCTGGTCATTATCATCTGAATGCACATTTTTAGAGCGAAAGTAGAATGGTATTGTACCCTTTTTAGGAATCGTAGTGTTCTTTATGTTACTATTAGTCTTATTCATTAATAACATAATATTTTCGCAGCATAAAAATGTTTTGTCATAATAATGTGAGTCAATCTTAAAATTAATTTTTTTACATACATTTAACAAATAATGATATTTATTATATTGGTATTCGTATTTAGAATCAATAAATGAACAATTTTTAAAGTTATTACATAATAATCTTAAATTGTTATTTAGCATACTTGTGTTTAAATATTTGTTTTGTATTACATTAAATAACAATATATTGATTTTCTGCAAGGATTTTAACATGACTGTTAGTTCAATTAATGTTTTAATGGGGTTAGTATCATTTTCTCCTATGCAGATAACTATATAATTATTTTCTGAATCCTCTAGTTTGTAAATAGGTTTAATAATTTCTTCAGTAGTAGCATATGGCTTTATAGTAGAAAATACACAGTATTTCTTATAATTTGTGTTTCTTCTAGATTGTATGAGTGCTGTAGCTAGCCCAGAAAACTGTTGTCCTCCAAATATAAATATCTGAGAATTTGTGTAGTTTTTAATAGGTTTAAGAGGTTGTTGATAACTGTCTGTTATTGTTTTTTCATTCTTTCGTATAGCGTCATCTAGTTTTTGATGGTCACACTTCACAGAGTTGAGGTTGTTCACTTGTGGTTTACCGGGCCTGCATGGGCTACTGATAGCGCCATCTGTTAGTTTTGCTGGGTAAGATTTTGTGTCGCTATCGATTAAACTCAAATCAAGCTTTTTCCTAGAAATATTTTCTAAATTTAGTGACTTAGGGTTCTTCTTTTTTGATGATTTTTTCGTACTATTTATGGGTCCGCTACATACATTTTTTAATTTTTAAACAAATCGTATCTGTTTGTCAGTCTGTTTGTTCCGGCTAATCTCTCGAATGGCTGGACCAATTGGTGGCGTGTGCGTCTACTGCCATGCTGTGTTTGAGGTCGCGGGTTCCATTCCTGGGTCGAACCAAATATTTGCGTAATCCACAAGTATTAATACGGAGTTTGGATGTTTTCTATGTATACTATGTATGTATTTACAAAAAAAGTATGTTTATATATTTATATAGTATACTGACAACACAAGCTCTTCTCAGTTCAGGACTAGATGGCGTTGTGTGTAAGATGTCCGAAATATTTATTTATTTGTCAGTTTTTTATTACATAACGGTAACATTTGTATAATGTTAACTTCAAACTTCACTGAGGCAAATCACTGAAGACTAGATCAACAAGCAAGTTGTAGTAAACTTAGAATAATTTACTCTTACGATTACGCAATTACTAATCAATATGCGAGTTTCTAAGTTATATCGAGAAATACTTAACTATTATATAAATCTATTGAAGTTTGTCTGCACACTACAGTCTAGCAGTTTGAATTACGTATTCTCCAATGAGATTCCATATGTGCGATTTTCGCTTCATTGCAATAACATTTTATTGGTAATAAAGATGGGATCCCATTCAAACAGCTGTGATTGCTGTTTTATTGCTATCGTTACTACATTGATCATTTATCCCTACTTCCCTACTAATATTATAAATGCGAAAGTAACTCTGTCTGTCTGTCTGTTACGCTTTCACGCCTAAACCACTCAACCGATTTTGATGAAATTTGGTATGAAGATAGAACTGAACTTGGGAAAGGACATAAGCTACTTTTTACTGCAATAATCGAGATACAAAGGTTTTTACCTTTTTACCTAGGTGATTATAAAAATACATAAATCGTAGATGTCAAAATGTATCACTGTTTATCTCCTGTTAAAACTTCACAGGTTGCTAGGCATAACACACTTGCATGGCAACCATAATGATAGTTTGTAAATGACTTATAGACCAGTAGACCAGGGTAGATAATTTTTGAAAACAAAATTATAGTACGATGAAAACCATTGGAAAAAGAGGAGAATATTATAAAAATAAAAGGAAAAATAATTTACGAGCGATCTTTGATCTGAGGGGAGTCGTGTAGGGGGGGGGGGAGGTTTTCGGGTCCTCCTCGGACGGGGCGTGAAAAAGCATCTCACTAAGCCGCCATAGTGTGGGCCGCCATACATTATTGTCTGCATTCGCAGCAAGTGTGGTAGCCACGACTCTTGGATTCTGCTCATGCTTTCCACCAGGCAGGGTAGTCACTTTGGGTGGCTAAATATATATATCGGCGCAACACAACATTCAGAGAAATGAGTCATCGCTGCACGTGTTCTTAGTGACGTAAACAACTCGCAACGATCGACCGCCCCACTACAATGCCTATAAAAAGCCGCCCGCTACAGCGGAGTGAAGATTCGTTTGTCTGCGCTCGGACAGCAAACACCTAACTTATTGTGAAATAATTCGAAGCTGTGTAATCAATACAAATTAAAAGTGAATTCTTGTTGAAGTGAAGTTTATTTTAAGTTATTTCTGAAAATGAAATACTCCAATAATAATAATAGTAATGACGTCACTGTTTCTAAAAACATTACCGGGCACACACCGTTTCGTCATCAGAAGTTGGGATTACCATGTGTTCTAGACTGTTCGCTATCTAAATTCAGTGTTCGTTGTGTTTCTTCATTCAAATCGATAGTTTACGTTTTTGTAATAAATAACTACCGACAACAACAAGAAAAATAAAATGTCAAGTTAATTGACAACGTCGGAACATAGAAATCGTAAATTAAGTGACATGCAGCCTATATCGGGTTTTGAGTAACAATTGCAAACGAATTTCAATCGTTTTTGTTTTCAGAAATGTTATTAAACGTGTGATACTTAAATTTAAAAAAAAAATGTGGGTACTTCACCATGTTTCGGTAAGTTCGTGGGTATAACGCTTTCTTTCCAGCTAGTAAACATTCCAAACGATAGAAGATGCATCCGTGCTTATACGGGAAAAACACAGAGTTCAATGTAAAGGTGTAATCCAGTTCACCAGTACCGAAAGGGTGAGGTTGCCGAATGGCTTGTGAGTTGTAATTGAAGCTACACTGGTAAGATTGAATCATATTTTCATATCAAGTTTTGATTTATTTTTGACATAGTTTTTATATGCACTGTACGAGGGTTAACCGTGTGCGCGATTTAAAGCGATAAGCCGATCGTGGCAATAGATGGCGCGTGTATAAAATTGCCAAAGGCTAAGGTGTAAAGCTGTGGCTTAAGAAAAGGGTTAGTAGTAATCGTAGTTGATCTAATTTTAAAGGTTAATTCATACTGTTTGTCTATCACGGTTTCATATTGCGAATATTTTGTTTGACGTAATTAAAACGAATTTTTATAACTACCCCCACTGGTGCGTAATAAACTAGGCGTTCCTTATTACGATTACACATTGTTTACCGAATAGCTGATGAATTATTAGCAGTGGTATTTTTTAATAGTTTTTAATCAGAGGCAGTCTAATGCAAAGCTAACCTTTAACTTAAAAGTAACTTTTTCAATTGATTTAAGTAACATCAAACAAAGTTTCAATAATAATCAAATAAACTAATACCCACTACGTTGTGTGATTTGTTGAATTATTTTAGAACGGAAAAGAGATAAGGTTCAGTGAAGGCCGAGCTTATAAAAGGTTTAAGCAGTAGTCAGTGCGAGAGTACAAGTCTGTACCTGGCTGACTATTTTCTGGGCCAAGTTTAAAATTCTTTCGTTATAATGACCCCAGTGCTGGTTATTTTTAATCCTTCCGTCCCCACAGAATGCTCGAGTGTTTGCACACACACTTGCGTACTACAGTATCCTATCAACTAATGACGGTGATCGTAAGCAGCCTAGTGCTTAACTCAGCATCGAACTTCAGTCTTCTCGCTGTCTACCGAGCTGAGCGCGTGCTGTGATCTGCGGTCTGCTGCTGCCTGGTGAGGCGCAGATCTGCGATCTACTCACCGCCTGGTAAGGTGCGGACCTACGGTCTGCACACCGTCTACGTGACGTATGACCTATGGCCTATTCGCCTTATGTACGAGGCGCAACCTGCTGGCTACTCACTGTCTGAGGGAAGTAAAACCTTTGTTCTGTTCGCCGACTAGCAAATTAACGCTGGATGCGTGCTCAGCCTACTTCGAGAAAAGTGAGTGACGCCAGTGGTGCTAATGTGTTTAGGCCTTTGAGAGCACATACGAGAGTATGGGCTTCTGTTTCAACAGCTTAGCTGTTATGAGAAAGTGTATCAGTGTCACACATTCATAGTTTGCTTGCTGTTCGTTAGGGTCTACGCTATTGATGCGTGAAAATGATGGGCTAACAAGGGTGTCTCTACCTGGGTGGTGTATCACTCTAGGGTGATCACACATCACGAATGACGCAGATTGTCATGATCACAGCTATCTATTAAAGCTTTTATTCTTTTTGCTTTTATTATCATTTTAAATTTGATGATAAAAACTTTTGTTTATAATTTACTAGTGCAATGACACGAGAGACAGAGCTATGTGATGCTGTTTTTTAAATGTTGTTTCAGAGTAGCACACAGAGGCGTGTGTCCTGCTACTTCCGCTCAACAACCTGATTATACAAGGGAATTGCAACCTGAATGCACCGGTTGGCAGCTTGCTTAAAGAAAGAGCGAAGCTACAGGAACCGTATCGGCGTTAGAAGACTACACTCCAGTATCGGTTATTGAGCCTACACCATCCACTTCACAAGCCAATGCAACAGAACAAAGAAAGAAAGAAAGAAAGAAAAAAAAAAAAAACAGGAACTCAGATTATGTTTTACAAACCTATTCTACGCCCACACATAGTACCACAGAGTACACCCACACATAGTACCACAGAGTACACCCACACATAGTACCACAGAGTACGCCAACACATAGTACCACAGAGTACGCCACGACATAGTACCACAGAGTACGCCACGACATAGTACCACAGAGTACGCCACGACATAGTACCACAGAGTACGCTACGACTAAGTACCACAGAGTACGCTACGACTAAGTACCACAGAGTACGCTACGACTAAGTACCACAGAGTACGCTACGACTAAGTACCACAGAGTACGCTACGACATAGTACCACAGAGTACGCTACGACTAAGTACCACAGAGTACGCCACGACATAGTACCACAGAGTACGCTACGACATAGTACCACAGAGTACGCTACGACATAGTACCACAGAGTACGCTACGACATAGTACCACAGAGTACGCCACGACATAGTACCACAGAGTACGCCACGACATAGTACCACAGTGTACGCCACCACACATAGTACCACAGTGTACGCCACCACACATAGTACAACAGTGTACGCCACCACACATAGTAGCACAGAGTACGTCACAACACATAGTACCACAGAGTACGTCACAACACATAGTACGCTATGCTCATATCCTACCACAGTGTAGACGTCAATATAATTGAAGGTACACAGATGCCAATTCAAAGAAAAATATTTACGTTTTACAGATAAACTCATCGGAAAAACATCAACAACACGGCTAGTGCAGAGCGCGCACTGCCGGTCAGAATGGTCGTATCGGCGCAACACAACATTCAGAGAAATGAGTCATCGCTGCACGTGTTCTTAGTGACGTAAACAACTCGCAACGATCGACCGCCCCACTACAATGCCTATAAAAAGCCGCCCGCTACAGCGGAGTGAAGATTCGTTTGTCTGCGCTCGGACAGCAAACACCTAACTTATTGTGAAATAATTCGAAGCTGTGTAATCAATACAAATTAAAAGTGAATTCTTGTTGAAGTGAAGTTTATTTTAAGTTATTTCTGAAAATGAAATACTCCAATAATAATAATAGTAATGACGTCACTGTTTCTAAAAACATTACCGGGCACACACCGTTTCGTCATATAAAATAAAGGGTAAAAAACGGTTTATCTCAATTTCCGGCAAAACTACAAGTCCTATGGAAAAAAGTTAAATGGCAAAGTTGTAGGTAATTAAAAGATCTACAACTTTTTAGGGTTCCGAAGTTTATGACTTCGAACCCTTATAGATTCGTCATGTCCGTCTGTCCGTCCGGCCGTCCGTCCTCGACTTACCATCCAAACAGTAAGTGCTAGAAAGATGCAACTTTTCATGAATATGTATTGTAATTACGTCGACAAAGTGCTACAATAAAATTATGAAAAATATTTTTTTTTTTAGGGTACCTCCCCGACACGTAAAATGTGGTTTTTTTTTTCTCACGGCTACCCCATCATGAGGGGTATCATTATATAGGTCTTTTAAAAACATTAAAGGGTTGTTACAACGATTTTTTGATTTAGGAATCCGTTTGCGAGAAATTCCACTTTAAAGGCCACTTTTTTGTAAAACCGGGCATCCTCCCCCTCTAAAAGCTAAACGGCCCGCTCAAAAAATCTGGAAAAATTCGTGATACTTTAAATGAAAACTATAACGAATTAGATGAATTTGTTAGTTCAGGAGTTACAGAGGCTAAACTTCTACAATGTGCTTACTTGGAAAACGTCATACAAAATTAACGCATTAATACGTAAACATAACAATTATCCATTGGATACAATTTCTAATCCACGGACCATTATGGGTGACTGAGGAACCCTCTCCTGTGCGTGGCCTGACTCGCACTTGGCCGATTCTTTATTTACACTTTTTTTCACATAACCTTAAATTATATGTGAAAAATTAAAAAAAGTTTTTGGTTTTCTATTTTTATCTTTTACAAATAAAATCATTTTTAAACGAAGTTTAGTGAAAACTTACCTTTTTAAGTCCCGAATACACTGTATTTTTTTTGATTTGAAATATTTAATTGTTTCACCCTATTTTGACTTAATAACGAAAATTCACCTGTCAAAATATCTACTTTTTTAAAAAAAATCGGGTGTTTTCTGTTTGATGAAATCTCTACTTTCCGATGGTGTAATCCCTACTAATATTATAAATGCGAAAGTAACTCTGTCTGTCTGTCTGTCTGTTACGCTTTCACCTAAACCACTGAACCGATTTTGATGTAATTTGGTATGAAGATAGAACTGAACTTGGGAAAGGACATAGAATATTTTTTATCGCTAAAATAAAGGTAGAAGGGTTTGAAATAGGTGACGAAAGTTTGTGTCAAAGTTAATTATTATCAAACATAAAATCATGTAAGATTGTTTAATCTACCCATACCGTGCCGCGCGATATAAACGAATCCCACGCGGGCGAAGCCGCGGGCGGAAAGCTAGTTTACTATATTTCATCAAACATGATATTGAAAAAGTGTCCTATTTATTGAGTCCAAATTATAACATTATAGTAACAATATTTTTCTTCTCAAAAAAAAAAAAACGAACAAAAGTGTGTGTTGTACGATAGTATACAACGGATTTCGTGTAATTTTGATGACGAATACCCATTAGAAACTATTAAATTATAAAAGAAAATGAAAAACAGTATTACTCTTCTAAAATATCATATTTGAGGAGCCGGTATCTAATGCAGGTCAGCCCTGTATTCTAGATCACAGGGATCAATTATTTAAAGAGGTGAACACTTATAGTGAACCCAGGCCGGCAAACGCCCATGAAAACTAATGAAATCAATGAATATATTACACCAAAAGTTTAGTTAACTCGCTCTAGAAGGAAAAGCTATTCCCGTGCTTGAGTGACATTAGGGGCATAAACTGAGATACCTAATACTCTTCTCCTATATCTCTGTTCTATTTACAATCTCTATAAAACTACATAATCAAAGTTAAACATTCGAAAAACAGTTCAGCTAAAAACCATCATCATCATCATCATCAGCCTATCGCAGTCCACTGCTGGACATAGGCCTCTCCCATTGCACACCACTCTGATCGATTTAAAATAATTTCAGCTAAAAACCAAATTGTATTGAATAGTAAAAAGAGTGTTCAAAATTTAGAACTAATCAGTAATAGTAGATATATATACTAGTTAAAACAAATCATATGAGCCGAAAGTTGTTCGATGTGATGTTGTCGGTAGCTTATAACACCATTTAGCATTAAATGTTTAATAACTTACATAATAATTACATACCTACTTATTTAATACTCGTATTACGATACTTTTATAAATTAGTTAAAAGTATACAAAAATTTGAAATGTAAAATTGAACAGACAAAACATTTGATAGCATATTTTGTGTTGGGGAAAACCACAAAAGATTTAAAAAATATTTCAAGTAAATATGTCCTTTCAGGAAAGGGATAAAGGCCATAAGTCCCCACGCTGGCGGAGTGCGGTTAGGAACTATGGACTAAATGTAGAAAATAACTTTGGTATAACAACCAAATTGTTTCCTATTCTTACTACAGAATAATTGAATAATTAAACGCTTTCTACTTTAACTTATAGGTACGCATTTTTTTACTTCAGTCACAATCATTTATTAACTCAGTTTCATTTCCTTCAAGCACATATTTATTCATAAACCATTTTCAAAAAGCGTCAGCAAACGCCCTCGCTATTGAATTATTAATTTGATTTCATTATATAAAGAAATTCCAAAATGAAAGGAAAATGAATTGCCTTGAAGATTAGATTATTATAACGCCCATTTCTCATTATTAATATTTTTTTATTAAATAACAAACTTGTGTAGGGATTATTCAAATTGAAATTAATAATTTAATATATGGTTTTCCATCATTTGGAAGATTACTTCAGAAACGAATAATTTTGAAATCCAATTTCCTTACATGTTTTCATCTTACTTATCTAATAAATATACATTTTCGATAGACCCTTATTAGTTTTTCGATAATAGCTGAATATTTGGATATACAATTTTGCTAAAAAATACCTAGAATTATACAATGAATCTAGATAACAATATGACGCAGATAGATTTATATGCACAAGTACGTAATTTTGTTCCCCGTTAATAATCGTGAGTGACACAAATTCTACTGAAAACGCGTCCAATTGCAGTAATTAACAGATTTAACCTTCCTAGGGACTGTATTGAAATAGTCTGTTATTATTATGGAAATTTAGATAAACACAACGTACAAATTTCAAACTTAACAATAACTTACCTTCTAATTCTTGATTACCTGCGATCATTATAAATAAAAAAAAAAATCTACAAAACAAAAACACACTTTCAAATAAAACACACTGGAAAAAATAAAAAACTGTTTTCAAATTTAGAAATGGAACACTGAAATAGAAGAACTTTATAAAGTTGAGTGGTTCAATCGTGGTTTCGTGAATGTTAGATGGATTCGGAAGCTCTCGGGCAACGAAGCGTCCCCTGCGACGGTCGGGTAGCTACTGGCGAAGGCTTCATATGTAACGGGCGGCATAAGCCTACCCTTACTTCACAGTTTCATTTTCTGAATATAATATATGTAGAACTTTAGTGTTCTAACTGAGATACCAGTTTATGAGGAAAATTAAAAAGGATATAGAGAACTAGATATGGAAGCAGACATAACTTCTTTAATATAATTCCATCATCATCACCAGCTTATCGCAGTATACTGCTGGACATAGGCCTCTCTAATTGCACGCTTCTTAGTTCGATCCTTGGCCTCTCACATCCAACTCCTGCCAGCCGTCTTGCGCCAATCATCAATCACTATAACTCCACCCCACTAATAAAGTTTGTGAGTACGTATGTATGTGTATTTATTGCTCTTTCACCCAAAAACTACTGAATGGATTTTGATGAAACTTCACAGTAATATAGCTTACACATCGGAATAACAGATACTATTATTTACCGCTTCGACGGACCTACACGCGGGCGGAATCATCATCCAATCCAACCTCTCCCAATGCACGCAACTTCTCGAACCCAGCTCCTGCCAGCCGTCAGCAATAATATTTATCTGTAATAAACAACTTGGATTGTTATCACGTCTATAACGCTAAATTACACAAACCGCTCGTGGAGTTTTGCGTATAAAACGTCGTAATAACATGTGTAAAACAAAGGGAATTTGAGTTTTAACTAGTTGTACTACGTTTTATAGTTATGTGTACATTAAGGTGGTTGTTATTTTAATGATGTCGTTTCTAGGAATTGTGTTGAAATAATTGATGTTTGAGCTTTTACAGCATTTTAGTATTATTCCTTGTATCATATATTACTATTATGATCTACTTATAGTCTTATTAGATTTTATTTCAGAATTACAGAAATGTTGTAGCATATTATTCTTGTAATTCTAAAGTTGTGTTTAGTTTTGCCGTAATTATGATGCCACTATCTTCTTGTTTCAATTTTATAATTTCTTTTTTTCAACAGACTTCAAAAAAGGAGAAGGTTCTCAATTGTACCCTATTTTTTTATGTTTGCTACCTTAGAACTTTCGATTAGGTGAATAATTTTGATCTTTCTTGTATATTTGAAAGCTGTTGCCTCCCATGTGGTCCCATGAAAAGTAAGGATCAGATGATAGGATCCTTGAGAAATTGAGAGAACTCCTCAAATTTCATAGACATATCTATCGCGATTTGGATACTCGGAAAAGTTTTCCTTTGATCGTTTTTTTTTGTTAAAATTATTTGCTTTTTATTTTTATTAGCTTTTCATATTTCGTTGGTCTAGCGGCTAACATATGCCTTTGCTGAAAATGATTTTGGAAAAATATATTAAATATTGTCTTACTATATAATAAAACATAAATGAACTTTGTTTATTGTGAATTCAAATTTGTGATACCACATTGGCGTGTCACTTGTGTATCAAAATATAAATATTCAAAAACAACATATCTGAATCAAAAGATATTGTATTATTTAATCAAGTCGTTGAGAAACCGATTTTAATTAAATTTCCCTCAGAGTTAACGCGCGGCTGCGGGATGTATTCCTATTAATCTACATCAACGTAATTTCAATTTTGGCATCCTTATAATGCCTCTTTTCTGATAGGCACTTATTGAATATACGTAATATAATTATTCTGAAGGGCACAATGTCTTGTTAGGGCTGTCTGTGACGTAAAAAATACTAATATTTGTAGAATATTATTTCGCTTCGCTGTATCATAACAAACCTCTGACCGGAGCAAAAAGTTTATCCTGCTTTGGCAAACAGTTAGTAAAGGTGCCGACAAAAACTGTATTAGCGAGGCTCCACCCCACCATATTTTCATCAACGTAGCATAATTCTCACGGAAAGCTAGACATAAAGTTGGTGAATGAAAGTTTTAGAATTGGCTTCAAATGTACTTTGACTCTATTTTTATAATTTTTTTATCAAAATTAAACAAAAACAATGTCTGAAAAGTAGTCAAGTCACAAGTAGGCTCAATTTTGAGTCAACTATAGAAAGAAAGAAAGAGAAATTAATTATCCATGGTCCACACACACACTAAAGTAATATTAATAAATACAGATTGTGTTTGCATCGAATGTGTGGACAAGAACGGGTTGCCATTTTAGCTGAATGCTGCGCGGTGACCGTGCACTGCTGATTTTCAGGACCAGGTAATTAGAAAACCACCATAATAGCATCCCAGCCAAATTTTATCTTATATTATAAGTGACTCTTAGATTCTGCTCATGCTTTCCATCAGGCAGGGCTGCCACTTCGGTAGGCCAAATGTTTATGATTACCTTTAGATTCAGTCTTCTGCATTTTTAGGTGAGTTATAATATAAATTCTCTGTATACCTCTAACTAGCAAAAAAATATGTTTATGTATTTATATAAGTAGTCTAGTACCCATAATACAAGCTCTGCTTAGTTTGGGATTAAATGGCGTTGAGGGATTTGTACGAAAAAAAAATTAAATTCGAAGAAATATATTTTATCGCTTGAGAGTGAAACTTGAGGAATGAATAAAACAGTTTAATACTATTCATCTTGATATATATCAAAGACGATGATACTGTTATTTAGTTAAGGTTATTTCTAGTCTAAAATCAAGTAAAGTAAATAAAATAAAATATTAAAAGGTTTCCTTCAAAAATAATATATTATTTCCTGTTTTTATTGTATTTGTATTATTGTATGTTTCCTTAAAGTTTTATAATTATCTAAAGAGGTTATATATCTCAGCATAGAACAACATGATAATTGCCCGTGTTGTCCTATGCTGAAGTGTCCTTAAAATATTCGCTTAAAGTCGTTTTTTTATCACTATTATAAATTCAGAAGTAATATTCTTAAAACTTACAAGACCTTAGACTAGACTTTAAAGATAAAAAGTTAATAAAAGCAGAGTCTACATTTACTAAGCGAATCAACTATCATCAATAACCTTTAAAAGTTTTATGATTCAACATCTTTACATAGTTGCGAAAATTAATTAAATTGATCTTACAAAATTTCAATATCTCACTATTTTACAAATTCCTACCTTATTCTTCTCGGCATAAGTACTTGTGAAGGAATCTACTATAATATATAACTTTGGGAAGTGAAACTCCGTCAGAAGCAAGAAATCAGACGTTACACAAACAAGTTGATATTGAATAAAACGCAAAGTCCCGAATATGTAGAAATGGAGTCTTAAAATTTACAAAACCATAATTTTTAGATGTCTTATACTCAGAATCACTTTAGCTATTACGTGAAAATACAATATTGATGCGCTTTAAACATCAAACTCCACTTAAGCTACAGAATGTGCTAAAGGAAAACTTTCGTTTTTTACCAGTCGCTCCGTCGAAAAACTGAAATTCAGTTTTAAACCTGTTGAACTAGTATATAACTAGTATAGAACAAATAAACTTGGTAATAAAGGCTAGAAAGATAAATATCTAATATATAAATAATATATCGGATGGTACGATGGGTCAGTCGGTACAGTGAATAGTGACCCTGACTGCTATTTCAGAGGTCATGCGTTCTAATCCCAGGCTGGACAAATATTTGTGTGATAAATACGGACATTATCCAAATGTACTTTATATTATCTGTTTTTCTGCAACTCAGGTTCTGTCTAGTTTGTCATCAAACAGCTGTGTTTGTTATGTGTAAACTTGATACGTAAAATTAACCTATCGCTGTACTCCTAACCGTCTACAGTACACACTATGCCGATCTTTTTAGGGTTCCGTAGCCAAATGGCAAAAGACGGAACCCTTATAGATTCGTCTTGTCTGTCTGTCTGTCCGTCCGTATGTCACAACCACTTTTTTCCGAAACCATAAGAGCTATATTGTTGCAACTTGGTAAGTAGATGTAATCAGTGAACCGCATTAAGATTTTCTCATGAAAACAGAAAAAAAACAATATATTTTATATAACAATATACTTGGAACTGAAACTCAAATTTTTTTTGATGTGAAACATCTATAGGCGCACGTATGTGAAACATGGTATAGACGCACGTAAAATAGATTTCTGGCCTGGCGATTGGCGACGCGTCGCCACGGCACGCTATACGATGGTATATATAACTCGTGCGAGCTAAGATGGCACCTGGCTCAAAACGAAACATGATACGGTTCCCCCGCGTGATACCCCTCTGTCGTCTTGCGAGTAGCGTTAGCATCACTATTACCGTTGTACGAATCTTAACATAATAATTTTAGTTTATTAGGTATTACCTAATGTCATTTAAATCACTTCACGAATTCATATTATTAATATATCATTAGATTCATCTGGATAACCAAATTTTTTTAAGAAAGGTCACACAAAAAGAAATTGCACGACGACTATGAGACGCAATAGCTTAAAATAAAGAAAATCCAAATACATACGATATTTAGAGACTACGATTAAAAGGCTTATCATGACGATTTAAATATGTATTTTATAACCATTTTTCAGTTCCTAATTTCATTTAAAATGATATTAGGTATTACCTAATATTATTTAAATCACTGCACAAAGAATGCATTCGGGTAAATAATGAATGAGGCCTGCTTCCTATTGGTATGCATATGTATTTTCTTAACTCAGGTAGTAAATTACCACTTAAGATAAAGTAGTATGTTATGAGAAACTACTTGAAGCAAAATAAATGTTGAAATTTAATAAAACTAGAATAAAGTATATTTTTCTTGCACTCAGTACTTTAAACGACTGACATTTGAGTCAGGTGCCATGTTAGGTCGCACGAGTTATATATACACACTACTGCATATAGACTGTATATATATATTTTCGTCGTTTTACTTTTACAATATGTTCTTTTCTGCATATTACTTTTACAAAATAATGGCGATGTTTCACATCTGCCAGGCGTCCCGTGACGGCTCACATTTTTCATCAAACCCATACGTGTGGGGTATCTATGGATAGGTGTTTAAAAATGATGTTGAGGTTTCTATTATTATTTCTTTCTAAACTGAATAGTTTGGGCGAGAGACACTTCCAAAGTGGAAAAATGTGTGTGTCTCCTCCCCCCTGTAACTTCTAAAATAAGAGAGTGATATGTTATACATTACCATGCAAACTACCAAAGAAAATTGGTTTGAACGAAATTTAGTAAGTAGTTTTTTTTTAATACTTTTATAAATCGTAAACCTTAATTTACCTTTCATTCAATCAATACACGAATATATAAACATTTATCAAAGTTACAACGAACTACAAGAACTTTTATATGATGTTACTTTCTCATACGGAACCCTTCATGGGCGAGTCCGACTCCATATCCAGTCACCCCATAGAAGGATGGGGAGTTCTGTTCACCACTCACACCCTTGCACCATACATCGCCATAAACCGGACATCTCCGTATATAGCTGTCTTGTCGCGAGACTGGCTATACAAAAGTCACCCAGTGTTGACCAGTCTTAGTGCAAGCTGTTGGAAGTGCTCGTTAAAAAGTCACGTTAGTCTCCTTTACGTGCTGGCCTTGGAAGTCACCGCTTTAGAGTAGTAGAAATACGCACAAGAACTAAACGGTTTAGCTCTTCTTTCCTGTGCCGAGCAGTTAAAATCTGAAAACTCGCTACCATCCCACGTGTTTCCTTCTCATTATGATCCAGGGTCCATTAAGAGGGGTGTGAAAAACATCTCACAAAGCCGCCATAGTTTGGGTCAGCATCGCCATACTTCCTGCATCGCAGGCAGTCTGGTGGCCCCCACTCTTGGATTCCATTCATGCTTAACATCAGGCAGAGTGTGGTCACATTGGTAGCCATAAAATAAAAAATAAAAAAAAAACATGCTCGCCCGAACCGGTACGAGGAATACGCAGTTCTCCCCAAGGAGTGCTAACCATCTCTGTTTTGGACAGTCCTAACTTATCCCTCATCGGCCACTATCTTCAGACCATTAGTTCATCGTAACCTACACTACGTTTACGTAATCGCGGTCTCCGCAATAATAACACATTATACATTGAATATTACAATAGACGGTTACATTCATATAACTGCTGGCCAATTATATGTTCAGTATAATGTGGGGACTACTAACAGACCAAAACTATTGGTATGTATATAACTATTGTATGTATATAACGGATATTGACATAGGACAGTGTGCGACAATGGCAACTTAAGTGAACAGAGCTAGTTCCGAGTTCTGTGTAAAGTTGGGAGCGTGTCGCTTGTGAGCTTTCGTCTTGATGAATGTGCTGTTCACAGATCAAATATAGGGATGCTGCACTAACTTATAGCATAAAATAGACGAACTTTTATCACGATAAATAGGATTATGAAACTTTCCCTGTTCATTTATTTTCTCAGATCTTTATGAACTAATAACGTCACGTCAAGTCAGTCTTTGATAAATATGTTTCCATGTAAATTTGTCCGTGTGGTGACGGATTAAGAATACAGGATGTCACCACTCCTATTCATCCCGCAGGTGTCGTAAAAGGCGACTGAAAGATAAACTACGCAAGACAACATCAATGCAAAGAGAAGGAAAACTTGAAACCAACCCCATACCAACCCGTCTGGCCAGCGTGGTACAGTAGGCCAAAACCTCCTTTCTAAGGAGAGGCCTATATCCAGCACTGGACTGTTGAAGGCTGTTGATGATGATGACGACATGTAATTTTTTTAAGTAGATTTTTAATTGAACTACACGCTTTGTTGGTTTTGTCCAAATAAATAAATGTTTTTTTGACTGCTGCTCTGCTCACGTGTATGTCAGTGAATGCGATGAAACGTATTCTATGGTCCTTCTCCAAAGTTAAATTTATCTGTATACCAAAATTCATTCTAATCAGTTCCGCAGTTTAGCCGTGAAAG
Source organism: Phragmatobia fuliginosa (assembly GCA_932526445.1). NCBI lineage: Eukaryota > Metazoa > Arthropoda > Insecta > Lepidoptera > Erebidae > Phragmatobia > Phragmatobia fuliginosa. Next base: position 1,045,328 of record OW052067.1, on the reverse strand, counting down.
CGTAACAGACAGATCAATACACTACTTTTGAATTGCATGCATTCTGCATGCGGCTCTGTCGGGTATATGTGAATTATTGCAGTAAAAAGCAGCCTATATTTTTCCTTACCAATCAAGGTACTTATCATCATGGCAAATTTTAAGGTTTAACCACTAAAGATAACAAACAGACGGATAGACAGATGTATTAGTAATTAGTATAGATGGTTATGTTGGACTTGAACTCGTCTCGAGTACCAGGTGTATCTTAGAAAATAAATCCTTAGATCCCTAGGCAGGCTGACAGAGATAATTTCGTATTCATAATCATCATCATTATCATCATCAACAGCCTTTAACAGTTGACTGCTGGACATAGGCCTCTCCTTAGTAAGGAGGTTTTGGCCTACTATACCACGCTGGCCAGACAGGTTGGTAAAGGGTTTGTTTCAAGTTTTCCTTCTATTGGCAGTGATGTTAGCTGCTTATTTTCTTAATTCGCCTCTTACGACACCCATGGAATGAATAGGGGTGGTGACACTTTGTATTCTTAATCCGTCACCACACGGAAGGTATTCATAATGCAAGTATAGATTTAAGATCATTTACAGCATGTCTGGGACACAACACTAATAACCGTATTGGTTACAAGATTATTTGTTATGAATGAGCATCGAACATAGAATCACTAACCATTAGACCTAAGGGTCTGTTAAATTCGTTTCTAAATGATAAATGTAGGGTCGGCGTGTAAAATAGCCGAATACCTGGCGTGGAGAGGATTATGAGGCGGTATAATAAAAATGCGGTTGATCAACGATAAACAAAGAGCACTCACCTTCAACTTTTCAGGATGCCCAGCAGAACCGTCACAGGCACCGTGTAGTTTCAGGCACAGGTTGAGGCGCGACGATATTAATTTACAGGCGGTGACGATGCGGATATAATGAAGCGATGAGATATGACGTGATATGCGTATATATTAATACAATTAATAAAAATTACAGCGTTAGCGTAGGCGGTGCGGTTAAGTATCAAGAAGGAATCTGAATGACAATACACAAGGATTACTGTCAAAAGATCATTTTGTTTTTCACGACCTCATTATTTTTTATACGACCATAGAGGTCGTGAATCGACGTAGGTTTTATTCCGTGGACACTCCTTCAAGCGTCCAGCGAGCGGTATCTCTGTCAATTCGAAGTTCAACCGCAAGATGACGTAATGAAATAATTTTGAAAGGAGGTGCGTTACTTGACAATAAAATTAAGCGCATGGAACCGATAAAAAGCGTTTGCGCTTAACCAATAACTTTTGTTGTTAATAATTATAAAATTGTAACATGTCTTGCAAATACATAAATAATTATGACGCAGTACTCACAGATTCAGACCAATTATTTGTGAATCACACAAATCATTGTCCCTAGTTGTTTCCAAATCTACACTAACCATTGTATATAAACAGCGTTTATGGTTAATGCTTATTGTTTGTTGTTTTGGATATGACAGTTTTAGCTTATAGCCTATTCTGATGTTCTACCTATAGGGGTATACAGGGTGTCCCAGAAGACGACACCAAGCCGGAACCGGGTGATAGTCATAGTAGCTATCAGAAAAAAAAAGTCTTGCATTTTGAAACTTATTTCATCTTTCTTTTTTTTCTAAAAAATGTACATCCTGTGATGATTTTTGGACTCCTGTTCTACGATATTTATTCGTAGCTCCTGTTGCTACACTTCATAATTTTTTCCTCAATTTTGTTTCGTAATTCTGAATAGTGCTTTTTTAGCCTGTAGTCTTCAATTCTACGCCAACTGCTCCGGTTTGGAAGCAGATGTCGCTTTTTAAGAAAAAAAAAATCTAAATTAACACGTTGGACGCTTTGCGGCCCACCGGTGAGCCTAGTCTACTATTCCATTGGGGCCAAGGTAAAATCATGAAGTTACTATTTTTTGTCAACTTGAAATTTTCATCCCTACGTTTATAAAATGCGTAATTTTGTACAGAAAATAAAAATTAGCAATTTCTACCGTCTAGTTTTAAAGATATAGCAAAAGGCTCACGGGTGGGTCGCGTGGCCTCCTACAAAGGAATAAAGATTTTCCGTCGGCAGGGGCCGCGGGGTCACGCTACGGCTCACCCGCGCGTACGCCACTCGTAAAGTCGTTTATGAAGCTAGCTATAGATTTATTGTTTAATACTGCGATGGTAAATCAGTGACAAAAAACTATCCAAATTATTGATAACAGGAGGCTTATATTGATGAAACTTTGCGGAGTCTTACCGCCACTCCGACCGAAAAGTATCTACTTATTGCGAAAGTTGTCCAAGTAACCCTTACTTTTTGCTTACAGTGGTCTAACAAAATTCATTTTTTATTTTTATATTTATATTTCTTTAGTTATATGATTATTACAGATGAACTATTGTTCTGATAAAGAAGATAAATAGTGCCATTCAAATGTGATTATTAGATTTCATGAAGTATGACATAAGTTAGTTATAATGTTCGTAAGAGATATTTTTATTTGTAGAATAAAAAGTTAATTATGTTCCAGTATTTTAAATACTTGAAATTTTTTAATAATTTATAATATTTTCCTGGTTTTATTGAATTTCATTATAATCTGTAAGAGCAACCCTAGTGTCGTCATTACAAGTCTTAAAATTACTACAAATTTCTAAAGGATTTAAAAACCACGCCGTCCGGTTAGGCTACAGGGCCACGCGGCTCACTTTAATATGGAATTTGTTCGATAGCTACAATACTTGGCTTGTGGGAAACGTTTTCGTTGAACCTAACACTCGGCTCACCGGTGACCCCCGTGGCTTGAACGGTTCAGCAAGGGAAGGCTCACCGGTGAGTCCCGTGGCCTATACGGAAATACTCAAATTTTCACGTGGCGTTTAACGTGTTAATACTTCTCTTAAATTCAACTGACTGTACTGAAAAAAAATCTCCAATGTCTTTCATCTTTTTAAGAGACTGCACTTCCTGATGGCAAGCATAAGTAGAATATAAAAGTTGTGTTTGTAAATGCATACAACGCAGTATGGTGACCACACTATGGCATGTGTGTGACATGCTTTTGCACGTTTAGCACTAAGAACTGGGAAATTTGGGAACACTATGCGAAAAGCCTCGGCTCCTATTATTCATGGCATGATAATAAATTTATATTATCTACATATACATACAACTAGAGGTTTCCGGTTTAAACTATTAATTTCTGAGATTAGCTCTTACAGACAAACATTATATTAAGCTTTATAATTTTAGTATAGATACAGAAAGAAAAGAATATATTCAATGGTTTCTAAACAAATACACATACGAGTAAAGCTTAATAGCGTACGTTTATAAAACGACACCTGACCCGCATCTTATTAAAAGTTTCAAAACCCTTATCCAGAAAAACACATGCTTCCGAAACCCTTTCTCGAAAACCGGTAAAACAACGGTCAAAATAATTGTGTTCTATTTGAAAGTTAATTTAAAGTATTTGAATAAAATATGCATCAATGTGCAGTAAAAAATGTTATGGGAATTGAGTCTAGTCATTTTCTTTTAAAGAATTACATGATTACTTACAAAATTATAAAACAATGTCCGTTTTTTCAAAATAATACTTAAGCCATTTCTTTACTAAGAGCCCCCCAAATAAGGTTGCTCTTAAATTTTCAAAGACATTTAAGCACTTAGGTGTCCCCGAAAGGTGGTTGAAAACCTAAACTTTCCCTAAGTGGCGCTTCATATTTAGGGGAAATTGGTGACAACAGTCATTAGAGTGTTGAATTGGTGTACTCTTACACTTAAAGAAAACTACAGCAAGGAGAGTGAAATAAGCTTATATAAAAAATATAGTTTTAAAAAACTAAACAAACACGCTTTTTAAGTAAAAAGTAGACAATTATTTTTATGTAACAAAGCGTGGGGCGACGCGACGTTATTGAAATATTTTCAGAAAGCACCCCACGCTTTGTTACATAAAAAATATTTTCTACTTTTTAGTTAAAAAGCGTGTTTGTTTAGTTTTTAAAAAAAATATTTTTTTAGACAAAAAAGTTTTTTTTAAATCTTTTTTTTTGAATTAATGTATTGTCATCGGTACTCGATAAATCTACAAAGTTTGAACGGAATCTGGCCGTTTAAAGTGGGTCAAAATCGCGCCCAAAGGAGTCGGTTACAAACAAACATACAGGTGAAGCTAATATAAAGCGTGTAACAAAGCGAATATAGAAAAATTTAAATGAAAATTATCTACTACATATTATCGTCAAAATATAAACAATTAAACAAATTTGATAAAAACACCAAATGAAGAATAAAATACATTGAGGCTCACATTAAATCTAAACTTGTGCAAATTCTTATATTTAGGCAAATGTGGTCAAATATTATATGTATACCGATCAGTCTTTGATACTTGTAACATCACTTAGGTTCTGTCTTTTTTGCACCAATCAGCCACTTAGGTAAAATAATCTTATATTTATATTATCATCAGCCTATCGCAGTCCACTGCTGGACATAGGCCTCTCCAATTGTAATATCGATAAAATAAGAGTTAACTTAACTTTGTCTATACGATGTAGTAAAACGTATTTGCTGAAAGCTTCAAAAAAATCGAAAATACTTTTTTTACTACCCTATAGGTAAGATTTTTGAATAAAATGTACACCTAACTACACGCATAAAGCAATATTTAGAAATCCTTTCTTTTAAATACCGCTATATAACCTCATTACCGCAAAAAGGGTTCATTAGAACTATTTATGAGGTCTACCACCTAATTAAGAGCTTTAATAGCCTGACTTTATACAATATAAAAGAAGATAGCTAGTACTTAAAAATAACTATAGCAAAGTTAAACAAATAACTGGGCATATCTGACAAACTAGGCTTATAGGCTTGTAATATATATATTCTCAAAAAGTTGCTTATTCATTTATTAAACACTTTTACTACGAATCGGTAATTTACATCTAAACACAAAACAAATCGTCGTATCCTAATCATTACACACCATATGTCCGGCTCTTTTGACCGAGTCGTCTAACAAATGTATGAGAATGACGTCATCTGAATGTTAAGTCAAAACATGGTCGCAACAAAATATTAGTCAAATTCAAATTCAAATTCAAAATTCTTTATTCACTTAGGATGCAATACATCTCTTGTGACAGGTCAAGATTCTACATGTACATTTATGCCATGTTCGCAAACAATAGGTAGAGCCGGAGAAAAGAACATGGCAATAAAAACTCGCGGCCACTCCTTTCAAATCGCCAATGTTTACATAGTTTTAATGTTTATAAACCTGATATGGGGGTAAGGTGCTGCCACTAATATACTATACACCATGTTAGAGGACTGATGCAAATTATAGTGATTAAAAATTAGAACTTATGCTAATTTAAAAAAAAAAAAAAAAAAAAAACAGCAGCCTCAGTGGGTACAACATAGTAGGAGCATCTACTTACAACAAAGGTAAAAACTATATGTGCTCAAATATTGGCCAAATTACTGGTAACGAAAGATTAAATATAAAATATTAATTATAAGATCAAAAGAAAGAGAAGAATGGCCTTTATTCGACACGTAGAATCTTTACTTACAAAAGTAAAATCATGCTCTTAAACAATGTGATAACAACATTCACATGAGTAGAATTAAATGATAAGGAGCAAGTAGTCAAATCCATTTTTCTTTATCATTTAAAAATTCGTCAACTGTATAATAACCTTTACGTATAAGATAAGTTTTGACTACATTTTTAAACTTTTCCACTGATAGACTCATAACACTAGCTGGTAACCTATTAAAAAATCGCACGGAAAGACCCATAAATGAATTATGCGTTTTATGTAGCCTATGATATTCACCTACTAATTTATGCTTATGTCTCGTGTTCACCGAGTGAACGTCACTATTCCTGTGATATAAATGCATATTTTGTTTTATAAACATAATGTTTGCAAATATATATTGTGATGCAACTGTCATAATGCCTATCTCTTTAAACTTTTCTCTAAGGGAAACTCGTGCACCTAGTTTGTAAATCGCACGCACTGCACGTTTTTGGAGAATGAAAATTGTTTGAATATCAGCTGCCTTGCCCCATAGCAGAATGCCATACGACATGACGCTGTGGAAATAACCGAAATATACTAGCCTTGCTGTTTCCACATCCGTAAGCTGTCTGACTTTGCTGACAGCATACGCTGCAGAACTGAGTTTCCCTGCGAGACACGATATTTGGGCGCCCCACTGTAACTTACTATCTAAAGTAATTCCCAAAAAAACCGTTGAATCAACAAAATTAATAACTTCATTGTTTAAAACTAGATTTGTACTGATATTCCTTACATTTGGCAAACTAAACTTAATACATTTGGTTTTTTTAGAATTCAAAAGCAAGTTATTTGATGTAAACCAGTCAAGGACCAATGCGAGGGACCTATTTACTTCGTCAGAGTAAACGTTTTTGCGATTAGTTTTGAATATAAGAGAAGTGTCATCAGCAAATAGAACAATATCGCATAACTTACTAGTATAAAATGGCAAATCGTTTATATACACCAAAAATAAAAAAGGACCCAGAATTGAGCCTTGTGGCAATAGGTAAAGGTCAATAGTATAAGAGAAAAGAGACATTACCTATTGCAGGAAGAGATTCGACGCGAAACACTTGCATTTTGGCTTAGGGTGCTGGATAGATATCGAATGCATGAGTGAAACTTTGAATTACTTAACAGTTGGGAAACCAGTAAGGGCCATTAGCCAGTAACTTATTACAGATTTGGTTAAGCTTAAGTATTAAAAGGATGTCTGAATAAAGATATTCCCGAGTCTCACTTAATTTTAGAAGCAGGCTTTATGGTTGGTCGTTTTACTATGTTTTAAGTTGAGGAATGAAAGAATTTTCCTAAAGAGATTTTAACTCGTAAGAAATAGGTTAAGATTATGTGAATTTTCAAAAAAAAAAATCCATTAGAAGTCTATACGATTTAGAAAAACGTATTTGCTATAAAATTTAAAATACGTTTTTACATCATTTTATTCAGAAAAAAATACTGCATCGAATGGTCTAAGTCTCGTAATTCTAACGTTAAAAAATACTTACGCTTTAAGGGTTTTGCACAATATTTGTGTCTTTTTTGATGTAAGTCTGCTAAAAAACAGTATTTTCATGCATTTGTTGCGTAAGCCATTCTTGCAGGCAGTACAAAGGCTATTTAGTTACTTAAAAAACATGTATGCCAATAACAGCAATTAAAACTTTTAAACATAATAGAAACATCTAGTTGCCACAGAAAATTCTTCGTTCTTCATGGTTACAGCATTCTATGTCTGTAAAATAAAAATTGATTGACAAAACCACTGCTTTTAATTGACTTAGAATTATATCTTTATACGTAACATGTAACACAAGAATTTTCTAAATGTAGAAAAATGTTTTATCTTCTTAAACATTTTATTTTTTGCGGCTTACAGCCAAAACGTTTTTTACCGTCGATATAACTATAGATTATGCTATCGCCCTTTACAAGAAAACATTTGTGAACCACGTGGCACAAACAAAGTATTTAATAAAACCTTCCGAGAAAAATCTTTCTTGGTAAAACGTTTAGTATATGCATATTCACACTGCAATTTAGCCGTATGAAATATTCGAGGAGAGAAAAGAGAAAATGTTGTACTTCCTTGTAGTACTGACCTTTTTAAATTTTATCAAACCAAACCCAAATTAAGGAGAGCTTGTAATATGGGTACTAAACAACTACAACACATACATACTTTTTTTTATAAATACATACATATTATACATAGAAAAACACCCAGAAACCTAAACAAATATTTGTGAATTACACAAACATTTGTCTGACCCTAGAACCGAACCCAAGACCTCTTGACCAGCAGCAGCATACGCTAACCACTAGACCCACAAGGCACACAATAATATATATCAATGATGAATCTATAAAAGGCTTCTTATCAAGATTAGTTTTGGATTAGGATAATCCCCCTTCTCTCTAAAAGTTAAGCGGCTGACTCATGAAATCTGAAAAAAAATTGTGTTCGGAGTCCATGCTAGGAATTTAAAAGGAAAACTATAACGGCTTAGATTACTTTATAGAGATCTGATTTGTAAAATGAGCAAACTTGCAAAACTTTTGACAAAAATAACGAAATAATAAGTAAACATAACAATATTAGACAAGGTTTTAAATTCACCTACTATTGTGAATGACTACGGAACCCTATTCTATGCATGCACTGACAGTCACTTGACCAATTTTTAAAATTAGTGTCGAGAGAAATAATCATATACAGGAAGCCGCAGACAGTAGTCAGTCAATAGTAAACATGATGGCAGGAAAAATACATAAAAATACACGAAATAAATAAACACCTTTATATAAAGCTAATGAACAACAGGTGAGCGATCTCAAGAGAGTGAAACAAAAATAAGGTGTAATGAAAAAACAAGATGTTAGCACTCGCTGAATAAATTCCTTGAAAGTACCAATCTCGCTAATCTTTACTGAGACAGCTATTCATTCCAACAGAAAAAGTACCTACTAAGCCGATTTATTTCTACTAATAATACTTTATTCCATTTTTAGCAAACTGTCTTATATATCAGCTGCTCTAAATGTGATTCCCTTTAGACCAATTTGGAGTAAATGGGCTGAGAACCTTTAGGAATATTCATAAATTATGGTTCATTAGTGGCACTGTCCGCACTGCAAATGAAATTAGGAGTTCTAATAGTGTTTGTTTGGAGAAACCAAATTATTTCTTCAAATAGGTTATGAACTCATCGGCTTAGTGTCAATATTATAGGATGTCCTCGGAAAATAATATCTGAATTATACAAATAAAATATTGGAATGTCATAGGTAATACATATAATTGGAATAGGTATACAAACGGGCGGCCTGATGGTGTTCCAGGTCGAATGCCGGTAATAGCTCCGTCGGTACTTGGGGACAAACTGAGGCAAATTTTCACTGAGTACCTCTGCCTCGGTATCTTTAGCCTCGGCTGGAATTCTGCAGATTCTCCCGACGCGTTCCAACCGATATGCTTGCTGAAAGTCAGGGAAACTCTTTGCGAGAATTATCTTGGATCGTATCAGCGGGCGCTGTGGGTCGCGTGTGGGACCTAATCTGTCAGACTGCCAGTTTGCCATTTACCGGGTAAAAAAATCGTAACTATGCAAACGGGCTGTCATTTTTTTTTTTAAGACAAACAGTGTCTCTGCTCACGGACAAAACTAACTCAAGAGTAAGAAGGTCCAGCTAAGGAAATATAACTTACTGGGTATAAATAAGGGACGATTTGTTTAACACCGGTCATCTATGAGTTCTATCACTTCGGTCGAACCTGATACATATCTTGCGAAACACAGCATTTCTACGTTATACTGTAAAAGACTAACTCTCTTTTAAGTATATTTTAGTCATCTTCATCTAGATGAAGTGTTTTCAAGTTAGTGAATGCTATTGATGATATATTTTCATACGACAGCAAAAATTTAGTCACAGCCAAGTCACATTGTTTCATTGGATCTGCTCGATATTCGCTGATCTATTTCTGTAATGTTTATCGACCTACAGCAGTTCATACTCCTAATATAGTAGCGAATAAACCTTCTTTTAAATAAATATCCTGTAATAGATTTCATAACCTCGGATTTATAATAACCAACATCTTTCGTGGAATTCAATTTAGGTGAGTCGTGGTTTAGTTTCGTTTCATCCCACGATTTATTTTTGTTTACATTAATCATGTTACACCCGTAACAATTCTGTAATGTCATGCAACAGTTTACCATGTCTTAAAAAGTGAGTCCTGCCTCAGTGCCAAGATGTCTCGGTTTCAATAACCGTGTCGAGTCAATGATGTTGTTGGTTTTTTCTTACAAAAAATCCTTAATAACAGCCAAAATAGCGGAGTGTGGAAGTTTGACGAAGTTTTACACCCGTGTTTCGAAAGCCGTTACCACCCGTTAAACGTTCAAGACATTCAAGACCAACCTGGATGTTTTGAACATCTATCAGCAATCATTATGTGTTAAATATTTTTGATTAAATAAATTATTATTATTATTATTAACATCTCATTAATCGTAATGCGAAGTGCTCATAGCCAACTGGCCTTGGGTGATTGGAAATAATTACCGCAACGAAAGTGTGGTCAGACCTAGATGGGTGACCGTTTGCGGCATATGTTATGAGCGTTTCCGTGATTCGGAGGTCACGTTAAGCAGTCGGTGCCGGTTGTTATCATAACAGTCGTGAAGCTTAGTTGGACACCTAGGCGCGGCATAACAACATCCAACGGCAAGATTACGTAACCACAACGTTTCTTGTCAGTCCCCAACCCGCGTTCGACCAGAGGAGACCCAGCAGTGGGACGTTATGGGTTGTTAATCGTAATGCACTAATAAATTAAGAAAAAAAAACTGTTAAAATTAGAGATCGTTTTTTCGAGTTTTAACAAACCAAGGACAGTGTCGGCCATCTACATTGTGTGGAGACACATTGTGTGGACGTATTTAAATAGAAAAAACACAAATTCCATTAGGAATTCCTCAAGTTGGTGACCTTAATGGAATCCGGAAATAGAACATTCTGCACATTGTTACAGCAAAACACTTTGTAGCCGGAGGTTTAGTTTTAAAACATAAATTTGCCTTTCCAGTGAAATGACAAAATACTTGTGGTTTAGCTGTGTTTGGGGACGTTTTACACTTTAATATATTTTCTGGTTTATTGGAATACTTATGATGCGAGCGAAGCTGCGGGCATCAGCTAGTATATAGTATAATATAGATAATGATAATAACGCCGCTTTAAAGTCCTAACTTTACGTTTCAAGTTTAAATTTCCATTTCTTTTACTTAAGTAAGTGCATAACATATACATTAAAACAAATCGTAATTCCTAATCAAACAGCTATGCATAAGCACCGATTCAATAACAACTCAACAACAGTAAGACATGTGAGATCAATTCCACATATGTACATACATCAGATAATAATAAAAACATTTAAAGAACACTTATAGAAGATCAAACAGAAGATATTCATTTTGAATAAACCTTCTTGTATAAAAGTGTCCCTCTCCAAGATATAAATAGGGTATTTCTTATAACATTATGTAAATGAAATAAATCGTTTAAGGATAAGTGGCCTTTATCTCTGTATATATTGGAAATAGGTAATTTAGGTTCGTGAACGTTAGTGTAATTTCGAATTGAAGGTTTTACGATCTTATTTCGAAATGTTTAACGGTACAATGTTTTATTTTGGATAACTATGAATATGATATGAAATTCGTAACATAACAAAGTATGCTTAAATTTAACCAAATAAGTGTATAAATATATTTGAAATGTTTATAAAACAGAAAATATAAAAGAATGCAAGTTAAGTTGAACGATTTCGAACAAGTAATGATATTGTTTTACACAATGAAATAACGCATCAAGCTAAATTAAAGAGGTGAGGTTCATGGTTACGAAATATAAATTACAAAATATGACGAACTCCGTTTATAAGTTTCTTGAAGAAACTTATAAATTAACTAGAAATTTGCCTATAAACTTTAAAGAAACAATAGCGCTAATTGAAGAAAAGACTTAAAAGCAAAAGAAAACAGAAAGTTTATAGCGCTAAGATGGTTGTTATTAAACTAAACGCAAACCATAGCTTCAAGGCTAGATAGTTATCTATCACAAATGAAAAACGAACGCAAATTTAACACCTTCAATGTATCTCATTTATAAATTCTCTCCTAATAGAATCTACCAACTGATATAATTTTTCATTTAACGTCATCAAAATACCCTCGTAAAATACTTTGTTGACGCCAAACAATTTTGTCAAAGCTTGATAAGAGACCCGAGGGTCCTCGTACACATTTTTGTAAGTAAAGGTCTGAATTATCTAAGTTTTAATAGGTAGGTTGGCTTAGAATGTGAAGTAGGTATCAGTATTCAGGACTATGTACGATGAGTTATTACTAAAGAATTTTATAATTATTTATTCAAGTAGATACATTTTCGTGACTTCATTACAATTACATCAACACAGTCTCAAGAAAAATGATAAAAAATAATCTGCAGACATATAATCTTAGGTATAAGGTTCTAAATATAAAATACCACCGATCCCACACCAAAATTTGAATCTCCATTTGTCAAAAGTTTTGGTTAGGTATGTTTATATTGCATGATAAATTTCCTGTTCATTTCTAATAAAAAATTTACCCAAATTTTTTTTTAAAACTTTTGTCAATATATTATCGTGTGAAATCATACCCTTTTTTACAGGCTTTTTTTAGCTTGACCTGTATGTTTGTTTGTGTGTATGTTTGCAACCGACTCCGTTTGTGTGTATGTTTACGTTATTGAAATATTTTCAAAAAACACTAGCACAAGTAGTTTTTTAAAACATTTTTTTTTCATTTATTTTATTCCGAAAAAAAATATTTCAAGACAATATTTTGTTATAAAACCGCTATTGTGTAGGTTTAGTGTTTCATAACTTTTTTTAAATGACGACGTCCTATGCAAGAGAGACCAGACTCGTGAGAGATCTATTTTTTTTATTACAACCGTTAACTTTTTCCAAGGCTTTGCTACTGTCAAAACTTTTAGGTTTGTTCGGAAATGTTTTTCTTTTTGCTTCATATTATGATTGGCATCCAAAAAGTTGATAGGTATACAAAACGTCAAGGTGATCTGATAAACGGTAAATATAATAGTTCTCCTATGATGTGTAAATTAAGATGTACGTTAAAAAGGAACTCAGACCTATAGTAATCGTATTTGCAAATAGTATTTTATAAATATAACATTAAAAATAATAACAATTAATGTATTTTTTCCTGTAATACTGATAGGCTTCAATTTATAATCATAGGTCATTGGATGGTTATATCAACTAAATAAGATCCGTGCTTACGATAAACCAACCACTGAGATAATGAATTTATTTACGCCTACTTTACAAATTATGCTGTGTTCTTAAATAGCTTTTGAACTAAAATTAAATTTCTTTCCAACGAACCGCAGTATGGTAATATAAACTAATTGTACCTTATATCGGCTTAAGAAAGAACTTCACCCCAAAAGTGGTTCTTTACATTCTTTAATGATAATAATAGGATTTTTATTAGGAAAGTTACGTGGGTTTTATGTTGTGAGTAAGCTTTGCAGGCTTCAGTGAAACAAGATCGCAACTTCACAAAGGAGCTGATTTTAGATGAACTGGCTATGTTGTAAGTTTCACAGGAGAATTTTGAGATAACCAAATTTAATAGCCATCAAAGAAAGGCAGGACGAAGTTTAAATCAAATTTTGCTAATAAAAAATCCTTTGAACAAATTAATCTGCTCGTACCTAGTAAGGTTGCCTTTTAGAAGTCGTTGTCTAATTATTAAAACTTACTTTTGTAATTTCTTTGTACCCGAATTTTTCTTCTTCATTTCCATTAAAAAAATGTTTTAAATTTAGTAAAATTTAACATTACAAATTATATAACTTACAAAGTCAAATAAATATCGATGGTCTCGCGGTTAGCGTATGCAACTGCCTATCGAAAGGTCTCGGACCCGATTCCCGAGACCTTTCTTTTAGCGTAGGTTTTGATTTTGACGTTCTCCTTAAAATCGCACCTTTACAAAAAATAATAATATATAAACACACAGTAAAGATAAAAAAATACGTATATCTGTTCTTTACAAGTATTCGCCTTCACCTTTGACAAAGATTATTATTACCAATAATTTAATTTAATTATTTAGAAAATTTGATTCTGTCTTGTATAATTAAATATCTAACCACCATATTAGATTGTTGAATTATTTAAATAATTATTACAGAGACAAAACCCGTCGGCTTAAACGTCATTAACTGAACTATTTTGAAAATTTAGTTGGCCTAATTCACTTCAACATTTCTATTATTAATATTATTATAGATAACGTTCGAAAAACAGAAGTGGGGTTCCTTCTGACGCAGTCAAGTAATAAAAACCTTAACGAACAAGACGAACAAAGACCAAAAGATAACAACACTTCTCACCATAAAAAACTATAAAATAGCTAGATTAATAAAACCATAAATTTATTCCTGAACAATTCAACCAAATTACAGCAATGAACACATTTTTCACAGGTACCTTATTGCTTTCACAATTGTTCACGTAAGCTCGAAATGCAAAACATTTAACACGCGACTAACTGCCCATAGGTAGTAAAGTAAAGAATGTAGTAAAGAAGTAAGGTAAAGAATGGGCCGGCTCGAGCCGGCCAGTACTACCCTCACACAGAAGACCATCCTAATAATGACAGCATTCTTGCTGTCGTATTTCGTTGGTGAGTGTGAGACCGGAGGCCCAATCATTCTGCATCATTCTCCCGCCCTTCGAAGGCCGGGAGAATGATGCAGAATAATCTAACCAAGCTGCCATGGTAAGGGTCACCATGCTACATTGCCTACCCTCACAATAAGCATGATGACCCCTACTCCTGGATTCTACTCATGCTTTCCATCAGGCAGAGTAGAGTCACTTTGGCAGGCTTAAATATAAAAAAAAAAAGTTAAAATTATATTTACATTTAGGTCACACCAAACACTGAAATACCTATACAATCTGATCACATAACGTGCTTTTCGTATGCATTAGAGTGCACGAACGCTTTTGAATCGAAACTATTTAACTTTAATAAGAACACACACTCGTGGAATAACAACATTTCTACTTAGCGCTAATATTTAAAGTGCTTAGTATATATGCTTGTAAATATTTTCGGACATCTTACACACAACGTCATCTAAGCTTGTATTCTAGGTACTAGACAACTGAAGACATACTGTTTTTTTTTTAAATACACACATAGAATACACCCAGACTCCGAAACAAATACTTGTGGATCACACAAACCCGGAATGGACCCGAGACCTCTTGATCAGCAGCCACATACGCCAACCACTGTGCGTCATCGAAGCAGTTAACTAAATCCCTACTAATATTATGAATGCGAAAGTAACTCTGTCTGTCTGTCACGTTTTCACGCCTAAACCGCTGAACCGATTTTGATAAATTTTATTAAAGAGATATATGGGGTCTCGGGAATGGACATAGGCTACTTTTTACCGAGAAAATCGACACACTCGCGGGCGGGACCGCGGGAGCTATTAGCAAATATTACTAGAAATCTCAGATTTCAAAGTTTTCTATTCATTAATATTTAACATGCTATACAAAGTAATCAAGTTAAAATAACTATTAATTTATCGCTCGACACACAGTCAGATTAAAGAAAATACAATTTACTATGTACACATGAAATAGTTTTTTTTCTATTCATCCCACGACCTATCAATCAAGGTGATGTATTGATAGGATGACCTTTAACTGAAATTTATAGATATTGAGAGTATCGACCTCTGGAATATTCAGAAACTTAGTCTATTGGAACAATTTTAAGATCATCTTGTCCTAACTTGATTTAACATTAATAATGTTTATTAATATATTACTAACACTCATTGATTTATAGACGAGTAGACTACTTATATAAACATTTAAAGAAACCTTTAATACTAATTGTGTATACATTACTATTTTAAATATAAAATTCTCGTGTCACAATATTCGTTCTCATACTCCTCCGAAACGGCTTGACCGATTCCTGTGAATTTTTTATGCATATATAATATAATGTTAGAGTCCAGAAGTGAAAAATAATAAAAATAATTATAATTCTAAACAATTTACTTTAATTCTAAACAATTTATTTCATTAATTACAAAATAATCTTAGAAATGCAATTAGACACAAACAACCGTTAATTAAGTAACGAATCTAAACAAATTACAGTTAGTTATACAGCAAGGGCGGTCACATAGGGCTGTACTAGCTGTTAGACAGCTTTCCTCGCACCCACCGCAATTCAGACAGTACTAACTTGTCAAAGACAGCTTTCCACATCTGTTAACAGAGTAGTACTAATTGTCCAAAGACAATGATCCACACTCCGCGACGCATTCGTTAGAAATGCGTCCCGATACAACAGAGCACTCCTATTTATACCCATCGCAGTGAAGTGATGGCGCCACAAAAAATGACAACTACCGCCGTTGTGGCTTACACGGCCTCTCCTGACACCCTGACGTCCTCGGCAGGTCCGGGTGACCACACTTCTTCATTGTTCTCATTCCCGGTTACTGGAACATTTAAAAAAAAGTTTATTCGACGCCTCTGTAAGTACATCATCGTCCAATTGGTCAGTTACTGAAAACAGTTATCAAATTTAGCGTAAACAGAGTTAACGAATAGTTTTCAAGATAACAGTTAACATGAATAGGAAAGGTTCGAACCTCCAAGGAAAATAGTGAAAGATTTATAATCCGCGCCAGATTAGAAACAAACAGTCACTGTTAGATACATTTAAAATAAAACTAAGTTTAGTACTAACACAAGAGTAGACTTCAGCATGAAGGTCTACCGTTACCATAAGAACAATAATATCATAAGAACAGTTACCATAAGAACAGTTACCATAAGAACAGTTACCATAAGAACAGTTACCATAAGAACAGTTACCATAAGAACAGTTACCATAAGAACAGTTACCATAAGAACAGTTACCATAAGAACAGTTACCATAAGAACAGTTACCATAAGAACAGTTACCATAAGAACAGTTACCATAAGAACAGATAACATAAGAACAATTATCATAAGAACAGTTATCATAAGTGTCTGGGTCTTAAACATTTAAACTTAAACTTAACAAGACCACGAGTTTGGGGCTGGTTACCCTGTCCATGGGTCTTAAACCTCTCTCATCAAGACCACGAGTTTGGGGCTGGTTACCCTGTCCATGGGTCTTAAACCTCTCTCATCAAGACCACGAGTTTGGGGCTGGTTACCCTGTCCATGGGTCAAACCTCTCTCAACAAGACCACGAGTTTGGGGCTGGTTACCCTGTCCATGGGTCTTAAACCTCTCTCATCAAGAGCACGAGTTTGGGGCTGGTTACCCTGTCCATGGGTCTTAAACCTCTCTCATCAAGACCACGAGTTTGGGGCTGGTTACCCTGTCCATGGGCCTTAAACCTCTCAACAAGACCACGAGTTTGGGGCTGGTTACCCTGTCCATGGGTCTTACCTCTCTCAACAAGACCACGAGTTTGGGGCTGGTTACCCTGTCCATGGGTCTTACCTCTCTCAACAAGACCACGAGTTTGGGGCTGGTTACCCTGTCCATGGGTCTTACCTCTCTCAACAAGACCACGAGTTTGGGGCTGGTTACCCTGTCCATGGGTCTTAAAATTATCTCAGGAAGACCACGAGTTTGGAGCTGGTTACCCTGTCCATGGGTCCATTCCAATATACACACCTCATGCTCTCCACCATCCGCCATACATTGCACCACACCTCACGCACACGGGGATCAGGCCGAAGATTGCGTCTCGTACACACGGTGAACAGGCGGAAGGTTGCATCTCGGGCACACGGAGAACAGACCGCAGGTCCTCTTATCACTGAGCGGCATGCAGGACGCAAGTCCGCACCTCGCGATACAGCGAGCAGGCCGCAAGTCTGCGCCTCACCAGGCAGCAGCAGACACCAGGTCACAGCCCGGGCTCGGCTCGCGTAGACTGCACCTTGCACAGTGACGAGGCTCTCAATGCATCGTTGTCATCTAAGGAAAGCATGAAACATTGCATTAGTTTTGAATACGGTATTACTTTAACGTCACCAATATGCTTCATTATCGTCATGAATAATCAGAGCTTTTAGAAGGCGCTACTAGCAAGCAAAGCTTTTAGGATATTTAAAAATAACAGTGCCCTCAGTATGTACGCAGTAATACCGTCAAGAATGTTACTAACTTTCGCATATCTCTCAGGACGCAAGACCCGGATGTCAGAAAATGTTACAGAAGTCTCACGGTACTCGGTTAAGGATGTTCCCAATAATCGCAAAGCTCTTAGGATATGATACCGGGTCACCAGTTTTAGTTATGTCTGCAGCTTGACGATTGGCGTCAAGCAAACCCGAAACATGTCCAAGTATGCCCACGCAGTGAATTCGAGTTCAGACTAATTGCCCTCAAAGTCATTTTATGGACCAGGGCTTGTCCGACAGGTGTCGTTCAATCACTTACTGTAATAGGCCACCGTCTGCTTATAGTCGATCGTCTCGAGTCTGTAGTTAAACCTTACCATTTTAACCTTTTTACCTTTCTGCTACGGCGGCCAGTCCCAATGGTGACCAACCAAAAACACAGTAGACACTACAGCACGCAAGTACTTGTCTAACACAGGTGTACGCCTTTGGTTCGATGAGACGGCCACCCAACATGACCCGAAAGAGATCAGGCGTAGGACCGTCGACTCTTTGTACTCATTCGAGTCACGGAGCGTTGACCACAACTTTTAAACTTTGGGCCGTGACAAGCATATCTATAATTAGAAGTACACAGTATTATTAGTTATCGTTTGTTCAACCCAGAAATCGAACCTATATTGAACAGTAGTCGCATACACTAACTGTCGGCCCAACAAAGCAGTCGAAACCATCACTAGTACGGACGTTTCAATAAGTACCTCTGTCAGGAAGAAAAAGATCACAATAACCTGAGCTGGCTCGTAACGTGCTTATGAACATGTTATTAATCTTGATCCTATATGAATGTCACACCTTTACGATCAAGTTTGCTACAATGATTTTGTGTATGATCTTAAAATTTAACACCTGAAATAGCCAGTCAGGCATGAGGATTATCTTTCCGGAACACTAATTGGTACTCTCACAATGACTAGTGCTTAAACCTAATTTTAGCTCGGTCTAACCTGACCATTAATCATTATAAACAACATAACATAGTTCATTTAATACCTGACACTAGTGAGGATATTTAAAACCTTTCATAATGTTTCTATAACATCAAGAATAGCATGCTTAAGTAGACGTACTATTAAGATCGATAGACATGCAGTCTTTACCGGTATCAATACTTTGCATTTCGATAAACATTAAAACATAACTAACAAACGATATGTTTTGCTTTATCATAAGAGATCTTTCTTTAACATTTACAATTTGTTGTTGATGTGTAAAACCTATTAGATTACATTTAAAATATGAAGTTTTAGTTTGGAGTCCACTATAGAAGGTTCATAGAAGTCTTTACTTTTTTTTTTCTTTGAACCATAAATAACAAGTGAAGTCACTTTCGTACTACCTACTCTGAACTATTATATAAATTTAACATCATATCTTTAGAATTTAAACATTTACCACTGTTATAACGCGTCATAGATTTTACAATAACAGTTGACTAATGCAATCACCAGTAAATAATGTGACATAGTACATCCACCGGCGGACGATAAGAGTTCCTCAAGCTGTTTTAAATAGGCTCCGTCAGGACTAGCTCTGCTGTCCACGCACCCTATCGCCGTATTGTGAATAGTTACAACACATATTTAGGCCCTAGATATATGAGAACTGCCCATTCATTGAATTATCAAAATAAAAAAACTTTGCATCTATTTATAATCGGACAAGTATCTATCTTTCGTTCCCAAAAATAAAGATAAATGAATTAACGTATGTGGGTATTATGTCTTGTCACACTTACTGTGTCGGTTTAACTACGTTAAAAAGTTACTTTGCCTTCTAAATAACAGGTTCGATTTGCATTAGGCAGCCACTACAACTGTTATTAATTCATCATACATTCGTTAAAAAATGCATAACCATAGTAAATAACGCCTAGTTTATTATGCACAGGTGGGGTGGATACAAAAATTCGAAAAGTTTTAATCTCGTTAAACAAAATATTTGCAATAACAAACGGTATAAGTTCATTGTTAAAATTCAACCAACTAAGATCATTACTTATGCTCTTTCGTTAAACACACAGCTTTGCATCAGCTATAAGGCATTTTCCGATGATACACCCCGAGCAGTCGCGATATTTTTATCACTTTAAATTGCGCACACGATTTACATTCGTACACTACATATCAAAATTATGTGAAAATAAATCACAACTCAACATGTAAATATGATTAGATCTTACCAGTACAGCGTCAAATACAACTCACAAGTTTTTCATAACTTGAAGCTTCCAACCTTCTCTCATAACCGTGTCGGCACTGGTTGACCACATTGTACACCTTGTACATTGGCACGGATGCAGTTTCTATCGCTTAGCACAATGTTTACTATCTGAAAAGAAAGCATTATAAACACGAACAAACCGAAACATAGCGTGAAGTACAAGTACCCTCATTATTTTATTAAAATAATCTTTTTAAAACCGTTTGTAATTGTCACTAAAAACCAAATATAGAAGTCGTCACTTCCTTTACGATTTTTATATTTGCTATGTTTTGACTTTGTTTTGATTTTTGACTGATTTAGTTTTGATTTTTGACTTTGATTTAGAGCGGATAAGAATATCACAAAAGTCGGATTCCCTTATTAAAAATCACAACGAACACTGAATTTCGATAGCGTTCAAATGAGCACTAATAGTGTGCAATGCCTTTTTTTTTTAACGAACGATCGCGTTTATCGTTCCCGGGACCTCTGCGGCGAATCACTGCGTATATTCACTTTGGTTCTATATGACAGCGCGATCTATTGTGCATTTGTCAATGCTCTCTATCGTAAGACACACCTAGATAATGAAGTATAGGCAAATTAAATGAAAATACCTAACTAAATGTCGGTAGATGATCGTTTCCCAAATATTGAAAATTAATAATTTGTGAACGTAGATCGATCCCACTTCTGATGTTAGAGTCCAGAAGTGAAAAATAATAAAAATAATTATAATTCTAAACAATTTACTTTAATTCTAAACAATTTATTTCATTAATTACAAAATAATCTTAGAAATGCAATTAGACACAAACAACCGTTAATTAAGTAACGAATCTAAACAAATTACAGTTAGTTATACAGCAAGGGCGGTCACATAGGGCTGTACTAGCTGTTAGACAGCTTTCCTCGCACCCACCGCAATTCAGACAGTACTAACTTGTCAAAGACAGCTTTCCACATCTGTTAACAGAGTAGTACTAATTGTCCAAAGACAATGATCCACACTCCGCGACGCATTCGTTAGAAATGCGTCCCGATACAACAGAGCACTCCTATTTATACCCATCGCAGTGAAGTGATGGCGCCACAAAAAATGACAACTACCGCCGTTGTGGCTTACAATAATATATTAATATAATATATTAAACATAATATAATAAAAATAGATAGTAGCCGATTCTCAGACTTACTGTACTATCAATTTTTCATAACCCTAGAACGCGAGCGGAGCCGCGGGCATCAGCTAGTATATATATATAAGCTGATGCCTGCGGCTCCGCTCGCGTTCTAGGGGTATGAAAATGAAATGAAAATTACTACAACTGTATTCATATAAACTTATATTATCTTAGATATATATGTATATATAAATGTCGCCTCAGGGTGGCCGAGATGCGAAACATCAGGTCTTCATCATGATCCGACATAGTTTTTGATAAATGTACACACTGACTTGAGTACTCGAACGAAAGATAATTTAAATCAAATTAACTTTAATTTGCCAACGGTTTTTACAATATGGAAACAAACACGTTCGTTGGTACTGAGCGTATGCCAAGACTGTCCGAGGTAGAATGACCACCGCCATATCTTCCCGCCAGTCATCCCCTCTACCGACGATCGTGTCCAAGCGGGAGGGCGCCACTTGCGTTTCCGGTGACGATTTATTAATTCACTGAAATAATTCTTAGATGGCGCCGTTCGCACCATAGCCTACGACAATTCCGGTAACGATTTATTGGTTCACGATCAATCCGCGACATACATATATATCTAAGATAATATAAGTTTATATAAATACAGTTGTAATAATTTCGTTACCTTTCTCAACATATCTCTCTTCATATTGAACTTATGTGTAGAAGCAAATAACAACCACAGTCTACACGATGGGAATCATATTTATTATTAAGAAACTCAGTTTTAGTTATCACTCTAATATTACTTCGACGTTATGCTGTCGGTACCCACTTACAGTTAAATCATATATCCTAGAACCTAACTAATAAGATAATAAACTCCTATCTGTAATAACTAAAACTCTATATTACGCAGGAATATATTTCTTTCATTAATCATTTCACTCGTCACTGCCATATTCGTTTTTAGTCTTATTTTTACTCAATCAAAACCTGTTCTGTTCGTCCTCTATTTTGATATACGTAAACATTCATACATATAATTTCATTACTTTCTTTACTTACAAGTATCTCAATGTATCACATAATATCTACTTCAAGAGAACCTGTTTCTGCTCAACTTTTCTCTCGTTGCCGCTACTACGCTACTTGCTTCTAGCAGCGGTCTATTCAAAGATATAATCAGTTAATTATGTAAATATATTACTAGACTAAAATCGCAGTAAATTACCATGGAAACAAAATACTTTAGTATGTACCTACGAATGGGTCGGGGTCCATTCTGAGGTTTAAGGTCCAATTACCGATATCTGTTATTCGTTCAAGAAATATTCAGTTTCAGTTCAGAAATTCGAAATTGTGCGTTAGACGTGGCCGTTGTTTCCCTTATCCTGGACCATTTTACTTATCATAAGTAAATTCGTAACAATGTAGAATATCTGGTAGTATACGTTTCTTTCGTTTTTTTTACAAAGACAACTCCCTCATTAGGATTATAGTCCTAATGTGTCGCGGGGGACTTCATAAACATATAAGAAACGGACACAAAGAGCATCTACACTCGGAATAACAATTTGAGAATCACACAAAGTGTAATTTTTACTCCATTGGGTCAGAAAAACACTGCAGTAATAGATTGTAAACAATTTACAATAAATTGACTTAGAATTATTTTATAATACAAAGACAATGTTTCAATTTTAAAAACTGTTCGTAGCAGCTGGAAATCGTTATGGACTAAAAGAAATAAGTAAATCTTCTAAAGTAGGGCCAGATGTTTTGCCTTAAGTGATAACTTTCTCTTTTTGAAATACTGTTCTAATATTTTTGTTTTTTATTAATTTAAATTTATTCTTCTTGGTCAATTTAATTAAATTAAAATTACGAACGCAATGGGCTGACGACTTTGCGGAATGAAAGAATACAGACTCCAATGCCGGGATTATTGGTGCTCTTTAGGGGTTTTTGGGTTATATATTATTGGGGTCCTTTATTTGGCAGTGGATGGCAGTTATAGTCCGAAGAGCAATGTAGAATGGCTGAAATAATTATATATACTCGTACGTTGTATGTTTTGTGATGTTGCTTCACGGTGTTACGGGAGTACTCTGAGGAATTATTCAATTTTAAATGATTTGTGGCACATGTTGTCAGGTAGACCTTCAAATAGTTAGTAACAGGAGTTAATTTATTGTAACACACAGAATAATTTTCGCATCTGTTTAGCACAGCCCATTTGTCACGGTCTATCAATGGTCTTCAATTGTGATACTTGGTGGCTGGACATATTTACATGACAATTAAAGACGCCATTCTTTAAGCTCTATAATGTTTCTTCCTCATTTCCCATCCTGTTAACATGTCATATAAAGTGTTAATCAGTAATACTTACCTTGGTTCGTAAATTACATGCTTTTGTCGTAAACCTTTCACAATCTCTATCCGTGGTATGGTTTAATGGCCTATCCAGAAACCTTTGAAGAGACAACTAGTTTACAACCAATAGAATCTGTTACTCGTAAATAAATTATTCCAGACACCCTCTCTGCTTTATTAGAAAATAACAAGGGTGTAGTTGAAGGTACCGAAACCGATTAGGGACGAAAGTTACGGTTTGATATAACTATCGCAACAAAATTAAACTTTGTTGGTATTATGAAGGACTACTTTAAAGATTGAGTAATTTAACTAAGTTTAAGATTAGTTAACGATGCAGCCATGTTGTGTGTGTGTTAGGTTTGTTTCATGTAAATAAGCAATATAATATTATTAAAACGAACGAATTGATTTTTCTATAAATAAAATATTTTATTAAAAACGTTTACTTGAAAAATGTACTCTTCTAAATAAAATATTTCAGTATTACGACTGTTCGGTTGTAAGCATAAACCAATTTAAACTGTCCACTAGGCACTGTAAAGTAAATGCATTTAGCATTGAATGGTGCTAACTCTTGAGTAGCAAGGTAAGCTTGGATTACCTTTAAAACTTAAACGTAGCAACCGTGCCAGATAGTTTGGTGCATAATAACCGCAATATTAGTTGAAAACAGCAATATTTATTTGTTACTTTACATAATACATCTCCAAACAATGCTGAACAGTGATAATATGAAAATATGATGTTGTTGAAATCTGAATCATGGACATGAACTTTAGTTTACTTAAAAAAAATAGTTTTTAATAAATACTGCACGTGACAAGATAATGCCCAATTGTTCCTCATGATCATCCCGTTGTGGATTGCGTAAATCCCCGCTGGATTTGCGCACTGAAAAAAATTGGAAGACGGTTTTTTTAATTGCATGTATGTTTATCGTGGATATTTTGGCTTGATAATATTGTTAAAGTACTTTATTACTATTTGATAGATTATAACATTAATATTATATCACCAGCTACCATATCAGTCCACTGCTGGGCTCGGCTCCTCTCACATTATGAGTTGATGATGAGACTACCAGAAGTTTATTTCGTTATTAGTTGTTTTGTACAGCTAAATTTAGAATCAATTGTTCAAGGCATGGATAACCCATTATCTGGTGCGATACGAAATTGGGATTTCCTATAAAATGTATTTTTTTTTTAATTATTAAACTGTTTGAGATCGTAGCTATGAATGTCAAATCAGAAGCAGAAAGAGTTAGTGATAGAATTCACGTTATTTATAAAGGTTAGCTGTTCGAAAGGTAAAATAACCCTTTTCAAATGCTCCAATAACTTATAGTAGGTCTTTGTTGTCTATTGTCTGTCACCCTTTGTTTTATGTCAATTAACATAGAATGCTTGCGTCCATATTTCTTGAAGATGAAGTGTGTGACACAATGTGATCTACCTTTAAAATTGATTTTGCGAACAGTCTTGATACATAGTAATTTCTAATTTAGTGACAGAACCATATGTTCTGTTTTGAGCGATGACATTATGAAGATGACAAAATGAAGTAGATTAATTTACTGTAAATCAAATTATACTGAATTACTTTAAACACGATAAAAATAAGCATTTGTTATTACTGACATTTATAAGTAACAAAATTAATGATGACATTCACGAACCATGGCTGTTTTATTTTTTTCTGTTCAAAGTGATTACATTTTACTATAAAATAATATTATTCCTATTACCTCTAATGACTCTAAATACAAAGTATTTTGTTGTGAAGAAACAGGTTAGTTAACTAAAGTAAGACATATCGTCTATCTTGATTGGAAATTAGTTTACGATACCCTTAACTCTTAACTTAAGTATATTTTTCAGAAGTAATGCGAAAAAAGTAAAAATACTATAACTAACTACATTTTAAGTAAAGTTCACTTAGTTTTATGTAAATTAAAGAAAAACATTTGTAGACTCTTAAGTGACGTTGCTTAAAAAGTTATTCTGTTTTTTGTTTTCATTTTATAAATAGTGACTTGTGAAATTTCGCCGTATTTTATGAAAATCACTCTTTTTGCTAAGACTAAACTAAGGTTCCTAAAGTCCGATTTTTAAAAAGTTATTAAGCATAATTGCCAGAATATTCTGAATAAAAATGATATTCTAAATAAATTGAGAAGAGTTTAAATTACAATAATCGCTTTTTGATTGATTTGATTTGGAATGAAAAAAGGAATACAGGGTTTAAAATTACCTTTTTGGCACCACATTAGTATGTAAAATATATTCAACTAACGCCTTTTAGAGTTATTTTAACGTTTGAGCGTTTTTGTAATAAAATATCGATAAATTATTCAAGTTTTTCATGCATCAGTCGTTATTTATATATGGATGTGATTCGTATAAATATTTTTGAATTTGAAAGAAACAATGTTTCTGTATTTCAAAAACTCAACAAATTCTTCTCGAATTTCGTCAAGAAATAAAAATCACTTATATTACATCGGTTTTGTTGCTTATCTCTCATCGATAGAATACAATGTGCCATGCGGAATACCTGTGTCTCAGGCGCGATTCCCGGGTCGGACCAAATGTTTGTGTAATTCGCAAATATTTGTTTCGGAGTTTGGATGTTTTACATGTATAATATGTATCATCATCATCAGCCTATCGCAGTCCACTGCTGGACATAGGCTTCTCATATGTATTTACGAAAAAAAGGATCTTTATGTATTTATTGTCCGTGTGGTGACGGATTAAGAATACTAAGTGTCACCACCCCTATTCATTCCATGGGTGTCGTGAGAGGCGACTAAAGGAACAAAATAAGCAGCTAACATCACTGCCAAGAGAAGAAAAACTTGAAACAAACCCTGTACCAACCCGTCTGGCCAGCGTGGTGTAGTAGGCCAAAACCTCCTTTCAAAGGAGAGGCCTATGTCCAGCAGTGGACTGTTAAAGGCTGTTGATGATTGATGATGATAATGTATTTATATCATTTGTCTAGTAACCATAACACAAACTCTGCTTAGTTTGGGATCAGAAGATGTTGTGTGTGAGATGTCCAAAATATATATATATATATGTAATATATCAGGAGATCCGTCTCTTAGTATGACTTAAATATTAGAAAATACTTGCGACAAATTCCCTCTTCAAATAAACTGGACCGGTTTAATAGTTTAATATTGCGCTATGTTGTAACATCCTTTTTTTGAATGTACAGTTTTTCATGGTCTTACTACTAACAAGATGACGTCACCTTTTCCTCGTTAGCTGAAATTAAAAAATATACATTTCCCTGCATCGGCCTTAAGGTATTTATAAAGCTAATTTTTTTTCTAATAATATCCAAGCATCTTCATACGCAGTTTACTGAAATACACACTTGAATAAATTGTCTAACTATTGTTTTAATGTGGGGGGGGTTGGGGGCTTTACAAACATACAAGAAACGAAAACAAAGATCTGGGTGATCTTAACTGTATGATACTCAAAGCAATAATTTGTAAAACACACAAAGTGTTATCCCACGTGGAATTTGAATCCACGACACTTGAAGCAGTAGAGGGCCGCGTAGCTACTGCCTAAACCACTAACCTTGCAGCCAATAATAATATTATACATTCCGATTTATATATTTTGGGTTCTATATGTGAAGAAGAAAAAAAAAACAATGCATCAGTCAGTCAAATTTTTCATAGATATTGCAATCCCAGTGAACTGAATCAATCAGTGACGTTATCTAAGAAAAATAACTAATTAAGATACCGATAACTAGTTATTTGTACTTGTTTGAATGAGAGACAACCGCATCAAACATAGAAGTGTATTGTTTCATTTTTGATCGTATTGATCTAATGTTTCCCCCCTTAGAAGCAGGAAGGGATTGGACACATGTAAACTCACTTAATAACTCTAAATTTTTTTAAAAGGTTTTTGTTGTTAAGTTGTCTGGTCAATCTAGCCCGAAAGTATTGTAACATGGGTTTCCAATAGCGAAATTAAAACGACTTCTAGGGTTGAATTAATGTTTGAATTGCAAGCTCATTTTTAGGGTTCCGGTGCCAAATGGCAAAAAACGGAACCCTTATAGATTCGTCAAGTCTGTCTGTCTGTCTGTCTCTCTGACCGTCCGTATGTCACAGCCACTTTTTTCCGAAACTACAAGAGCTATACTGTTGAAATTTGGTAAGTAGATGTAATCTGTGAACCGCATTAAGATTTTCATATAAACATGGACAAAAAACAATACATTTTGGGGGTCCCCATACTTGGAACTGAAACTAAAAAAATTTTTTTTTATCAAACTCATACGTGTGGGGTATCTATGGATAGATGTTCAAAAATGATGTTGAGGTTTCTGATATCATTTTTTTCTAAACTGAATAGTTTGCGCGAGAGACACTTCCAAAGTGGAAAAATGTGTGTCCCCCCCCCTCTAACTTCTAAAGTAAGAGGGTGATAAAACTAAAAAAAATATATGTTGTACATTACCATGTAAACTACCAACGAAAATTGGTTTGAACGAGATCTAGTAAGTAGTTTTTTTTTAATATGTCAAAAAGCGTAAACAGCAATTTACCTTTCATTTAATCAACGAACTACAAGAACTTTTATATAATGTTACTTGTTGATACGGTACCCTTCATGGGCGAGTCCGACTCGCACTTGGCCGATTTTACATTACTCATAGAAAAAATACATCAAATAGATTTAAATCAAAACTGCTGTCAGATTTGCAGAAAGTGCTTCATTAATTTTGCACGTTAAATGCAAAACGAGGTATTCGGATCGTGCATCAAACAGAAAAACGTTACTAAAATGTTCAACATAAGTGCCAACGTCAAAGCTTTCACAGACATGATTAACGAGTATTTCAGTCTTGCGAATAAATTCCACTTCGTGATTGCACTCCTTCACTTGACATTGCAATATTTACAAAATTTTGCAGGCTGCACAGCGCACTCAATTTATTTCAGACAAATTTGTTCAAGAAACGTTACCATATTGCGTTCTGATGATACCTACATACATTATTAAGGTGCTTATAGTTGCCCTAGGTCAAAAGACATAATCGGTGAGGGTCAATCATAGGGTTTTGGTCTCCGGTGATTTCACCTTTACTTTTCTATTGGGTGGTAGTATCACTCCGGTAGAGCTTAGTCTTGAGTGCTGAAGTATGAAACTTCCATGTCAGATTACATTGCTTTATCTGTATGAAAATCCGAGATCTTATCATCAGTGATTGTTTTTATTTTCTGAATTTGAATGACATTTATAGATAGAAATCTAGGTTGAACAGGTACCACATGAGTAAGTCATAAAAACTGAACTACAGAAGTGTCTTTAAAATTTAAAATCG
This sequence comes from Phragmatobia fuliginosa, assembly GCA_932526445.1. NCBI lineage: Eukaryota > Metazoa > Arthropoda > Insecta > Lepidoptera > Erebidae > Phragmatobia > Phragmatobia fuliginosa. The sequence goes on along the minus strand of OW052067.1, from coordinate 1,016,314 downwards.
AAAGTTCGTAAATTTTAATTTCATTCCTAATAATCCTTACTGTAACGATCAAATTTAGTCATGCATAGCTTGTGAAACGATATATTTTTACCGTGGTTCGAACAGGCTTATGCCCAAGCTTTTGGAGTACTCGTAGCCCTTACAGCAAGTACTATGAAAATTGGCGAACGTGTTAACGAATATTTTTATTTAACATCTGTAATTTTGAGAATAAGTAAAAGTATATTACCTTTATTAATTTTTGGTACCTATATTTAATTTTAAAAGAGTGACAAGTAACCTCAGCCTTTCAAGAAGAGTTCTAATGCAATATTCTGGCAACACACTTCTGACTCTAAAGTTGTAAGTGTCCCTGAGCAATCGTTTATCAACAGAAGACCAACTTATGACTGCCTTGTTGGCGGCTGCTGATCAAGAAGTCTCGGGTTCGATTCCCGGGTCAGACCAAATAGTTGTGTGTGTTGTGTATCCACAAATATTCGTTTCGGAGTCTGGGTGTTTTTATATGTATAATATAGTATTTACAAAAAAAAAAGTATGTTTATGTATTTATATCAGTTGTTTAATACCCATAACACAAGCTCAGCTTACTTTGGGACTAGATGATGTTGTGTGTAAGATGTCCAAAATATTTATTTATTTATTTATTTAATTAGCCTCTTTCAAAAAAGTCTTTTAACATAAAGTGATTTAATCTTACACTCACTGTTTTAATTTATTATTTTCTCCATAATAACCTAATGGGACCTTTAAAAAAGACCTCTTACATTTGCATGAGCTGAAGGACGCTTTTTATGTGAGGCGATGATAATTCGTGGTTGCCCGCGTAAGGCAGTAGGCATTAAATGCTTATGGAAATTTTGACCTTCACTGTGTGACCTATTTTATTATTATTTTAAAATGTATCCCCAGTACATTAGGTAGTAGGCCGGCTCGACCGCGGCAGTACTACCCTTACACAGAAGACCATCCTAATAACGGCAGCATTATTAGGATGCAGCAGGAGCATGAGCCAGCAGCAGACACAGGCCGAGAGAATGATGCAGCCATACTGCATTGCTTATCTTCACAATGAGGGTGGTGGCCCCTGCTCCTGGATTCCAGACATGCTTTCCATCAGGCAGAGTAGAGTTACTTTGGTAGGCTTTAATATAATAAAAAAGTATTTATCTTATGTTGAAGGCTAATGAGGCTGTTCCAGGAATTGCCGTTGTAATAATAATAATAATATAAACTAGCAACACTATCAACAGCAAGATTTTCTCACTCATTTTTTTTTTCAAAACTTATATAATTTCGTAATATACAGACCTTTAAACTCATCAAAGAAACATAAAATAAATAACATGGAGAATTATAATAAAAATACAGTAAAAATACGACTAAAATAATATTTAAAACGAAAATACTTCCGCAACAGACATGACGTTATATGTCATGTCAAAAATGTTTATTGAGTGATTCAAAAAAATTTTATCATGTTGACTAGAGCTAGAGCGAAAGCACAATTAAGAACCCCGGACTCGCCGCTCCGCTCCGCCTTGCTATCCCCGGATGCAGAAGTTCTGGCTGTTGCAGAGGCGTCGAGCTCATCCTCCAGCGACGAGTTTTTGTCTCCGCCGACGTCGCCAATACCAGTACGTCGGCAGGGGAGAGGCCGGCCACCGACCAGCTTGGGATCTCGAGGACCACTGACCTCGAACAGGGCCCCCGCTACCGGTGGTGATGTGCGCCGCATGAAATGGACACAATCCATAAATGAAAATGTCATGCGGGCATATTTTCGGGCTACAGAGTTGGGGACGAACCTTACTGCGTACCGTGTAAGACTAGTCTCTTTGTTTCAGGAGCTTGAGCCAGCTGTCAACGTATCGGCACAACGACTGTCGGATCAAGTACGAGCTTTACAGCGCTGTCACCTGCTGGATGATGCTGTACTTGAAAGGATTCGCTCTGACTTACGGAATACTTTGACTATCCCTTCTTCGTCGCGTAATATGGGCGTGGTATCACATTTACAACATAGTGAAAATGTTGACGAACGTGTGGATGGTGAAGTTATATCCGTAAGTACCCAATGTAATAATAGGATAAGGAGCGCTTTGGAGGATGCGATTCAGGAGTATCGGCATGTTAATTATAATAACAGACCCCGGTTACCCCGTTTGCCCATTCATAAACGCAATTTAGCGCTGGTGGGTGCTCTGGATTCGTTATTATCAAATTATTTTGATAATAGCGAAGATCTTAGTGATTCACATTCTATTCTATACTGTGCGGCCATTGCTGTTTGTCGAGTAGCAGGTGTTAAATTTAATGAACATGTCACTACTACTCGACCTAAAAATACTTTGCCAGCTTGGCAGTATAGAATAGAACGTCGTTTTGCTGAGACCAGGACACTCATCGCCAAATTAATTGCTTTTCAATTTGGTAATACGCGACCGAGAGTCATGCGCTTTGTGAAACAGGCATTTTTGGGTACTACCATCAGTCCTCAACAGTATTTGTCAAGAGAAATGAGAAGTGGGTTTACCGGAAATGGGAGAAACCGGATCCTAGTGAGCGTGATAGGCACTTACCAGATGAAAATTCCACAAACGCATTTTGGCGTAGCATCTGGTCTGTGCCTGTCACCCATACAGAAGGCGACTGGATACGGGATATCAAACATTCATGCGAGTCTATAATAGCTATGGAACCAATTAAAATTGAAAAAGATGATGTAAGTTGTGCAGTCCGTTCATTACCGAATTGGAAATCACCTGGTCCGGACGGTCTGCACAACTTTTGGCTTAAGTGGTTCCGAAGCTCACATGAATGTTTGGCATCTCATTTCCAGGCCGCGTTGGATTCGGGTTCGTTACCACAATTCTTAACAACTGGTATAACCCATTTACTCTATAAATCTGGTGGTGCCATGGATCCCAAAAATTTTAGGACCATTACATGTTTACCAACTTTATATAAACTTCTGACATCTATTCTGAGACTCAAAATTACTACACATATTAATAATAATTTGATACTTTCCGTTTCTCAGAATGGATGCAGAAGTGGGACCCGTGGCACTAAAGAGCTCCTTATCATAGACATGACCATTAGCCAACAGGTACGTCGTAATCGTAAAAGTCTGGCGACATGTTGGCTAGATTACAAGAAGGCTTATGACTCGGTTCCACATTCATGGCTTTTGAAGGTGCTGGAGTTGTATAAAATTGATACAACTCTATGCACTTTCTTGAAGTCATGTATGGGGCAATGGAGGACAGTCCTTCGCTATCCTGGATGTCGCCAGACTACGGTAAACGACGTACTTATAAAGATCGAGAGTTTTTTTTTGTTTCAAGGTGACAGTTTGAGTCCCTTGTGGTTTTGTCTGGTTTTGAACCCTCTTAGCACTCTCTTAGAGGATTCAGGGTTGGGCTATAGGTTACAGAAAGATGATCAAGTTATATCTCACCTTCTTTACATGGATGATTTGAAACTTCTGGCCTCCACTAAATTACAATTGACAGCGTTACTGAAGGTCACTGAAAACTTTAGTAATTCTATCAAGATGGAATTTGGTGTAGACAAGTGTGCAGTCATGTATGTGAAGAAAGGTGTAATTGTGGAATCTGAAGGAATAGAACTTTCAGATTCTACAAAACTCAGATCTCTTTCTGCTACCGAAGACTACAAGTATCTAGGTTTTTCACAGTCCTTGGGAATACCAGAATCTGATATGAAACAAACGTTGCGGGAACGCTTCTTTGGCCGCCTGAAAAAAGTACTTAAGAGTCTTTTATCGGGGGGTAACAAGGTGCGAGCCTACAATGGTTGGGTCATGCCGGTTCTGATGTATTCCTTTGGTATACTTAGATGGACTCAAACTGAATTAGATGCCCTTGACAGGAGAGTCCGTACTGACTGCATTTCGAATGCACCACCCACGTTCGTCGGTTATGAGATTGTACATCCCGCGAAAGTTTGGGGGTCGTGGATTTTTAAATATCAAGACCCTGCATAATCGCGAGATATACAATCTCAGAGAATATTTTCTTAATACCGATGTGAGAGTGCATCGCAATGTGGTTGCAGTGGATAACGGATTCACTCCACTCGCTCTGGCTAAAGAGAATTAGCGCAAACCTGTAGTACTTAGTACTGATGATCGCAAGGAGGTATGGAAGGGCAAAGAGCTTCATGGTCGGTTTTATCGGGCTTTGAACACGCCCGATATAGACTTTAAAGCATCGACTTCCTGGCTACGGTATGGTGATCTCTTTGGAGAAACCGAAGGTTTTGTTTGTGCAATTATGGACGAAGTTATCATGACGAATAACTATCGAAAATATATCCTGAAGGATGGTACGGTTGACATATGTCGGGCATGTCACCGTCTCGGGGAATCTATCAAGCATATTATTTCTGGTTGTTCTCGTCTTGCTAATGGTGAATATTTGCACAGACACAACCAAGTAGCCAGGATCGTACACCAACAACTTGCCCTTAAATACAAACTTGTGAATTTGGAGGTGCCATACTACAGGTATGAGCCCGACCCAGTTCTCGAGAATGGTCGTGCTACATTATATTGGGATCGATCTGTTATCACAGACAGGACTATTGTTGCCAATAAGCCTGATATTGTGGTGATAGATCGATTAGAGCGCCGCGCAATGATTGTCGATATCGCTGTTCCTCATGACGAAAATCTCGTGAAAGTTGAAAAAGAAAAACAAATCAAATATTTGGATTTATCTCACGAGATTCTCGATATGTGGAATGTGGATTCGGCGATCATTGTTCCGATAGTTGTTTCTGCTCATGGTTTGATAGCCAAGAGCCTCGACCAACACCTTAAGAGGCTCACGTTAGATGCCTTATCAATTGATGGTTAGATGGCTGGATCAAGGGTCTGATGCAGAAGGCAGTCCTTCTTGACACGGCACGTATAGTGAGGAGGTTCCTGTCTTTGGAGCCCTAACCACCGGTTTCTTGGGCCCTGTACCCGAAGTCGATGGTCTACTATTTTTTATATTTTTAAATGAACTTTTTATATTTATATTTAAAAATGTAATTTATATGTAAATATTATGAAATAAACAGAATAATAATAATTTATTTAATCAAAAATATTTAACAAAGATACAATATTTATATCGTTACAAGATCTGTTGTTATTTCTATAGAAACTCTGCCCTCTGAACTAGGTTATATTCCTGTTTTTCAGAAGACAGTATTATTAGGTATAATATTTAGTTATGGAACATTACATTAATCTGTGCAACAAAATGCAATACACATGCATCTTAAAAATAGGTTAGTATTAGTAGGTTGTAGGGTACACCTAGTTCCCTAGCTAACTCAGACCTACTCAATAAACTGGACAGGTTTTGGCATGGAAATTATGCTAAGAGTGTGTTAAAATATAAAAAAAAAAACGATTAAATATCTAAATATCCTCGTGCGCAACCGGGGCGTTCGGAATAAAATAATATAGAAAATCTGTAGCTAAACCAACTGAAATCTATATAATTACATTGGCGTCCGAACGTAACACGTCTGACCCGTGTAACAGAACAATATGGGAAAAAAGCGACGGTGTGTGAAACCCGCATAATTGACACAGGTAATGTGAAATATCGTATTATTTCTTTTGTAAATATAAATTGACACAACGTGCTACATGTACCTAATAACATTGCTATACAGAAATACGCGACCAGACATAATAATAGCTTGAATAGGTTATCGTGACGTGATCATATAATCTGATTGGAAATCTAGCCATATCCTAATTTTTTGAATAACACGTTCTAAACAGACAAGTACATTTTATTAACATTCATATTCCTTTTTTTATATTTAAGATTACTAAATTTACTCTACTCTGCCTGATGAAAGGCAGTAGTAGAATTCAGGAGTTCAATTTCATTTAATTTTCACCATCCTCATTGTAAGAGCAGGCAATGCGTCACTGCATCATTTGCTCCCTCTCCTCTGGTCTCACACTCACAAACAACGTCAAGATTGCTGTCATTATTAGGATGGTTCTCTGTGTGAGGGTAGTTCTACCCCGGTCGAGCCGGCCCATTCGTACTGAAATCAGCGTGGTTCTTCTACCTAACTGCATGGTTTTTACTGCACGGATAAAGGTTTAGCCTTGGTTTATTCAGTAAAGTTGGTAAAGCCACGCCGATTTCAGTTGATTTAAGCCAATATTTGCTAATCAACATACAAATGATGCTGAAGAAACCAAAAAGTAGAAGTATAAAAATGTCTTCTCCACCTGGCATACAGACTGCCTATTAAAAAAAAGCAGGCTCGGAAAAATAACAAAAATGATACAGGAGTTTCAGACAAGGGAAAGGTTGAAGAAACCAAGAGGACTATTTCTTCTGTTGCATGTACTGTGTCACCTATGATAAAACATATACAATAATAATAATAATATTTTTTCATAATAAATTTCGGACATTTTACACACAACATGTTACATCAAAATATTCGAACCGAAACTGAACCAAGAAAAATAACTTGTAAATGCATAAATCACACTATTGCTCTCGTTAATTGCGTAGGCGCTTTTAATGTACTTGTAATTTTTGATAGTTATCAACCTACATTATCTAGCGTCTATTGTTCCAATGCTATTTAGAGATGGAGTGGTGTGTAGTAATTGGAAAAGGGTTCCGGCTGTCAATCCTTATTTGGGTATGTAATTTATTGGGAATAAAGGCTAGGAAGAAGAAAAGTAAAAGTTAACAATAAAATGTGGCAAATTGCAAGAAAAAATCAATACCCAAGAAAATTACTTATTTACCAAATTAAACTAAACTTAAATAATACTACTACTAAACTAAATAAATAAATAAATAATAATAATAATACTAAACTTGGGCAAAATTGCGGGGAAACGTCGAGTAGGCCGTAGAAAAAAATCGTGGCTTCGAAACATCCGCGAGTGGACCGGAGTCAAGATCGCCGCGGAACTCTTTCACCTCGGCAGGGACAAAGCGAGGTTTTCAGGGCTGATGTCCAACCCAAAACAACAGTAATTGGAGAGGAACAACAAGAAGAAGAAGAAGTAATTTCGAAACTAAAAGATTTTTTTACAATATTTACATTTACGTACAAGTAAGTGTCAAATTCCAGATTTATATTAGGTTCTTACATACATATAAGTGACCTGGTGCACGCACACCAACTACTGAACAAGAACTGTTTTTGCATGTTCTGTGCAGGTTTTGTAAAGAGAATAATATGATGTATGACATTTCTCATTATAATTTTAATTATTTAATTAGTTTGTCCTAAAAGTTTAATAAATATGATTCAAAAGAATTCCTCTGCATCATCGTTAACTTCTTCCAAAAGTCTGGCAGCATTGGTCACGAGAAGTTTCAATCTGTTTCTCAGCTAGTTGTTTAAAATTAGTTTTACCCACACCACATATTCAATTCACACCAATATATTATAAAATCGAAAGTAAATCTGTCTGTGTGTCTATCTGTAACGCTTTCACCTGTGACTCGGAGAGTACGTATAACCATCGGTCGTGCGCCTTCTCTCTCCCTGGTTGTATAGGATAGCCGTCACATCAGATATTATGCACTAAAATATTTCCTGCATAGTTGGCTGGTCTCCGTTGAGACCGAACGCCGAATCCAGATTATAAATGTATTATAAAAGTAAATGGAAATAATTAAGTTTAAAGCTTATATCGACCTAGTTTCTAGCTTCATATTTAATGTGGGTTCAATTTTGCAAAACTTCAACTTAATTTACGTTACTGTTTTGAAACAAACAATATGTATTTATTCACTTTCAAGTTAAACGTTAACTTGAATGCTAATTTTAGCAACAAATTGTATTCATTGACATTTATGGTCGTAAATATTACTGTAAACGAGTAGATGCTTAAGGGTTCGCAAACAATTTTAATTATGTAAATGTCAGATGTGAAGAAAAGATAGTACCTAGAAACTTTACAAATGCAAATTAATTTAAAAAGTCTAAAATGTGGAGACTTAAAAAAAACAAAATAGCTTAAAAAATGTAAGCACTAGTCAAATATATTGTAAACGAAAATGTGATTCGTCTTCTTGCAGTAATAGTACACTCAGTTTTTGTTACAATATATTGAAACGTAGATATAGATATATATTAAAAATATTTATAGATTACGATCCTTTCTATTTCTCCGACGCGACGTTTTGAACGGGTTATCTAGACTACCCATGACCACGAGCGGTAGAAGGATTACTGTTTAGTATTCTTGCCTATCAATTATGAAATTATTTTCTTTGATAATGCAGCAAAATAGGATAGTTAATAGAAATTTACGTAAACGAAATATAATAAACAAAGAACTTAAAACCAAAAAAGTACACATGAAAAATGTTTCTCGTGACAATGACAGTAAAAAGCCTATTGTTGACTGACAAGACTTTTTAGATTTGTTGTATCATCAGTCACGTTTGTAAGCGAATGCGACTGACTTCAAACAGCATTAGGAATTCATTTATAATTCCTCTGTTTGAAGAATTATTTTATTTTAAACTTAAGTCAAAAGCAGATGTTTATTTAATTGTAATAAAAGTCCAATTTCCTGTACTTTGGTAATTGTTTTTTTCGATACTTTGAGTAATATGACTTACGTGGCACGACACCTAAGGCTACTAAAACATAGATTTTTGAAACACGTATGCCTCTTCGTGGTTGTATATTACATGTTATTTTACATCTAATATAAAAATAATTTCTATAAGGTTTTCAAAAATAAATTCAAATCGAAATATTTCTAGAATTGTCCCAAGCATAATTGAACTATTTATCGGAAAACGATTTCAACTATTTATTGTCTGCATATCGTTTTGTGCAGGGGATAAATAGTTGACATCGTTATCCTAAGTTATGAGTTCACCGGCAATTCTGGCTTCGAGAATCCTTAGCGTTATGAATCATATTTATATATCGTTATTAACGTTCTATGTAAATTCTTCTAACGTAGTTTAGGTATTTTTGTTTTTCACACAAAAAAATGGAAAAATCCCAATCATTTGTGCGTAATGCCCGAGGCGCGGCGGCCATTTTGAGCTTGTTTTGTTTACCATTTTGATTGTTATCATAGCGTCATCATCATTTAAATATACGACATAATAAATAACATTAATTGCACTAGTAGAATCAAAACCATGCTTGTGAGATGAAACTTACGAAGAAAACAAGATCAGATCTTTTTTTGCAACGCAAATATAATAGATTTAATAAATAAAGTTTTCTCTTATAGTCTGCCATGATAACCTGCCCGCATGAAGATATCAAGCAAATGGCCGAATCAGAAAGATTATGTAACATGTTAAAACAGTATAAAGTGTTGGCTATCGGCTGTGGGTTATCGTCGTCTGACACCGACATCGGATCGGATAATCTGAAAGTGCTTTGAGGCGGGTCGATTGGGGAACACCACGGTCTCATAGGAAATAGGTACTTCTGTAGTTTTATTTTATTTTCTTTATTGGCTCATGAACAATAGCACTGAATAGGTACATTTTAAAAACAGTTTTAAAGGAATCTTCTTAGCCTAGTGTAACAATTACTTAGAGATAAGCACCGCATGACCCTAATTATATATATGTTTACAATAGATAAGTAAATAAACTTTTTATGTAGTTAAAACTTTTTTTAATTCTAAGATTGAAATCTAATACTACTCAAAAATTATAATTAAATACAATTCCCAGAAAAATGCCAAACGAATCAGTATGAATTTTGATTTGCAGGTGTTGTAGGGCACAATAACTACCGGCAAGTTTTGCGATTGAATAACAAATACGTAGATGGATAAATAGAAAACTATTTGTTAGTAATTTTTTGAATAGTATTTTTCAGACAACCTACAGTGCTGTGAACAAAAGTAGCAATTCACGGTGAATGTATATCGTGTATAGTTTTCACATTCAAAACTAATCGTAAATTTCCATGTGCTTTTATTTCCTATACTGAATGGACGTTTGTTAAAATACTAAAAACTATAGGCACATACAATACAAGCTGCGCTGTAAAAGTAACCACGGAACTGATAAAACGTTTAACAATACAATTTAAAATATTTTATTAAATCCAACTCATCCATTCGCGGTTCCGCTCGCAAGCGGACTGTAATATAAAATCGACTTTTATTATCGTTCACATGAACCGTTGTGTCCCAACTAGATGTGTGCCAATCGAGTCAGATTATTCTGATCACCCAATATCCTTGAATAGTGCGATGATACGACACAATTCGATTGTAAATGCAATCAATTTTTGCGTGAAGTTATGTATGCATTGAAAAGTCATTTACACCTTATTCAAGCAAAGCGGATCAGAGGACAAAATCAAGGTCAAAGCAAAACACATAATGATCGTGCATTCTGAACAACAATATGATATTATAACACTAGCTAAGTATTATTTATAGAACTATTTTTTTTTTGTAATACCAACTTTTGCACGCGACTCCACCCGTCGTCCGTCGTTGTGATAAATAGTAGTAGTGTTATAAATAAATAAAAATAAATATTTCGGACATCTAACACACAACATCATCTGGTCCCAAGCTAAGCAGAGCTTGTATTATGGATACTAGACAACTGATAGAAATATATAAACATACTTTTTTTTGTAAATACATACATATCATGCATAGAAAACACCCAGACTCCGAAACAAATATTTACATATCAATCACACAAATAATATTTGGTCCGGGAATCAAACCCGAGACCTCTTGATTAGCAGCCGCACTAACCACTAGACCAACAAGGCAGTCATTAGTCAGTGTTATTCCGATATGTAAGCTATATTATTGTGAAGTTTCATTAAAATTTATTCAATAATTTTTTGTGAAAGGGCAAGAAACATACATATATACTTACATACTTACAAACTTTCACGTTTATAATATTAGTAAGATATGAACCTGCAAAAGTGACTTCACTCTGCCTGATAAAAAGCATGAATAAAATCTTAACAATGTAGCATGGTAACCCACACTAATGTTTCCTATTAAGTGCTCCTGCAGAGTTGGGCCTAAGGTCTTGAACTCACCAACGAAACATGATCGCACGATGCTGTTACATAATGTTGGTCCTTAACGTAAGGGTAGTACCACCCCGGTTGACCTGGCCCTACACTAAAAAGGTTTATGATCGTTTTAATATTTTAAGACCTAAATAAATGCAGATATTAAACTGTGGCTTAAAGGCATTGTGTGCTCTTTCAATTTGTAGTAATATACTGGTGTCATTACATACACAATTTGTGTTATAGAAAATTGTTAAATTTAATAAATTACAACTAACAAATATTTCGGACATCTGAGATAAAACGCAATCTATATTAGCTTAAATTAAGCGGAGTTTTTTTTTGTGAATATAATATACATATTATAGGTCTAAAACACACAAACTCCAAAACAAATATTTGCAAATCATACAAACATTTGGTTCAGAAATCAAACTCGGACCTCTAGCACAGAATACAATAGTACTAGTACAGAAGACTCACTCCGAAAAGTAAATTAAAGAAATAGGAACCCTTAGTGTCACAACATTAAGTTTAATTCAGATGGCCCACATTCAGGTATGTCTTCTTTTAAAAATAATTTTAATATAGGTATAATAACTACTTTTTCTCAACCGGTTTTACCTGAATATAAATTTTTCCACGGAGCAACTGCTATCGGACCTCCGCAACCTTGACTTGACTAGAGGTCCTATGTCCCCTAGACGAAGCAGAGGGCATCCACATCACCACCATCTTGTTCTGCCATTGATGTTCATGACAACCGAGACCGATGGCAAAACGTTCTTTTCAAAGCACGGGCGTAAGTAAAGACTGCCTTGTCGGCCTAGTGGTTAGTGTATGCGGCTGCTGTTCAAGAGGTCTCGGGTTCGATTCCCGGGTAGAACCAAATGTTTGTGTGATCCGCAAATATGTGTTTCAGAGTCTGGGTGTTTTCCATATAAAATATGTATGTATTTACAAAAAAAAGTATGTTTATGTATTTATATCAGTTTTCTAGTACCCGTAATACAAGCTTTGCTTAGTTTGGGACTAGACGATGCTGTGTGTAAGATGTCTGAAATATTTATTATTATTATTATAATGTGAACTTCAATTTCTTTTTAAGAAAAAAATCAACTACAGTAAAACCCGGGTTCGAACCCGAGACTTTTTGTTAGTAGTCGAATATGCATTCAACCGCTAGATCATCGTAAAGTTTTATTTATTTATTTATTGACGTAAGGTTTTATTTTTTATTAAATAAGGTGTTATTAAGTGGATTCTCTGGCCCCCGAAATAGTGTGAACTGTATTTCAGGGATCAGTGTCTTCGCTTTAATATGATAAAAATAGAAATAAAATAAAATGAAATTATGTATTAGTGTTTATAATACATTTTAAAAAAAAAAAGTTATAATCAAAATACGCTCTATTTACGTTCGAAGCCTTCCTGTCATTGACGCCAGCCTACCTTTACTTTAACTTGTAAGTGAGTCTATCTGTAAAGAATGCTCGCGCAGTACGTGAGTTGAGACTTGTGAGCGCGCAAGCGCCGTTCGACATTCAAATATTTAAATGTAGAATTAGTGTTTTTTTTTCTCATCAATACAGTGTTGTATATTTTTTTATGTTTGTGAATTAGTGTTTGATTACATATAAAATGGCCACACAAGAAGGAGTTAACATGAATGAGCTGAAACTGCCAGAAAAAAGTTTGTATTTGTTTATAGTACTTACTTGAATGTCATAAATAATATTTATAGTACTGTAATTAAAGAGGTAGATATAAATTTATACTTTTTCTTTTGAAATTATATAAAAATCGACTTCATTTGCATATTATAAGTTAGGTAATAGTTTATTGTATCTCGATGCGTATTATTTTTTCGTATAACATTTATTAGATTCATTGGTTTTCTGAGCTTTAAAATTCTAAATTAACTAATTAAATCCATTATGAATTATTGTATCATATTTTTTTAAAACCATAACAACTGACTCTTGGGTATTGCCCACTACGGTAGGAACACTTATTGTACAGATATTATGAGCAGTTCTGTCGCATCGTGGGTTTAATACTAGGTACTGTTTCATTTTTCATCTGGTTCATGGTTTATTTACTCAAAGTAAAGTAAGCACAGTAAGTGAGTACTGTTGTCGTATACAAAACATAGGGCTTCAGCTTAAGGTCTTAAGGTTTTTTGGGTCCTGAGCTATAGAGGAAACCTGTGTTATCGGTGACCCGGTCCAAGTCTGTCTATATTCAGTTGATTCATGTCTATCTAATCTAGTAAGATTACTAAATGACTTAAGTACCTTGTTATCCTTTGACTTACCTTCCTTTTGGCTCTGATAAAGTGAGACTTACTCAGTGAAGAGCAACAAAACAACTTGCTTTACACTCTAGTTAAGTACAGTAGTACTAGTCTAATTTAAAAATAATTATTAATAATGTCCTTCTCCTTTTTCCTAGCCTGTTTTATACCTAGACTATTTGTCGTTGACTACTTTAACCGGTTTTATTATAACATCGGTTTTTTCCATGGAGCGACTGACATCGGCCCTCCGCAACTCTGAGGGCGAACTAAGTGCAAAGTTAAACTTGTTGTTAGTATATTTGAGGGCACTGAGTTTCCTATTACGATTGCCAAGAATCTTCACGACAAGTGGTATCAGCGCGGAAGACTTGACTGGCTCTCCAAGACACGGAAGTGTAATACCTCTTTTACATACTCCGGAGTTTTATTAAGAATTTCTTATAAAAAAATTAACAACAATTTCGGCCTGACCTGGGAATATAACTTAAGACCTTTTGATAGGCAGTCGTTTACGCTAATCGCTAGACTAACGACCACCAGTTAAAGTTTATCACAAAGAAATCTGTCAAAGAACATCCTAAAATCCTGATCTGTCACTAAAACAAAACACTGGCCGGTACCACAAAATTTTTAACTTTCGAATATTGTGATGTAATCGCATATCAATGCGGAATATATTAGATTTCGTAAACGTCAAACACGTTTTGAATGAAATAATTAATCAATTATTAATTCCTTCCTGAAACATATAACGACTTTATTTATAGTATCCATATTTTAGTCTTTTTACGAAAATTACGCGGATGAAGGAGTACGCAATTTCGCACACTTATATTTCATATAGATAATATTGCAGAATGCTAATATGTTTTTATTTAGTATGCTTAATTATCAAAATAAAATTATTTTACCATTCTTAGCCGTCGTAAAAGAAGTATTACATACATTTATATACACATTTTTTTTAATGCACACATGTGTCTATCTATGTCTATGTCGTCTTTGGTATTTCTACTCGATTGATTGCACGGTTGACCTAATGGTATAAGCCGTCTACTGTGACAAGTGTTGTAGATTTAAATCCACATATTGTTGTTCTGAGTCCGAGTGCTCTTTGTGTCTGTTAGTATGTTTATGACATCCGCGTAATACAGGATGTTTATTCCTGATGCGGGAGTTGTTTTTTTTTTAAAAAACAGATAGATTTTGGTCTTCGAAACATGGATGTATGAAAGCTATAAAAATGAAAATTACCATTTGTTAATTTCAAATTCATTTTCACTAGTGGGTTTTTTTTGTTTTTAACGATTAGCGTGTTAACTTTAATTTTATTTTTTTCGACCACTACGATCACGGGGCAGAGATGTTGAAGTTACTAAAGCCTCTTTTCCCAATATTTCAAGGTAAGAAAGAGGGGAGGGGTTATCATTGATTATATGAGTCAAGGCGGTGATCACTGTTCTGTTTTCCTCAACACCATAAAAGTCTATGTATGTTTATGCTAACAAATCGCTAAACTAATAATACTTGAATAGTTACATTCGCTAAGAACACTCAAAGGTTGAAACGATCGTTAAAAACACATGAAATTAACACAAATAGAATGTCACATAAGGTCTATCTTCCACCGCGGTCACAGAATGTTAGGTACGATGTAAGTATTGGTCGATAAATCATTTCCTTATTAAGGTTAGATTAGTATTATTGTTATATATAATTATAAAATATATATATATATTATTATATATAATTATACATTTCTCACAGACCCATAATATACTATATTCTCCCATGATATACATATTTCTTACATTCTCATTAATATATGACTAGTTACCACGGCAGCATTGTCCGTATCTCACAACAGGAATAAATTTTTCACCCAGCCGTACTTCAACTTAATATATGATGGATGGGACTGCTCAATGTTGGGATGCTGACAATATATATATATATATATATATATATATATATATATATATATATATATATATATATATATATATATATATCTGTTTATTGCACTATTGTCTGAACTATTCATCTAATCGATGTAAACTTTGTATTGAATATAAATACGCAGCTTACAACTTTCTTCTACGTAGAAAACGATTTATAAATGCGTCTGCGGTCATACATAATGATACTGTTGCCGTAATCCCACTACATAGTAAATAGCTACTCTTTATTTGTAGGAATAAAGTGCAATTCCGACCTCCCAACGTTAATTATTATGTGAAATTGCGCCGAAGCAAAAGTAACCTATATTTCGCAAAAAAAAACATAAATATTTAACCTTATCATATACAACATCTTTGTCTTAAGTGTTTAACAATCAGTTTTTTTTTAATTCGGAAATCTGGTAAGACGCCATTTGAACTTTAAACTAAGCTAAGCTTGTACAATGTCAGCTAGATTCACTGATAGAACATATATACAAAGTAATCCGAAAAAATCGGAGATCACACCAATGTTTGGTCCACCCCGGGAAGTTGGAAACACTAGGCTACAGAAGCTTTTTGAAAGATTAAATAGAAACTCAGTTCTAGAGTTATATTCTGATAAGTGTCTTTCTATTCGATGGCGTCAAAAGAAAGGTTTTATTTTCTTTATTTCAGCGTTTATACTAATTTTAAGTATGTAGTAACCGTACTTCTGTTATGTACTTATGTTTGTATGTAAATATATATATTTCATTCGGACGCAAGTCTAAACAGCTACATGTATTTTAGCTTGATAGTGTTCATTAGATTTCTGTTAATTATTAAAGTGATGTTGGTGAAAATTACATAAATAAAAAAAATATTTTATAAATTTTAAATACCTCTTTAATTGTATGCTATTTTAAATTGTAATAGCTATTTTAATAGTTAAAATAAAAATCTGATTAGTGATTTGAGGATATGCATATTCATTATCATGTTAATTAATGCAATATAATTATAAGCTATTGACCTTAAAGTGGAAAGCATTCCACTGAATCTAAAGTGATGCTACTAAACAGTTTTAATATGTGCATTCATTACCCAATTTTCATGTATTTATCTATCCATTCTAGTAGAGCAAGAGCCCAGAGCCGCCAGACCTACGTCATTAGTGCAAAGCTGAAATTTTCAGGATTATTAGTACAATGTCTTGTTAAGATGTATGTGTACCCATGAGCTTGAAAGCGGGGCCGTTTCTGAGATAGCGCGAAGTACAGATAGATAAAAATATTACTTACCTACGTTAAAGGTGCAAAGCTAGTATTTACATATTTTTTTAAGAATATTATTTAAAATTAAAATTCATTACTGCCAGACACTTTCCGTGGGCCATTACTTCTGCCAGACGTCTTAAAAGTTGTGAAAATATTAGGTAAACTACGTTATAGTAGCAAACCTAAATTTTATACATATTATCTAAGGTACTATTTTAAAACCCTTTGTATGACCAATCCAAAAAGCGTGTAAAAACCATTTAATATTTTACAATTATATTCTTGAAAAAATACCAAAGATGATATACCTCAGCTTCCTAATTACTACAAATATATGTCTGGGGGGGTGATAGGCCTTTCGGCCGCATACAAAGGGTCTTAAAATAGTACCTTAGATAATGGTATAAAATTTAGGTTTGCTACTATAACGTAGTTTACCTAATTTTTTCACAACTTTCAAGACGTCTGGCAGAAGTAATGGCCCACGGAAAGTGTCTGGCAGTAATGAATTTTAATTTTAAATAATATTCTTGAAAAAATATGTAAATACTAGCTTTGTACCTTTAACGTAGGTAAGTAAGATTTTTATCCATCTGTACTTCGCGCTATCTCAGAAACGGCCCCGCTTTCAAGCTAATGGGTACACATACATCTTAACAAGACATTGTACTAATAATCCTGAAAATTTCAGCTTTGCACTAATGACGTAGGTCTGGCGGCTCTGGGCTCTTGGTCCATAGTATTAATAAGCCTTACATTATACGGTCAAATTTATTGAAAAGTAAAAATATTAATTTCATCTACTCGCCAAATCGTGTGTCCGTGTGATTAATTCTTATTTATTTAAACCTTTTAATTTCCACACAATCGGTTATCCCTAATTTTATTGGTTTAGGAGTAAAATTAAAAAAAAATATATAAACTAAAAAATATCAACGGAAAATATTTCAAGGTTGTAGCTTTAATGGTTTAGTCTTTGCGTTGATGATTCGGACAGTCATTCAGCTAAAGTTACCTTATTTCTACGAATATTTTTTTAATTTTTGAAATAAAATCTTAGTTTTCATCAAAACTCTAAGCTACAACGAATTGAAAATAATAGCTATATTTAAAAATGTTTAAACTCATTTTCACAATAATGCTTCGCCATGAGTGTATGTATGTATGTAAATATTTATGAATTTATGTAAATATGTATGTATGTATCTACGTCCTTTTTTTTGCATTACAGAACAATGCGTTATTCAGTTTAATTTTATATAGATATATAGTGATATTAGTTTTTCTCTTTTCAGTTCATTACTTTGATTGTAACTAGCTGACCCAGCAGACTTCCTACTGCCTCAATCGATAAATAGAAGAGCTAAACTTTTGTATAAAATACACTACAATACACTTAAAATAAACAAAAGGAATCCATAATTAATAAAAAAATACAATTCATTTTTATATGCTCACCTTTTAAGCCTTTCTCTGGACTTCCACAAATAATTCGCCATATCGGTTCAGACGTTCTCGAGTTTGAGCGAGACTAACGAACAGCAATTCATTTATATATATACATATATATAGATAATTCCAGCAACAGAACAAGTAACTTCTGCAATTGTCATTATCTCGAAACTCCAAGAAATTGTTACCTTTCCCTTAAGATATACAGATTAGGGATCTAGGTTAAACATACAACAACTGTCTCAGAAACTGTGTTCAAAGTGCTAATCTTATTGATATTGAGGCATATTGTTGAATGAAACGGTAAAGCCATCGGTCCCGGTTGTCATGAACATCTATGCCAATCGTTATTAGGAAGTCAGTGTCCTCAGATATACTGACAACTAGTTCAATCTTCGGATTTCCGTTCTCCCTTAGGGTTGCGAAGGTCCGATGACAGAAAAACTGAAATTTAGGTAAAACTGGTTGAACTAGTAGCCGACGCCAAATAAACTTGGGAATTAAAACTCGGAAGATGAGTTTTGCTAGTTGGAATACTCATATTTTAAAACTTTGAGATAGCAGCTCCACGCTAATTTCAATTTTATTGTACCCTTTTGACCAGAGCCGTCTTACCCGTAAAGAGAAAATCAACCTGAAAATGACAACAATCATGTTGTCATATTTCGTTGATGAGTGTGAGACCAGATCATCATCATCATCAACAGCCTCTAACAGTCCACTGCTGGACATAGGCCTCTCCTTAGAAAGGAGGGTTTGGCCTACTATACCACGCTGGCCAGACGGGTTTCAGGTTTGACTGCACGGTTGGCCTAGTGGCTTAAGCGGTCGCCACACCGCTTCCTACTGCGCCAAGTGTCGTGGGTTCAAATCCCACGTAGGATAACACTTTGTGTGATTCACAATTTGTTGTTCTGAGTCTGGGTGTTATTTGTGTCCGTTTCATGTATGTTTGTAAAGCCCCCCGCGACACAGGAATTTATATTCCTAATGCGGGAGTTGTCTTTTAAAATTAAAAAAAAAAAAAAAAAAGTTTTCGTTCTCTTTGCATCGATGTTGTTTTGCGTAGTTTATTAGTTTATCCCTTAGTCGCCTTTTACGACACCCGCGGGATGAATAGGAGTGGTGCACTCTGTATTCTTAATCCGTCACCACACGGACCACCACACGGATGGAGACCAGAGGCCCAATGATATCAAATCATCTCTCAGTGTGGGTCTACTCTATAGTGGCTACCCCTACTGTGGGATTAGTTTCCGTAATCATTGTGGGTACACACAATGGAGACAATGGAGCCTGGTGACCTGTACTCTTGAACTCTAATAATGTTTTCCATCAGGCAGAGTATAGTCACTTTTGGTAGGCATTGTTTTTCAATTTTATTATTTTTTATATATAATTACACTAAAATTTTTAGGTAATATTCACATTAATATTTTTTTTTGTGTGTGTGTAAATATTAAAACACAAATGAAACTAGAGCCTTATTTTTAGTTCAATAAGTTCTATATTGGTATGTCATCTATACTATTGATTGAACTGAACCACTGGAACAAGTAGACCTTGCAATATGACGAGGTCAGACCGCAGCAAACCGACACATCCGCCTTTTTGTTATAATTTTTTTACATCCAATACACCTAATTAAATTTAATGCGATTCACTTTAAAACGGCCGTACCGATATTAACGTAGATATCATCATCATCAACAGCCTTTAGCAGTCCACTGCTGGACATAGGCCTCTCCTTTGAAAGGAGGTTTTGGCCTATTATACCATGCTGGCCAGACGAGTTGGTAAAAGGTTTGTTTCAAGTTTTTCTTCCCTTGGCAGTAATGTTAGCTGCTTAAGTGTGTCCGTGCGGTGACGAATTAAGAATACAAAGTGTCACCACCCCTATTCATTCCATGGGTGTCGTAAGAGGCGACTAAAGGAACATAGATATGTATGTACAGTATCAGTATTCTTAATCCAACTACTATATATAGGCTACTCTTTACCGCGATAACCGACACACAAGGAAACCCGCGGGTGAATATAAAAGTAGTACATATTATCCACATTCCAAAATGTCCCACTGCCAGGCTCGGGTATTTTCTCAGAAGAGTGTTAGGGCATGCGTTGCCACGTTAGCCGAGTGCGGATTGGGGACAGGTAAGACAACGTAGGTAAGGCTACGTAATCTTTCCTTTAGATGTTTTTAAGCAGCCCGAAGGCCTTCAACTTTGTTTTACGACTGTTCCTATTTATCCCATGACAACAACCGGGATCTAGAGCTTAACGTAACCTGCCAATAACGGAGACGGGATCGTGTGACTAACGATCACCAATCCAGGTACTGACCGCGTCGTCGTTTCTTGCCCTTGGTGATTGTTTCTAATCTCCTAGGGCAACTTGGTTCATGTTTAGTATGTAGTGCAATATAAAACCATAAATCGAAATTAAATAGGACAGTCTTACTAGGCGATTTATCATGACCTCACGAAGAGACAGTGCCAAGCAATATTTTTATCTTGAATCGCAGATTTGTATGGATTCCTTTATCCCTCTATACTTCAAAAGACAAATCTGTAATCCTGCTTAAGTTTTTGGCATTAACATCTACAAATACGTCTATATGTGTTACGTTTCTAACTACACGTATATTACTCTTAGTAAAAAACTAGTTAACAAATATTGACTCAATTAATTAAATTTATCACGCATATCATTATAACAAGTAAACAAAGATATCCTCATTGAAACAACTTCTTAAACCTGCCTCGTTATGGCTTAAGGAAAACGTGCAAATAAACCAGTAAGTTTTGCAAATCGTACTAAATATTTTATTTCATTTATTATTGAACATAATTACCAGATACAACATACAATAGTGCGGTAACAGCTGCAGTAAAAAACCTGTGATGCAACTTGTTCCGATGACTTCCGAATATTTACTGTTATTATATTAAACATTACTTTTTAATGTTTATTTATTATATAGACTAGCTGACCCGGTGAACTTCGTACCGCCTTAGAATATTAAATTATAATAAAATATTGTGTTTAGTTATTAACTGATAGTGACAAATCGACAGCAGCGCCAACTAACGGGCCCCGGCCGGTACCGCCACAATCGCTTTGTTCCTGAATTTTAAATCTGTAATATCTTCAAAAGTATTAATTTAAATTACATACTTTAAAGGGACATATTAATCTATATTAAATACACAATGTATTAAGGGTACTTAATTGGATAAGGATTAATACTGTATTGCTTAAAATCGCTTCGTAAATTAGCCATTATTTCTCGTAAAAAAATGGTTATTGTGGGTTATCCCTAAGAGATAAATATATACCATTGCAGACTTTTTTGTAGACCTTTTTAAGATATACAATACTGTAGTACATTATTTTGATCTATCTCATAGGGTACAACCATCGTTTGCAATTTAAGCGTAAAAAAACATACATTGGAAACCTCTAAAATTATTATCTTCTATATTATGCATGTATTATACATAAAAACCTTCCTCTTGAATCACTCTATCTATTAAAAAAAAGGGCATCTAAATCCGTTGCGTAGTTTTAAAGATTTAAGCATACATAGGGACAGAGAAAGCGACTTTGTTTTATACTATGTAGTGATACTATGTAGTGATATAGAAATAATTACCGCTTCTTGTTGATCTGTTGATTTCTTAGTTGCGGCCCAACCCGACTCCGTAAGGACACTTACAGTATAAATTTTTCGGGTTTATATGTAGCCTATGCCACTTACAATTCATTGGTCAAATAATTTTGAAAATCGGTTCAGTAGATCTAGAGATTACCCCTTACAACGTCAGAAACTTACAGGCTTTACGTCTTTATGTATTAGTGCAGATAATGTATTTTAAAATTAAATAAAAAAATGTGAAAAATTAAAAAAACTATATAATTTAATACAGGTTAATGCTTCTATCTGTGTTATTTTTATTTTTGTAGAATTAGAAAAATAACAGTAAATTATATTAAAGTAAATTTCAAAGATTAAGACAATTAAGAAAATTTATCTTTAATAGAGTCTATTCTTTGACATAGGCTTATCATTAGTCAAGAGGTTTTTGATCTAATTTTGGTTTCCTAAGTAGTAGAGCCAAGTTGATTTCAGCACGGCTAGACCTAGTGTGAGACCGGAGGTCCAATCTTTCTGCATTATTCTCCCGGCCTTCTCAAATCGGGAGAATGACGCAAAAACATTGTGGTGGAAACAATGAACAACAAGTACATTAGTCTGTACTCTCAATAAGGATGGTGGCTCCTACTCCTGAATTTTACTTATACTTTTTATCGGTCAGAATAGTCACTTTGTTAGGCTTAAATGTAAAAAAAAATACGGGGATCAGACCAGTTGATATAGAATTATATATTAATTGTTTTTACTGTAAACGGGACTTATTCGTGATGAAATTAAAAAGGTTAAAGACCCGTGACTTCGAGCGGTATAACCCGTTCGAAACGTCGTAAAATAGAAGTTATCGTAACCTTTTTAATTTTATCGCGAATAAGTCCTGTTAACAGTAAAAACATGAGTAGATATGTGTAAAAGTAGCGAAAGTCTAAAAACAGGTATACATTAATTGTTTTAAGTTTTCTGTTCTTCACGGTAGTGTTGTTTTGCAAAGTTTGTTCTCAAGATGTCAAAAGAAAGTAGTAACGTTCTATTCTTGAAATCTTACCACACGGATAGAATTTATTTGTCAAATATAATAACAATTTCTTTTCCACATTACAGAGACAAAACTGGGCGTACGTCACATCCAAGTGGCTTTATTGTTCCTGGCGATGCTCTTCGCATACAGCATGAGAGTCAATATGAGCATGGCCATCGTCGCCATGACCGACTCCAGTAATGAACACGTGAGTTTACACTTTTAAGTTAGTAATGCGAACGTGATTAATTTGCCTTGAAGTTGTTCATTTCAAACAAACGTAGAAAAAAAAACAACTCAGTAAAGAAGTAATTTAAAAAAAAACAAAGATGGACACACCCCTAGGGATGAATAGTTAATCAGTTTAAAAAAAATCATCATCATCATCAACAGCCTTTAACAGTCCACTGCTGGACATAGGCCTCTCCTTGAAAAGGAGGTATTGGCCTACTATACCACGCTGGCCAGACGGGTTGGTATAGGGTTGTTTTCTAGTTTATCACGCAGAAGGAGGCGGCGGAGAAGGCCCGGGAGGACGACATCCAATCGGACCATATTCGCCGCCGGCGACTCGGGCGGCGGAGGCGCGAACATCTGCGCCTCATGCCGCCTTGAGTGTGGCCGCGGGTGGACGGGACGGGTTTTCCCTCCACCCGCCCTATGTGGCCAGCCGCGAGGAGGCGGCGTCGGTGTGTGCCGGACGCCGCCTAAGAGAGGGTCGTCAAACCGAGACGGTGCCCGCATCAGGAGCGGGCAGGCGCTGGAGAGGTTCAGAAGGAGATCTCACCCTGGACTTCTCCTCCTCCTAAACGGAGAAGCGCGGAGAGGGCACACTGTGTGGTTTTTAGTCGGTTCAAGTCCGACACACCACCCCGCCGTAACCCCCGGTGGGGTGACGGTCCATGATGATTTTCCACACATAAAATAAAAAAAAAAAAAAAAAAAAGTTGTTTTCTAGTTTTCCTTCTCTTTGCATTGCTTAGTTTATCCCTTAGTCGCCTTTTACGACACCCGCGTGGGATGAATAGGGGTGGTGACACTCTCTGTATTCTTAATCCACCACCACATGGATAGTTAAAAAAAAAAAAAAAAAAATGGTTATTAAACTCAAAAAGTATAAAGATGACTTATTAATAGTGACAGGCTTATGTGAATTGAGGCTGCTTCCAACTGGCTCCATTGAAACTACTTGATAACTCAAATAATTGGCTATTGTTGGATAATTGAGCTTCCTATCGATTCTATATGGTTTCTAAATCATGATATTAAATTTTGACTTAATCTATAAATATTTATATATATGTACCGCTATGTACATAAATTCAAAGTAAGTAGAAACACCTGTTTGGTTTGATTTCAATTCTATTAAGTTTATAAACTTATTGGGAACCTGTTTTTGATGTTTTCCAGTAGCGTTTCGTGTTTTTCGCGCGTGCATAAATAATGTGAACAAATTCTGAGGCGCCAGTTTATTAATTGTTGTTAATTGGAACATAAAATAGAACAATCTTGTACACATAAGATGTATGATAGCGATACGGAAACATAATTAGCTTTTTTAATTATTTCATAATTAAAAAATGTTTCATCATGATGTCTTCAATATTACCGCCAAAAATGAGATCTTCATACATGGACTTACGGTGTATATTAAGAACATGGCCAAAAAAATAATTTCAAGGGATATTTATTAGAGATTATGAAAAAAACTCCATTAAAATAATATCGTCTAAATTAAATTATTGACTCGATATTTTTATGATGAAAAAGAAAAGGTTATTAGCAATTAATTAATGTTAATGAATTTTTAAAATGAATGAAGTATGTAAATGTAAAAATATTATTAGCGTACTTTTAAACTTTAAGTCTTCATCTTTTACGTCAAGCTGCGCGATAATCAAATATTGATGTTTGAAATCAAATACAAAAACAGTATTATCTGTTGCAAAAATAATAAGATACTGTAACACAGTGTTGATACATAAATACATTTATACTACTTAGAGGTCTCAGAAGTTCCGATGACAACCAGTTCAAGTAGGCAACCCTGACATTCCTAAAACCATATATTATGTACCTACATTACTGAGTTTTATATTTGTCTTTCCTTGAACTGATTCTTATTCCAAACTACTAAGCTCTGATCAGTTAACAGAAATAACCTTGCTATCTCTTATATGAGAGGAGATTGAAGTTATCTACACGTTGTATGGGACTAATTAGTGTAGGTATAAATGTACGTTCTAACAACCAGTATATATCTCTGTTTCCTAAAGAAAGAGTTTATCGTTTTCCTTCTCGATACTGTCTTGTAATTCTATATTTTTGTCCTTATCTAGTCATTTAACTGGAGCATACAGACGCAGAGCGTGATCCTCTCTTCATTCTTCTGGGGCTACATCGTCTTGCAGCTCCCAGCTGGTGAGCTGGCCGCCAAATTTGGAGGCAGTATTCTCATAACCATAGTGGTGGGAGCCAACGCTGCACTCACGTTGTTGGTACCTCTAGCAGCTTATTATGTAAGTAATGTTTATATCTGTTACTTCAAGTTAAGTAATTACCGCGTTGCATATTGTGTGTTCTAATCAGTAAGTATAAGTAAGTATTTAGTATATAATGTAAACGAGGATGGGACCAAGTGGCGTACAATTGGAGAGGCCTATGTCCAGCAGTGGACTGCGATAGGCTGATGATGAAGTTAGTATTAATAGGTAGTAGGGCCACGATGATTGCAGCACGAATTAGCCGATTCGATCAAGGCAGTAGGTACTACGCTCACGCAGAAGACCATCCTAATAATGACAGCATTCTTGCTGTAGTATTTCGTTGGTGACCTGGTACCTCTGGTACCTGGTACCTCACGTACGGCATATGGGATTTGGAATCGAAAGTAGGAATAGTTGAAGAGATGTGATGACTGGTGCAGATGGTGACAAGTTATAATGATTATTAATTATTTATCCTGAGCGCAATCCGTATGAATGTCAATCATAATCACTTGCCATAAGATTAACGAGTTTAACAAATGATTATAATGTTTTAATCATATCATTTAAAAGCTACTAGTTACATTGTAGGCGGAAATGAAGCGTCGCTATTACGTTTTGTTCTAGAACCTAAGGAAATACAACAAACAAATATATAGAAAATTTCTAGGACATTAAAACACTCATCGTTAATCGAACTTGTATAAAATTGCACTCAATTACGTAATGCAAAGCCTACTATACACTATATACTTTTAGACATGCATGCACACACAAGCCATCTTGCTTCAAATTAAGCAAAGCTTGTACCATGAAATTAAGCAGAGCTTGTACTACTTCTTTTTGTAAATACATACATATTATACATAGAAAACTATGAACCAAATATTTGTACAACATACAAAAATTTGGTTCGAGAGAGGATTTAAACCCGAGACCACAGAGCACAGAAGTCGCTCCCACTGCGTCACCGAGGGAGTCACATGTATACATAATATACGTAAATTACAAAAATATTTCAAAATATTTGAAGTGCACTAAAGCCCCGACTATAAAAATTTCAGAACATACTCTATTTCATATAAAATTCTAAAATCTTTTGAGAGCATCTTAATTTTATGGAGATACATTGAACCCTGAAAGACAGTCTGCTATAAAACGTTCATTTTTGCAGAATATTTCATGACCATGATATACCCTTTATAGTATATTTATGTACGTACGAATTTATTAGCTTAACTTTAACCGACTGGCATTTCTATGTGAATATATTGTTTATTGGCTGATGACGACGTTGTCTGCATAATGCCTACTTACCGTTGAATTCATGGATACATAGTACAGGTAATAAAGACCAAAAAAAATAGGTAGTTGATAGCATCTTGTAAATGACAAAAATGTATCTTGTGTTCTACCTCAAAGGTGGTATGAGAAGGAGTGCACGTTTCATACGCGAGGAACACACATGCCATATTTCAGCTTTCTTTGCCAGGTAGTTTAGTTTCTGCGTTGTCTGTCAGTCAGTCAATAACGGAAATGTTTTATAATTATTGATGGTTAGACAACCACTTAATACTTATTATAAAACATAAATTATTAGTGTATATAATTGGTGTTGAGTCAATGAAATAAATAATAAATAAAGAGGCTTTTAAAATTCACTGCTGAACATTTAAAAGGTCTCTTTTATTTCATTGTTTTGTTTATTTAATTTTTAAAATTTTCAATTGTATTTATTTCTATCATATTTCCTCAACTAGTGAATTTTACATATAATAATGTTATTTTCAGGGAGGCTGGGAAACACTCTGTGCCTGCCGTGTCCTACAAGGTTTAACACAAGGATTTCTTTTTCCTACAATACACAATCTTATAGGCAAATGGGTACCTTTGGAAGAAAAAAGTCTACTTGGCACAATCATTTATGCTGGTAAGTTGACATAAATTTTACACTCGTCTTTTTTTACTGCAACCTAGGGATATCTGCAACCAGCATTGACTCTTTATAGACTAATGCGTAAGAGATGTTCAGCTACTTGTAGAGTAAGTGAACGTTTTTAATTGATGAAATCAAAACAAAATATTGGCCAATCAAAAAAGAGAATAGAGTCGTCAGCGATTGCAGAACGAAAAATGCTTAGAACTTGGTTACGTTGAGGAACGGGGTCGTGTTCCTCCATCACAGAGGGAGGATCCTCCGACCAGGCGATGTGATCATGCCTGGTGGGCACTGCCCCAGTTATATATGTTAATTGGAGCGAAAATTTTCTCAATCGCGATTCAGGATTAGTAGTTACTCCGTATAGTTCGTTCCGTGTTCTATTCGTGGTCCAGTGTTCCTTCGTTAGATGGCGCTGTTGTATGCTTCGCCACAGTTTGGCCCACAAGTGCATAGAGATTTGTATTTGTATATCCTACTGCGTAATATCTTGTATACACCTAAGCTCAAACAAAACGAGAAACTATAGAGTAGTGTTTTATTAAATTATATAGTCCACATGATCGAAAACATATTTGATTACTTGTTGTTATTGTAGGTATTTGTGATTATTTTTAGTCTTTTTATTCAATCTAAAAATACGAACAACAACAAGTTTTTACCTGTACCTTTATGTGAATCGTAGTATTTGTTTACGGTGTGTTCGACGCGGAAAAAAGACAATAAATTAATTTAGAATTTTAAACAGAGCATTTAAACAATAAGCGATTTATGAATATGAGCGATAGTTATTGATAAACATATCGATACTAAAGTAACTTACGAAAATATAGCTATTTCTAAACGTTCTTATATTAATCTCTTTTTTAACAAAATTTAATATATTCCGCTAAAATAAAAAATATATATAGGATATTTCAAAACTTTAAGGAGTGTATTTTGAGAAATAATATTTCAACTCCTATATTATCGACGTACCTAAATATTTAAATAAATTAATAAATTTAAGTATAATTTCAGTATTCATTATATACAACTAAATGTTTTTGAAACTTAGTAAATCTAATATTAATAAATAAAATGTTTTCAAACCTTTAGGGGCACAACTTGGCACCGCTTTTCAACTACTAGTGTCGGGTTTCATAGCGCACTTCTGGGGCTGGCCTGCTATTTTCTATATAAATGGCGCTTTAGGCGCTGTTTGGACTGCAGCTTATATCATCCTAGGCGCTGATTCTCCTCAAACCTCAAAAATGATCAGCGCTGAGGAGAAATTCTATATACAACAGTCTCTAGGACAAGTTGGAGAACAGAAAGTGAGTACAATTTTGATGAATTACTTCTAAATTTTCTGCAGATTTCATTGATATTTTTTTTCTTTTTCTAGAAATTAAAAACTCCTTGGAAAGAGATTTTGACGTCACTCCCATTCTATGCAGTAATTATTGCCCACTGTGGACAAAACTGGGGTTTCTGGACACTGATGACCGAAATTCCTTCCTACATGAAGAAAATACTTGGCGTGGATATTAAAGCGGTACGCCATTTTTATTTAGAAAATATACTACAAGGAAGTAGATAAAACCCGTGCTTTTACTGATATCAGATGATATTAAAAGAACATTGTGCAAATAAATTGTCTAAAAGAAGTAGAGCCATGCTGATTTCAGCACGAGTGGGTCGGCTGACCGTCTGAAAAAGGGTCGAAATTACATTAAACTGAATTGTGTTGTCAAATACAGTATTATATAATTAGAAAACGTATAGGATTGATCATGATCACGTAATATGTACTTACGAATTCTCTGACTTTTCGATCATTGACTGTGACTCGCTATTTATAACACTGAGGAAAATCAATATCAAATTCTATAAACGAGTATTAGTATAAGTTGTATAAGTCGTGGCATATCTCATCATTGTGTTATCTTTAAAAATTATTACACTTAAATTAATAATTTTGAGTCAGTTATTTCATTTCATTTTTTTTAAACAACTCCCACATTAGGAATGTAAATTCCTGTGTCGCGGGAGACTTTACAAACATACATTAAACAAACACATAGAACACCCAGACTCAGAACAACAAATTGCGAATCACACAAAGTGTTATCCTACGTGGGAGTTGAACCCACGACACTTGGCGCAGTGGGAAGCGGTGGCGACCGCTTAAGCCACTAGGTCAACCGTGCAGTCGCTTTATTAATGTTGTGTGCAGTTATTAATTTTATTAATATTACTTTTTTCATGTCACGCACAGAATGGCGCCATGTCAGCTCTTCCATATTTAGTCATGTTTCTACTAGGCTTCCCATTCGGCTTTGTGTCAGATTACATCCTTGAAAAGAAGTGGATTAGCATCAGCGTATGTAGGAAAATTAGTAACACAATTGGTAAGATCCTATGTTTATGTTGTAAAATAATGTTACATATTTATTTGAACTGACAACTGTCAATAACCAGTACTATTAGAATGTAAATTGTATATAAACATAGAAATCAAATAATGTTGACCACCAATTATAATTTTTATATTAGAATAATATTCAGATCAGAAAAAAATGAAGTAGAAAATTAAAATGTATGAAAAGGAGCGTGGGTGGTCCATCGCTACCCTATGTTACTCAATGGTCATAAAATAATTGAGAAGGTTAGCCTTTTGCCGCATCTTCGCATAACACAGAAAAGAATACCCTGTTCTTTGACATGACATGTTTTACAGCATGACACCACTGCACGAGGCAGCACTAGTTATGATAATCATTAGTATGTTTTTGAGGGTTGACAACGTGTATAGGCACTAGCTTCGAGTAAATAGTTTAATTAAAGATGCGGAAATGATGTACTATCTTTTTGCAAGTATTTGCTTACAGATGTCCATTATTATTTGGTTTCTTCTAAACTCTTTAATAAGGTTTTATATTTAAGACAAGACCCCAAGTAATAACTATAAAAAGTACAAAAACCAGTTGTAGCTTATGTAAAAGAAAATTAATATCCTTCTTAAAATGAATGTCCTCTATGATGATTTTCAGGTATATGGGGACCGGCGGTGACGTTAATTGCTTTGTCGTACGTACCTGCGGGTGATGTCGTGTTGGCTGTGACACTTCTGACAGTTGTCGTGGGTCTCAATGCTGGACAGTATACGGGATATTTGGTAACAGTTACAGTCCTATGTTATCATTGATGAAACATTAGTTACAGAAGGAACTAAGTTTCTAGCAGAGAAGAAGTATAATAGAGTTTACTTTCATTCAAAATTTAGGTTTTTGATAAGAACTATTACTAGTGTATGTGTTATTTCGCCATAAACTTGTTCTTGATTTTAATAATTTACGAATTTTTAATACGAAATTTTAATTGGGATTGTGATATTACTCAATTATTCCTCATAAAATGACGGATTAAGAATACTAAGTGTCACCAAACCAATTCATCCAGTGGGTGTCATGAAAGCTGCATAACTTAGTTAGAAAGTTATGGTCTGCTAACCATAACTTACTAACGTTTTTCTTGGCTTATGTGTAGCAGTGAATTCTTGAAGGCTGATGATGAAAATTAGACAAAAATATTTTATTGGCATTATACTATTTTGTTTCAGCTTGTACACATAGACATGGCCCCGAACTTCGCTGGTTCGATGATGGGCATAACCAACTTCTTCGCCAACATCATCTCAATCATGGCGCCGCTCATGGCTGGTCTTATACTACAAAATGAGGTAATCAATTATGCCTTACAACATGATACGTTCTAAATTTTTACTGAAATATGATTACAAATATGAAAAATTTAAATCGATCAATTTAAGAGTTATGTCAGAATTTCTATAATTCGTTTAAGATTGTCTATAATTATATATATATTTACCTATCTTGGTTCCTGAATAGCTGATCAAGAAGTTTCGGTTACATTTCCCGGGTCGGGCAAAAAGTCATACATATAAATCCACACTTTCTAAATTTATATTCTAAAATCGAAAGTAACTATCTGTTTGTCTGTTACACCTTCACGGATAAACCGCTGAACTAATTCTGTGGAAGCCATTAATATTATGAATTTGAAAGTTACAAAGTCTATCTGTTACGCTTTCCGGGCTAAACTCTGCAGTAAATTTCAATGAAAATACTTTGATTCTTGAGGACATTTCAAATATTTATTTCGGACATCTTACACACAACGGCATCTAGTTCCAAATTGAGCAGAACTTGTATTATGAGTACTCAGACAACTAATATTAATACATAAACACTTTTTTTGTATATAAACACCTTTTTTGTATATAAACACCTTTTTTGTACATAGTATACATAAAAAACACTCAAACTCCGAAACAAATATTTGTGGGTCACACAAACATTTGATCCGACCCGGGAATCGATCCCGAGATGGCACAATGGTCGCATACGCTACCATTGCGCCAGCGAGGCAGTTGAATATAGATTATTCTTTACCGTGATAACCGACACACACGCGGGTGGAGCTTCGGGCAAAAACTAGTATTCCTCTAAATATTTCACTCTGAATTTTTAACTAAAAAAAACAATTCTTATTTACAGAATGATCCTCATCAGTGGTACCAAGTATTTTATCTGTCGTCTGGTATATACTTCGCATCGAACCTGTTCTTCATTATATTCGCTACGAGTGAGAGGCAGAAATGGAACGAACCGATTTCTGATGATGGTAAACTAAACTTGAATAAATGAATGATGATGAATTTTGCTTAGCAATTTACTTAAACAGAAAGATTTAGATTTTATAAGTTAAAGTAAAGATTATATTATTAAAATATCATTAAATTAAGTTTTAATATTTTCAGAATCTGAACGAACTACAAAAGCTGTTTAAGAAGAAAAGAAGTTTATTGTAAATTTTGTAAATAGTAATAAAAACATTGAAACATTGTAACTGAACTAGTTTTTATGATACAAAGAGGCAACCTACTAGTATGGTGAGGAATTGCTACAGCTTTAGATTTTTGAATCTCAAGGTACACAAGCTGTTTTCGGCTCTGAATCTCCTCCTCACCTTAGAACTGTCATAAATAATGTGGCTATCGATTGGAGAAAGAATTAAGGAATCGTTTCAGCAATTAGTAATTCAAGGTATTCTTGACCGATGCAGTACTAACCTACAGTCAGAATATAAATCTAAATAATATCACGTATCACCACGATACCTGAGGCTTAATCATGAAGCAGCATTGTCTGCGTTCGCAATGAGTATGGTGATCAAAACTTTTGGATTCGGACATCTTACACACAACGCCATCTAGTCCCAAACTAAGCAAAGATTCAATTATGGATAGTAAACAACTGATATAAATACATAAATATACTTACTTTTTTTGTAATTACATACATATTACAGATAGGAAACACCCAAACTACGAAATAAATTTACGTACGGTACGGTAGTAGAGCCACGCTGATTTCAGCACGAATGGGCCGGCTCGACCCGGCCAGTACTACCCTCACACAGAAGACCATCCTAATAATGACAGCATTCTTGCTGTCGTATTTCGTTGGTGAGTGTGAGACCGGAGGCCCAATCATTCTGCATCATTCTCCCGCCCTTCGAAGGCCGGGAGAATGATGCAGAATAATCAAACCAGGCTGCCATGGTAGGGGTCACTATGCTACATTGTCTACCCTCACAATAAGCGTGGTGACCCCTACTCCTGGATTCTACTCATGCTTTCCATCAGGCAGAGTAGAGTCACTTTGGCAGGCTTAAATATAAAAAAAAAAAAAAAAAAAAAAAAAAAAAAAAAAAAAAAAATATATATATTTGCAGATCACACGTACATTTGGTCCGTCAATCGAACCTGAGACCTCAAGCACAGCAGCTGCATCTGCGACCACTGCGCCACCGTGGCAGAATAGAAACCTATTTTTAGCTTCATATTAGTACTTTAGTTCTTGGTAGATGTTTCTCAAACTGTTCCTTCTTAAAATTTAATTCTAAAAGAACGTGCTTGACTTAAAATACAAAATGTAACAACCAATATATTAACCACTATAGCAAGCAATGAACCTAAATGTACACATATCCGTAGATTTACTTGCAAATTCTAATCCTTTAAATACTAGTGATATTAGAAAGCACACAGAAACTCTAGTTAGTCCCTCCTGTTTAGTTTGTGAATACATGTCTAATTTCCACCTCTAAAAGGACATAATACCTGTTCACATGTCCGTGTATAGAACCTCGGTTACCTCATTACTTACTACACATTTTAACGTAATGAGACGACAGGGCGCTATCCCACTGAGCCCGGTGTGGTCTGTCTCACTCTTTTGTAACAAACACATCATCCACACAAAGAGTGCTTTGAAACTTGAATTTACTTATTGAAAAGGGTGTTTTGTATGTTTATTTTTAGTTATAAAGGTACACAAATGACATTTTGTTATAAATCAAAGTCACAAAAATACATTTTTAATTCATAAGTCTTTCTTGTTCAGTCTAATTGTTAGCTGTCATACAAAAAAACAAAAGGAATTTGTAAAATTTTGACCAATCCTTGCACCACCTGTTTATTAAATAGATTGTAAACAATCAATGAAGTTTATAATTACACTGAAATACTCGTATTTCATTTAGTTTGAGTTAATTTTACTATTTAATACTGTACAACACACTATTGTTCAGTGACAGCCTCGTTGGTCTAGTGGTTAGCGTATGTGACAGCTAATCTCTTGATTTAAGGTCCCGGGTTCAATTCCCGGATCAGACCAAAGTGTTGTTAAGTTTGAAATTCTAAATAACAGCCTAGTCGGGGAGTCGGGGAGTCTGGAAGTTCGGCGATTATTCACACTCGTGTCTCGGAGAGCACGTTAAGCCGTCGGTCCCGGCTGTCATGAAAATCTATGGCAATAGCTATTGGGAATTCAGTGCCCTCAGATATACTGAAAACTAGTTCAATCTTCAACTTTCAATTTTCCCTTAGGGTTGCGGAGGTTCAATGCCAATCGCTCCGTGGAAAAACTGAAATTCAGGTAAAACAGGTTGAACTAGTAGCCGACCCCAAATAAACTTAGGAATAATGCTAGGACGATGATGTAGTTGATGAACACAATATTGTTTAGTGAATTCTAAGACATGATTAAATGTTGGCTAGAATAGGAAAATACAGATGAAAGAAAACAAAATAAATATAAAAATACTTATCATGTTTGGACTGATGCTCTAGAGAAAATATAGTACTAAGAGTGCCTGGATACTAATACAATAGTAAAAGACGATATCCATTTGAAGTAGCCTATTCCCACTTGTGGACCGACTGAATAACAGATAAAATAATAATTGACTTGATATTTGGTCAATTACATTTTTAAAAACTTAAAACCTAAGACCAAGCAGTAAGCCAACTAAGGAGTGCTTTCGAAAATTAACATGCAATTCTCTGTTCTAGAAAGTCGCGTAGCATTTTCATAATAAATAAACTAAAGTCAGTTTATACTAGTTACTTCGTGGAAGTAAAGCGACTCTGTGACAAGATAATATTGTGCACACTTTTCTTTAGCTATTTTACTTCTAAAGTAATTTTGTTGACGTACTATCAGACATTTTACAGTGACACTTTATAAAATTTGCTAATGAAGATAATATTTTACACGTTAAATTACAGTTGTTTCCTTGAAGTTAGTTAGAAGGTGGAGGCTCTTTGACATTAATATTTAGTGTCTATTGCGGCTAGATTTCTGGTTTCTAATTGTTGCCACGCTTACCTTTACTGAATAACATGTTTCGAGTTAAAGCATTTTCCATACTAATATAATAAATTCAAAAGTAACTCTATCTGTCTGTCTGTTGTGCTAGACCACTGAACTGTTTTCATTGAATTTTAGTCCAGACTAGCTGAGTCCCGCGGTGTTATCCGCATTTATTGTTGTCAATCTCTCGAACAAAAGACTCGTAAAAGTAAGGGTCAGTGCCGACGGACGAAGTGGCGGCGAAGAGCAGTTCAGATATCGCAAAACTCACTAAGCGGCGCGCGGTCATCGACAAGCCGCGCCTGTAGCTATGAGAGCCATCGCGTTACTCCGAACGCCTCCGCGAGACTCTGAGCGCCTATTATGTCGCTCGCCGTCATTGTATTTCGTTGTACCAAATACAGTTGTATTCTGAAGCGTTTTAGGTTGAATTTAAATTGAATTAGTCTCTTCGTCGCTACTCCGTCCGTCGGCGCTGCCCCTTAAGGTAGTCTAAAAAAAATAGCCTACTCCTTATGTGATCAGCTATCTGCCAGAGAAAGTCTCTTTAAAGTCGGTCCAGTCATTCCAGAGATTATCCGGAACAAACAGACAGGTAGACGGACAGACAGAATGACAAAGAATTTAAAAATTTTGGATGTCAGTACCGTCAATACTTTGATATGCATTTAGTAAAAACTGGTTATTTGTTATTACAACAGACACTCCAATTCTATTTATTTGTAAAGATATAGATTAGATCCTAGAGAAGGACATAAGCTACTTTTTCTTCAAAAAGTTAGTTTTGACAAAAACAACAAATAATGTTTTAAACTTTCATGGTCAGTAACATTAAAACAGAAATGTGCGGGATTGCTACCATGTACCTTTTTGTTGGTGAGTATCCGATATTTCGGCACTCCGTGAGTACTCCGGAGCACGGAGTACTCCGTGATCATGGCGCTTGCAACAGTGCCGAAATATCGGATACGCACCAACAAAAAGGTACATGGTAGCAATCCCGCACATTTTCTGTTTTAACAACAAATAAATTCTATAAAACCCTACACTTCGGGTTCTTACTGTTTGCTGCACCCTTTAAATATTTAGTTCATTAACAGCCTTAACAGCACATTATGCATTCCGTTCGATGAACATATTATCCTATGAACTAAATTTGTTTTTTTTTTCAACCTAGAAGAATCTTGAGAGGGATCTCAAGACAGGAAGATTTCGTCTACAGTTCTTTTCGAATGCTCATAAATGACGAGCACGATAATTTAATTTTAAATATTTTCAAGTTAATTTCCATTAAAAAATGAGATTTCATCGAAAGCATCTTAAATATTTAATTAAATATCAATATAGGCATCGTCAGACAATGTTTACGTCAGCCAGATGTCAATATTATTTGATAAAGGGAAGTGAGACAATCGAAGAACGTTAGATATTCTCCTCGAACAGTTATTTACAGGAAATGAGATGGTCACGCAATGACAGATACTGCTATTCTCCATTGTAATCATTTAATGGAAATGTCAATTTTGGTTGTAGCTGTAATACGAATATTTTAATTTGAGAAGAGAATATTTGGAAACAACTAAATTTGAAAATACTTCTGTAATTTATTTTAAACCTATTAATGCTTTGGACTATCATGTCGATAAAAAATAAATATTTCGGACAACTTACACACAACATCATCTAGTCCCAAACTAAGCAGTACTTGTTTTGGGTACATTGTGGGTACTAAACAACTGATATAAATACATAAACATACTTTTTTTGTAAATACATACATATTATACATAGAAAAACACCCAGACTCAGTAACAAATATTTGTGAATGACACAAATATTTGTTGTGACCCGGGAATCGAACCCGAGACCTCTTAAAAAATGCACGCGTATCCCACATCCTGAGTCACGCTTGACCCTTGTTGAAGAAATCGAATGAATTCTTAATTTCAAAGAAGCAACTTTATATTTTTGTAGTGTTACACAAAGCAAAAGTTTGGTTCATTAAACTCTAGGAACGCTCTTGGGAAATTTCTACTTATTCTGAGATATCAACCATTCAGTATTACGAGCTGGATTTCGCAAGCAGGAAATTCTCGAATGCATTTAACCAGTTAGCGCAATGTGTATAAGTGTTAAGCCAACTAATATTAACTTCTAAGGAACTTTTTAAGCTTTTGTAATCATGTTGGTAACAAACGAGCAGGAATAAAGCAAAGCAATAGTCTCAGACTTATCCCATTAATTCACTTTCATTATTGTCTTTGAGCTGGATGCGAGAAGCCCAAAATCGATCAGAGTAGTGTGCAATGGGAGAGGCCTATGTCCAGCAGTGGACTGCGATAGGCTGATGAAGATGATGATGATTGTCTTTTATTATAAAAAAATATTACATTTATCGTTACAGAAAATAAAACATAAAATGTAGTGAGAAGTGACAGTGCCACATTGTAAATAATTGTAGATACTACGTATAAAGACCATTATTCAAGGTTATTTTTTTATATTTCGTACATCTGACATAAATCATCATCTACTCCGAAACTAAGCTGAGCTTGTATTAAGGATACTAGATAAATTGTAAAACATACATATCGACTTTTTTTTGTAAATACATACATATTAAACATAGAGATTTAATTCTGAAACAAAAAGGTATTTGCGGAACATGCAAAAATTTGGTCCCACCCGGGAAACAAACCCGAGATCTTAAGCATTGAGGTCGCAGATGCTATCACAGCGCCATCAACACATTTTATAAAATAAATAGTAGCATATCCTATACATGAGATCATTAATACCAGAGAAAACTTATGACTGAAACTCAAGCAGTGTGCCTACAAAGCCATGATTTGATTGCTGCGAACGTCTTCATGCTTTAATAAAACAACTTGGACAACAATGAAATCGTCACTGTAAATCTTCGTCTTCTTCTTCCCAGCCTTTATTCTAAATTATTTGGGGTCGGCTACTAGTTCAACTGGTTATACTGGCGTGAATAACCGCCAAACTTCCAAACTCCGGGCTGCTATTCGGAAGTTCCTAAGAAAAACCGAAAAACACTTTTTTAGCCCGACCTGGCATTTGTACCCGAGACCTTAAATCGTCACCGTAAATGATTTCTATAAATATAAAATGGCATAGTTTGGTATACGCTATTAAGAAAATACACTTACAATGTTATTATCCTCGGAACTCACTCATTGCCTGGCTGATAAAAACCAGTTTCAATAAAACAACAATTCCTTTCGATTTCTTTTACAAATACAATAAATTTCATAAAATCTTTAAGTAAACATAATAAAATGTAGTTTTTGTATTACAAATGTTTCAATTTAAACGCTGATACTTCTACTTTCTTTGTGTAAACATAAGTATTGAATGTAATAGAATTTATTTGGGTTGTTATAAAAATACTGGAAGCAATCATTATTGTTTGCAATAGTAAACACAATAAAATGTAGTTTTTGTATAACAAATGTTTCCATTTAAATGCTAATACTTCTATTTTGTTTGTGTAAACATAAGGATTCAATGTAATATAAATTGTTTGCGTTTTTATAAAAACTTCAATCATTGCTGTTTGCAAGGAGACCTCTTTTCTCTAAAACATTTTCTATTTTCGTTAGATATTTTTTAAATGTAATGTTTATTTTATATAATATTATTATATCATCCCTATTAGTATAATATTCAGTTACAAATTATTATCCCAAAAGATATGATTTCTTATGAAACACTATAGTGTAAAAAACCCATAATATCGTTATATTTAGAACTATATGTGGTTTGTTTATGACAATGGGCTTGCCCTTTTATATAAAAGGGGATGAATGATATATAAACTATACAAAATAGGGTGCTTAGTAGTTCTCTGTCTATAATTTAACGATATAGGCGTGACTAATGTTGCATGTACGGGTATATAGATGAAAGACGTACAATATTTAATAAGATAAGAAAATTATCATTCACGGACATATCTACATACTTATCGAGAGTGCTTTAATTCCCGTAGTCATAATACACTAAAGTTCAAAAAAAAATATTTTCTTCTTCCTCCTTTCTTGATCATTTATTCATTTAAAAAATCTAACATAATGTCAATGCAGAGAAAAACCATTCGATATAAACGTTGGCAATATCTTAGTTTTACCTTCCTTCCAGGTGGCGCAAATTCCCTTTTTCACATTACAAATAGGGGTCTGAAATGTCGTAACCATCTCTCGAATATTTCAAAAGAAGTCTGATTCTACGACTAACAAATAATTCGATCTAAACTATTTAGGTTACAATTATACATTACAGAAAATATCGTAAGCTAATTGTTTCGTATTAATGAAGGGAAATTAAGTTACAATAATACTTATACGGTTTTTATTCAAGTTATGTAATAAATCTATAAAGAAAGAGAATTAGTATCATTTAAACAATTACGTATGGCCTTAATCCTCTCTTGAGAGGAGAACTGAGCAAAGCAGTGGGACGTTATTAGTTGTTGATGAAACAATTAGGTGACGAGTGACGACTTGCGTAGGATGATTGGCAGGAGCTGGATGCGAAAAGCCCAAAATCGATCAAAGTGGTGTGCAATGGGAGAGGTGGACTGCGATAGGCTAATGATCATGATGAAGCTATTAGGATTACAGTAGCCCGCCAGGCATGATTACCTCGCCTGGCCAGAGGATCCTCCCTTTGTGATGGAGGAACTTTTTATTTTACTCTTAACAAATGCATACCAAAAACTAAAATTAAATTAAAAACAGATTATAAAAAACACTGGCTCACCGTAGGTATAAAAACATCATGCCGAAATAAGAGATTGTTAAAGGTTCTAGTCACAAAACAATCTCATAATGGTTTACAAAACACTCACACAATCGTTACTGTTTTACTGCACTCTAGCATGGGGTGGTGCCGCTAAAACCAAATTTATACAACTCGAAAGAGCCCAACGAGCAGTTTTAAAAGTGATGCTACGAAAACCATTCAGATTCCCAACTAACGACCTGTACAAAGAATGTAAGGTACTAAGAGTACGTCAAATTTTCATTCTAAAAATAGCAACATCAATGCATAAGGAAATTTCAAATACTACCACAATAATAATTAGTCTGAACCAGCGCCGTAGACCCCGAATTCCACTTCCAACTATAAATACCACCTTTATAAAAAGACAGGCTATCTACCTTCGACCTAAAGTGTTTAACACAATTTGTCAAATACACACAAATATTATTAAGTTTACTACGAGAGAAGTGAAGCGAGTTGTTACAGAATGGCTACTAAATCTTTCATATGATGAAACTGAACTGATTCTTCCAAATTACGGGCAATAGGGGCAAAGCATCACAACACACACACATACAGACTAACACACGCACGCACACTACACACAACCACATATACACACTTACACACAAAAACACGCTCTCAACCACAGACACATGAACATAGTTAGAGCTTAATTTTACTCAAAGAGGCTTTTATATTACCTAGTTTTAATTTCTTTGTTTTGAGAATTGTTTTAATTTTTTATTGTTATTTTATTTTTATTTCACATTCTATTACAACTAAACTATATATTAGACTAACTGAAATGTATAAAATCTCTGTCAACTTGAACCGCTGTCCATTTCAAAGTTGTAATGGTGCCAATTACTGCTGTTGAGTCACTAACATCACAAAACCAATTTTTAGTGATTCCTGGTGTTGCTTTCAAGACTTTTTAACGACAGAATTGGCGCCAATGAACAAATTTTGGTATTGGTTGCCGCGACACAAGCCTCGAGCTTAGTGCGGAAACCGTTGATAATTTCATACTGTCAATCTATTCTTTAAGTTGAATAAATAAATAAATAAATAAATAAACAAAAGCCAAAAATCCTATACTAACCAAATACTATAAAAATTATGAAAATTTTTTAAAGAAAGCTGTGATAACAGCTAAAAAACACCATTTCACAAAGAAAATGCGAGATTCTAATAACAAAGTCAAAACGATGTGGTCTATTATCAACGAGAGAACTAACAAAAAGATTAAGAGTGATAAATACAATATAACCCTACAAAAAAATAACGAACAGATCACTCAACCCAATGACGTAGCAAACATATTTAATAACTTCTTTACTTCAATTGGGGAAAATAACATAAACCGAACCGCAGGCAGACCAACAAAGACCTCCACAATTACCCCTATAGAGAACTCATTTTTCTTAAGTCCAGTCACCCCTAGTGAAGCGAATAAATTAATAAAAACCTTAAAAAATAAAAATAGTTACGGAATAGATGAACTTCCACCTACTTTGATAAGACAATGTGCAGATGAATTGACGTTACCTTTTTACTATCTAATAAATCAATCGTTTGAAGAAGGGGCGTTTCCTGATCTATTAAAAAAATCTGTCATAAAGCCAATACATAAAAAGGGCACAAAAACAGACCCAAACAACTACCGTCCTATCGCTCTTTTACCGACAGCCTCAAAATTATTTGAAAAGGCTATGTGCACCCGCGTCTATGATTTTTGTGAGAAATTTGAAATATTTAACGAGAATCAAAATGGATTTCGAAAAAATAGGTCTACAATTTTGGCGGTTTTTAAATATATACAGGAAACTTTAGAAATAATAAACACAAAAAAATATGCAATAGGTATAATGCTCGATATGACCAAAGCTTACGACAAAGTACAATTTGACATTCTCTTAAATAAATTAAGTGGTGTAGGGATCCGTGGAAAATGCCTAGATTGGTTCAAATCATACCTAAAAGACAGGGAACAACTAGTAGAAATAGAATTCTATAGCTGCAGGACAAACGAAATAGAAACGATCAGATCTGACCATAAACCTGTTAGTGCCTCTATTCCACAGGGTAGTGTGTTGGGGTGTTTGCTTTTCCTTATATACATTAACGAGCTTCCTAAACATATACATGAACCATGTGTTTTGTTCGCGGATGACATATCAATACTGACCTCATGTGAAAACAACAGCAATCTAAATGAAAAATTGAATTCCATACTTACCACTACAACAAATTGGATGACCGATCATAATCTTGACATTAACTTTAAGAAAACAAAAATAATAACATTCCACCCATATCAGAAAACACCAATAAACATAAACTTCAGCTTTAATAATACATACCTAGAAGTAGTCAATAAATTCACCCTATTAGGTATTGATATAGACAAACACATTGATTGGAAATCGCATATACAAAGAATAAAAACTAAAATTTCAAAATATACCTACGCCCTCCGAGAAATAAAAAAAACTACAGACCTGAAAACCGCACTAGCTACATACTATGCATATGCCTACGCGTGGCTCACATACGGTGTAATTCTGTGGGGTAACAGTACAGACGCACCAACACAACAGGACAGAATAGATTGAGCTGAGTGCTTTTCTTCTTTTTTTTCCTTTTGGTGTTGCTGCCGTTATCTGTTTCGAAATTGTTAATATTTATAATAATTAATACCTAGGGATGCCTAGTGTGTGTGCGTGTATGTGTGTGTATATAAATATGTATGTATGTATACGTGTGTTATAAATATTCGAAATAATATGTAACTAATAATAATATAATTAAGTACCTTAAAATTAGCCCTCTTCCTCTCTCCTGATAACCTAAGTTGCTGTGCCCGACAGGGTTCACAATTGTTACTATTTATCTAATATGTAAACACCTGTAAACCTACATTGTGAAATGCAATAAAGAATTGAGAATTGAGAATTGAGGATCTTATAAGAGTTGCTTCGTAATAGACCACGAGCAGCAAAACTAAAGAATGACAAGAGTCGCTAAAGTGACGTTTAATATTTAATCTGTAGAGATATGACTCATCTGTTCAACAACAACCCGTAATTTAACACTGCTGGTTTCCTCTTAGGAGAGGATTGAAACTATACGTCCCCTGCCTATCTGGCCGAGTGCTGATTGGAGACTGCCAAGACAACATTGTGACTACGTAATCTTGCTGTTGGAAGTTTTTGAGCAGCCCGAAGGTCTCCAACTAAGCTTCACGACTGTAATCCTATGTTATCAACCGTGACTGATAGCTTAACGTGACCACCGAATCACGGAGACGCTCTTGGTATAATGTCAATAACGGTCACCCATCCAGGTACTGACCGCGCCGCCGTTGCTTACCCTCGGTGTACCTAATCAGCTAGAGCACATTGGCTATGAGCGCCTTTTCTTAACTTCTTACTGAAAATGTTTAATTTACAATAAGTTAATTTCAAAATAAGATTTTTATGATCAACTTTTATATAGAAACGTCTTTATTGTGAAACAAAACTGAGGACCTATTTACATAAACTATTTCTTGATATTTGGCAAGCTTTCTCCTTTAGAATAGTTAGGTAAAATATCTAATAAGTTCGAGTCACTCGTGCACCGAGGGTTCTAAACAAACCGTTTTTTTTTTAAATTTAAGAGACTCTTAAAATTCTCTTCTCTGCCTGATTGAAAGCATGAGTAGAATCTAGGAGTAGGGGTCAACTTTTTCATTGTGAGTGCTTACAATGCAACATGATGACCCACACCGTGGCTACTTACCGAAATGTTTCTACGTCGTTCTCCCGCGTCCGGAGGCCTAGAATGACGCAGTGTGATTGGACCTCCGGATTGGAGAGGTTGGTCTTCTGTGTAAGGTTAGTACTGCCCTGGTCGAACCGATCCATTCGTGAAATCAGCTTGGCTCTACTGCTAATTGTATAGGCAATATGTCTATCTTGGGGCTTTCATTTTTGGAGACTTTTTTGAGTTAACGTTTGAACAGTGTCAGTCTTAATTTAACGTTCTAAAGTCACATAGCATAAGATGACCGATATTTGAAGCTTACACTCATAGTCGCATAGTGTTAGTCATAGTCACTGGGTGAATGATTCTATTTAATATGATATAAAAACATTTAAGATCAAAGTAACCCGATCTTTTGACTGACTTGATTTTAACATCTTGATATATTTAGTTCAGTGACTTGATATTATAACAAAGAGAATCAGGCAGGGTTTTTAAATTATCTTTTACGTTAAAAGGAACTCTAAGAATGTGCTCCAAATATATATTCAACCGTTTACACAAAGTGGATACCTAAATTAGGATATAGGGTTATCTCTGCAAAAATCGAGTGCTTTTGAAAGTGGCAACCTTGGCAAGGCCATGACGCAGCTATTCGCTTCCAGCATTTTATTTTAGATTCAAGTTTCAGGTTTCCTATTTTCTTTTAATATAACCGCTTGAAGGAACCTGCGTTAATGTAACATTTGTTTGCAAAGCTGGTATGAAGAGTTAGTAAAAATTCTCAATTAAATAAAAATTAAAATTAAATGTTATGATACTAGACTGCACAGTGATTTCAATGGTCGCCAATCCGCAAAGTGCGCAAAGTGTTGTGATCTTAAGTCCCACATAGGATAAAAATTTGTGTGATCCACAAATTATTGTACTGAGTCTGGGAGTTCTTTGTGTCCGTATCATGTATGTTTGTTAAGTACCCCGCGACAGAGGATATAAATTAATGCGGGAATTGCCTTTTTTTATAAAAAAAAAATATCCACTGATCAAGACCGTGATATTTACCAGCTTTACTAAAAAAAGGTGTATAATTATGTATTTAAGTAAATTGTCCAGTACCCGTAGTACAAGCTCTGCTTAGTTTGGGACTAGATCGCGTTATGTGTCAGATTTTTTGGCATGTCGAAACACGGCATGCAGGTAAACGAAAGACAATTTATTGCGTTCTGAATATTCTGAAACAGATTTAAATTCTGTAAAACAATTAGCCGATCAGCAACGAATGAACAAGTTAAGCCGAGAATAGTTTTACTTGTAGGAAAAAACATACTCGCTCGCTGAGTCAGGAGAAATTCAAGCAAGAATTTTGCAAGGAAATTAAAGTGTAAGTAAAAAGCCGACCGATCTCTTCCCAATCCGATCATTCCGGATTAAACTGAAAAAGGTTTTAATAGAAGTCTTTAGTAATACAGTGCTCTGTGAACTTGTTAAATAGCTTTGGGTGCTGAATGTAGTTTAAAATATAAAAATCTGCCATGTAAGTGTCAAGTCCAGCGCTGCTGAGGATTATGAAATTTGGTTTTTGTACATACGAGATTTGTAGACTGTATAAAATT
Organism: Phragmatobia fuliginosa; assembly: GCA_932526445.1. NCBI lineage: Eukaryota > Metazoa > Arthropoda > Insecta > Lepidoptera > Erebidae > Phragmatobia > Phragmatobia fuliginosa. The sequence goes on along the minus strand of OW052067.1, from coordinate 971,333 downwards.
TAGTTATCAAATGTATATCTATCTAGCCTTTAAATTTTTTATGATATCTAAACAAAATAAATTACAAATGGAAGAAGTTCGTAATCAATATCCCTTTTTAGGTTTAGTTTAGGTTTAGGTTTAGTTTTAGTTCCGTAGCAAAATGGAAAAAAAACGGAACCCTTATAGATTCGTAATGTCTGTCTGTCTATCTGTCCGTCCGTATGTCACAGCCACATTTTTCGAAACCATAAGAACTATAATTTCGAAACTTGGTAAGTAGATGTAATCTGTGAACTGCATTAAGATTTTTACATAAAAATAGTAAAAAAACAATGGATTTTGGGGGTCCCCATACTTGGAACTGAAACTCAAAAAAAATTCTAAAAGGGATATTGATTACGAGCGAAAAAGGTGTTGGAATTTGTAAAAATCATCTCGATATGGTCCATGCTTTTACATTCACAACAACAAAGCCACAGACTTTTTACAAGCTTTTTATTAGCTTCACCTGTATGTTTGTTTTAAAAAAATGAACAAAGCGTGGGGTGCTTTCTGAAAATATTTCAACAACGTCGCCACACGCTTTGTTACATTAAAATTATTTTCTACTTTTTAGTTTAAAAGCGTGTTTGTTTAGTTTTTTAAAACTATTATTTTGAAAGAGATTTATCATCTAATTATTTTCTACTATTTAAATTGAAAGCGTGTTTGTTTAGTTTTTTAAAACATTTTTTTTAAAGAGATTTATCATCATAAATCACCAACAATCCAAATCTTAAACAGTTTTCAAAGGCGTTTCTACGTTACACTTCCCTGACAATAAATCAAGAACAGAAATATCTAATTATACTTACTTTTGTAACATTACAGTTAACGTTAAGGAGTGTACAAACAACATAGAGACAAGCGTACAGTTCTTCACCTCAACACTTCTCAAAAATTATGAACTGACGTGCCCTACCATCGCCCCTAAAGGCCTGAGTAAGAGTTCCTGGTGGGGGCCGGAACTCGAAAGATTACGCAAAGAACTCAGGACACTTTTTAATCGAGCGAAAAACACCAGAACCGAAGAGGACTGGGAAAACTACAAAACTGCACAAAAACACTACAAGAAGCGAATCAGATATTGGAGTAGAGAAGGCTTCCACAGCTTCTGCAGCAGTGTAAACTCAACAAATAAAGCTGCCAGACTTAAGAAGGTTCTGTCAAAAGACAACACGAACCTTCTGGGGTCCCTGAAAAAGGATGACGGCACCTATACAACAACAGAAGAAGAAGCAAACGCAGTGCTACTAGAAACCCACTTCCCAGGCAGCAAACCAGCGCCCGACCCTGGGTGGCTAAACGAGCACTACGACATACCAACAAACCAAGAATGGCACATGGCAAAAACAATAGTAACGGCGGAAAAGACAGAATGGGCCCTGAAAAGCTTTAAACCGTTCAAGTCAGCAGGGCTAGACGGTATCTTCCCGGCGCTACTTCAATGGCAACTAAACCAGGCAGTCAGACATCTGACACCGATCTACAGAGCCTGCCTGGCTTTCAAATACATTCCGAAACAATGGAGAGAGGCAAAAGTGGTCTTCTTACCAAAACCGGGAAAAGATGACTATACACAAGCCAAATCCTTCATACCAATCAGTCTGACATCCTTCCTTCTGAAAACATTAGAAAGGCTGGTGGACCGACATCTTAGAGATGGAGCACTTGAAAATATCCCGCTACATCCACAACAACATGCCTTTAGGAAAGGCAGATCAACAGAGTCGGCACTACACGCAGTGGTCCACAAAATAGAGTCGGCAATCACGACCAAATCTTCAACACTCGCAGCCTTCATAGATATAGAAGGGGCGTTTGACAAAACTATGCACAACAGCATAAACCACGCCCTAAGAAAATACAACGTGGATCAAGTCACCAGAGGATGGATCACCGAACTGGTCGGCAAAAGGGCGGTTCGGATAGTGGGGGACACTACCACACGAGCGAAGGTGGTTAGAGGATGCCCCCAAGGGGGGGTCCTTTCGCCACTTCTCTGGAACATAGTAGTCGATAGTCTCCTAAGGAGACTAAACGATAGAGGATATACTACTATTGGTTATGCTGATGACCTAGCAATTCTGATAAGTGGAAACGCTGAGAACGTCCTATGCAAAGTCATGACCTCAGCCTTTCAGATTGTGGAAAAATGGTGTGACGAACATTATCTGTCAGTAAACCCGAAAAAAACAGAACTTATCCTTTTCACCAACAAGAGGAAGTTACCAGAACTACAACTACCAAAATTATTTAAAACAAAACTCTCCCTATCTAGACAAGTGAAATACCTGGGCGTAATCCTTGACGATAAACTAAATTGGGCGAGTCATATCGAATCCAAAACAAAGAAGGCCTGTATTGCTTTTAATCAGTGTAGAAGAATAGTTGGTAAGAGATGGGGTCTTAACCCAAAGATCACCCTTTGGTTATACACAGCAGTAATCAGGCCTTCAATAACCTACGGCTCAATTGTGTGGTGGCCCAGGACACAAATGAGCACAGTAAAATCCAAGCTCCAAAGCTTACAACGCCTGGCAAGCTTGGCAACAACAGGATGCATGAGAACAACTCCATCAGCCGCATTAGAGTATCTCCTGAACCTAAGACCACTAGACCTGGTGATACAGGAAGAGGCAAAGGCGGCAGCCCTGAGGTTAAGATCTCTGGGCATATGGAAATCAAATGTAACAACAAAACACTTCAACATTCTCCAAATATGCATCAAGGAAAATCCGCTCCTTGATGCGCCTATGGACAAGATGTTGGGGCAACACATCTTTGATCGAAGATACGACATCCAGCTTTCCGCAGAGAAAAATGACTACTCTGGCACTGGGGAAGTCAGGATCTACACCGACGGCTCCAAAACCAGCACAGGTACTGGAGCTGGTGTCTTCTCAGATGACCTAAACATCAAGATAACAACAACACTAGACAAACTAAATACAATCTTTCAGGCAGAATGTATTGGCATTACCAGAGCGGCACAGGCGGTTGCTGCCAGAGACATCAGTGACTCTAACATCAAAATCGTCACTGATAGTGCCTCCGTGCTCCAGGCCCTCCGTAACAACACAATAAACTCAGTCCTGATAATGGAATGCCATAGTGCACTCCAAACCATTGCGGCAACCAACAGAGTGACTCTGCAATGGATAAACGGACACAGCAACTCACTGGGAAACGATGCCGCAGACGAGCTGGCAAAGAAGGGAGCAGACACGAAAGTGCATGGTCCAGAACCACTGCTACCCATACCTCAAGCCCAAATTAAAGCATGGCTGCGCGAAAGAACCCAGAAAACTCACTTGACAGAGTGGCTAAATAAGGAGGGATGTCGGCAAACCAAGAACGCTGTATCAGCTCCCAATACAAGGCTTGCCCGCACCCTCATCAGGATGAACAGAGACAAACTCCGCAAGATCATAGGAACCCTAACCGGACATTGTCTCCTAAACAAACACCTACACACCATAGGAGTAACAGACAGCCCCCTATGCAGAGGATGCATGGAGGCAGAAGAAACGCCACAACACGTCATCATGGAATGCAGCAGTGTGGCCGAACAACGGGCACAAATTCTACAGTCACCGGCAACGTATCGGGAGGCCTGCAGTAATCCCCGGAGGCTGCATTCCTTCTGGACCAACCTAGGCTGGCTGGAGTGAATGGGAAATAACTTTTCACGCACAATGGTCCAATAACTAGGACTAAGTGTGGAAACCGCCCAGAAAAACATAACCAAACCAAACCAAGGAGTGTACAGAACTGTATAACAACTCTATGACAACAAAAAATATATAATATTCGAAAAAATCGAATGTCACATGATATGACATGCCCATTACTTATTGGTGTCCCTTTAAACCTTCCTGCTTTTTTAGTTGACGGGGTCAAAAATCTCTTCGGATCTCCGGTTCTTCGGGGACACAGGAGCCAAGAGTATGTGTTGTTTCCACTAAGAAAAACACTCCGACGACCGATCTCTGGTGCACTGAACTGGGAGGACCCGGATCATGTCATTTCAGATCCTCCCCGAATCGGTGCTATACCAAAATTAATCTCTGTCCTGGGGAAATTATTTTATTAGTGGCAGTCCGTTTTCGTATACACGGTTGCTGGATAGATATCCGTTTGACCCCCTACAGTATTTGTTAGTGCTTCATATTGATCAGTTTTCGACTTATACCTTTTAAATGGAAAAATAATCAAAGATTTGTCAAAGAGTATCTAATAGTTTTTAAAGCGGTTTTTTCATTATTCCGTTATCAAGGTTTAATTCTCAATGAGAAAGGTACACTGCATCCGATGTAGTTTACTCTACACAGACTGGGTCACAGAAAGTACTACGTGTTACACTTAGATCAATCGCTTTCCGTAAGTGAATTTTTAAGCAATATTTATCGACCGAAAAATGGAGACTTCTTTCTATTTTTACATATTTCTAATCGTATTCATTATCATCAACAACAGCCTTTAACAGTCCACTAAATAATCGACCTTAATCGTATTGATTAAGGTCGTTGATTAAGATTATTTGTAAAATTATTTAATTTATAAGAGAAAGTAGTTAAAATCCACGCAATTATTCGAGACATTACTTATGTCATATCACTTGTCGATTTTATCTACTCGGAAACGGTAAACAAAAGATTAAAGTCTTGATAGAAAGTAACATTCAGTTAGTGCGTAAGTTCCATAATTATATCAAGACATTCCATCGTAATGTAACATTTCCGCATAATATTTCATTCATATTAAATACTTAATTTATGAAAATGCTGTGATTTCTTGTACAACCCATTAAACTCTGCCCCAAAATTTACTGTAACTTTTAAAAATTACTGTTACTTCGTATTTTATTTGGCATTTATATTTTATTGTTAGGCCTTTTTTGATTTAGATGTGGAAAAACTCTCTAAAAGTGTAATAAGGTTGTAATCATAAATACTGTTTCGAGTTTTTAGGGTATTAATTTAAACGCTCGTTTTCTTTTTACCAAAGTCATTTCTTTAATATTCTTGTACAGTGTTTCGAGTTCTTAGTCTTTGCACACTTAGCCGTCTATATATATATATTTGTATGTTTCACGGTAGCACCTAAACTAAAAAGTAACCTACTTTTAGCGAATGAGGTATCAATATTTTATTTATTTATTACTTTATTCACAAATACATGCATTGGCTAACTTAATGCCGAAGGCATTCTCTGCCACTCGACCGATTTGGCGATGTAGATAAAATATGTGGTAGGGGATGAATAGATTTTTAATAATAGCTTGCGTGATATAGGCTATTATATAAATATTATTAAAGGACTTCACATACTTGGTTAGTTTCTATTTTATTTCTTCTATGGTGGCTGACCATTATTATCACATTACTTATCTGATACTGATTTTTTATAAGAACTCTGCCCGGCAAAAAAAAGCGTCATAATACATTATAATATTTATAATATTAAAACATATACATTTTGATTATTATATAAAATTTTAATACGTAACTTCTAGACTGTAATGTCTGTGGGTATTAACCATTCCCTAGACCCCATCTAGGAAAAATATTACTTTATCAGAACCACAGATCGCGGGACCATCTTTGTATTGTTAGAAACTCCCGTGAGGCCGACTTGCGTTGCGTTACGTTTATAAAAGAAACTGAAGCGACGATTGTAGGCTTGATAAAGTGGTACTCATAATATTACCAGATTCCAAAACTCGTTGCTGTGGGAGAAAATAAATTACACCAATAAATTAGGACAGTGCTACTAATCAGCCCATCAGTGAACTTCATTTGGAGCTTCATGAATTTATTCCTGTAGTACTTAGCTATTTATATATTTTGCTTTTTTACTTAGTGGATGGTCATTGTATTTTATTGTTTCTATCTACATGATAATAGGAAAAAAATACGTGTGTATTATTACTCAATGTCTACACTTTGCTATAATACCTAGGTGAAATAGTAAGTTTTACATTTCACTTGTACTTTGTGTTTAGGAATGTTACTGTAATAGGGACGTTCCTTTGTTGCGAGGAGCTGCAAAAATAATGAAACGTGTGCAAATAACACTTAGACTTGGAACCGGTGATACTTTGCATAATAGTTTCCTACCTCTTGCTTAAATTGTACATACATCCAATATTTGTGTTAAACTTGGGAGAATGTGCATGATAACAATATCTAAAATATACAGTATTTTGAATTCCAAATTATTTCGTAGTGTTAGCATAAATTTGGAAAGCTTACCGTTACAATGGAAATGAAATAATGTTAACGGAATAGCGAATACTTTGTCTTATCAAATATTTGGCTAGTCTGTGAATTCACTCGCTCTTGGCTAACTTTATCTTAAAAAATTAATTTATAAAAAAGTAGGTGGGTTGATTCCACATTATGATGATTTCTTATACATATTGTTCTTAGAAAATTATAGAGTTTCAGTAGAAATACTAAGTTGGCATTAGCAAAAAATCGGAAATTTAGTAAATGAAGGAAAAAAACAAGATTGACGGCATCCGTTGATGACAACAAATAGATGGAAGTTTTTTCTGTCCCGTTGTTGTTATAAATGTATATTTTCATCAACGTCAGTACTAAAAACTACTTATGATTAATTGTCTTAGTTTCAAATTTCCTCAAATTATTATTTCACGAAAAAAATATTCCTAGATGGATGAGACAAAAATTGGTAGAAATACTACAAGGTTTCGTCTCATCCATCTGGGTCCAAGAAAGACACGACACTTGTTAAAACTTGAGTTATTATATAAAATGATATTTGAGCAGATTCCAAAGACAAAATGCTCTCTTAAAATTAGAGGAATTATTCACCTCCGTATTTTTACAGGAAACTTCACTATGACCGTCATAATCCATAAGACGGTTTTAAGTCTGAATGCTCATTCAATTTAGATCTTAAGCAGCTTTTATAGAAGTGTTATTAGGTAGTTATAAAAATATTGAATACTTCTAATTTGGACTAAGAGAGCATGACTTAATACCAATTGTGAAGCGCTATGCCGGCAGTTAGAAAACGACAAGATAAAGAATGAAAAATGCAGAGTACCACCTTGCACACAGTACATTTACGTTGACAAAAGTAGAAACTTGTACAGAACTGAATGTATTTTTATAGTCACTATTAGTTTAATTGAATACTTTCAAGATATTTCTCAGTCTTACTGGTCTGTCTTATAACATTTATTTTTCCATAAGCTGTTTTTATTTTTATGCAAAAATGTTGTTAACGAGTTTCTTATATCGTTGCTTGTTTTGGTTTCTATGCATATTTTTGCTATATCACTACATAACATAAAATAAAATCTTGCCTGTTCGCGATTAAAATGAAGTTTTGTACACTTACAGTCTAAAGCCTGAGAAAGGACATAGGCTATTTACCGCGATAATCGACATAGACGTGACATAGCGAAAGCTAGTGTTTTTAACGACACTTACGCTTCATAATCTGACGATTATTGAAGAGTAAGTGTCGTATACATTTAACTGTTAATACAAGGACATAACCTCCTTTCTAAGGAGAGGCCTATGTCCAGCAGTGGACCGTTAAAGGCTGTTGATGATGATGATGACAAGGACATAACAAAAGCACTAAAGTTACAATTTGTAAGTTTACTCACCCAATTTGTCAAACAATTGATTGAAAGCAATAATTTACATTGTGTAAAAACGAAACCGATATCAATATTTTCAGTATAAATTTACAACGTGATCCACCTCTCATATATACCATCCGCTTCAGTGTCATTGGAGTTTCAATTCGAATATGAATCGAAATATGAATGCTGATTTCTGATTATAATACTACTTTACTTAAGTTATTAAATAATTACATATGGATAATCGTCATCATCATCAGCCTATCGCAGTCCACTGCTAGACGTAGGCCTCTCCAAATGCACGCCACTTTGTTCGATCCTCGGCTACTCGCATTCAGCTTCTGCCAGCCATCTTGTGCTATTCATCACTCCACATGGCCTGTGGACGTTCTACACTACGTTTGCTGAGACACGGTTTCCACTCAAGAGCGCGTTTACCCCAACGATTGTCGGTTCTGCGGCTAATATGGCCAGCCCATTGGAACTTCAGCTTGCTAATCCTGTGGGCTATGTCGATAACTTTAGTTCTCTGCCGGATTACCTCGTTTCCAATACGATCGACGATAGATACAGATGATGTTATTTGGAGTCAGTTTAATTTTTAATTGTAATTAAAAATATCATAGTTAAGAGAGAGAGATGTCTAGCAGTGACCTGCGATAGGATTATGATGATGATGATGATGAAGTAGTAATACGAACTATTCCATATGAACTGTTAGAGACAACCTACGGAAACGACCAGTGCATAGGTGTGAAATTTCAGGATTTTCCATTATTCGTTGGATCCGATCTTCAGATCCTGTTATGGTGACATTGGGTACACCTGAGACCTCGTCAAACCTGATGCATAATGGTTTTTTAAATTCAGTTATTTATATTACGAAAATATCGATTAATAAAGAGAATTCATCAAATTGAGAACCTACTTCCTTCTTACAAGTCGGATATAAAGTATCTCAAGTAAACATTTACTAGTTTAACGGTATTATTTGCATTTATAATTACCATTCAAACATTTAATCTATAAATTGAACTAATTATGTCCACCGTTAACATATTCATTGCAAATAAGCATATTTTGTAAATTTTATGGGCATATTACCGACAGGCGCGTCATTGTAAAGGTTTAATAAATTTGAATGTGTTTGCGTTAATAGAACTATAGTTAAGTTTTGGGATTAATAAAATGAATATCAATATATATAAAGTGTGATTTGTTTTTCAACAATATATCCATACTAATATTATAAATGCGAAAGTAACTCTGTCTGTCTGTCTGTCTAATACGCTTTCACGCCTAAACCACGGAACCGATTTTGATGAAATTTGGTATGAAGATAGAACTGAACTTGGGAAAGGACATAGGCTACTTTTTACTGCAATAATCGAAATACAAAGGCCAAAGCAAGGTGATTATAAAAATACATAAATCGTAGGTATCAAAATCTATCACTGTTTATCTCCTGTCAAAACTTCACAGGTTGCTAGGCATAACACAATTGCATGGCAACCATAATGATAGTTTGACAATGACATATAGACCAGTAGTCCAGGGTAGGTAATTTTTGAAAACAAATAAAATTTTAATAGGATGAAACCTATTGGAAAAGGAGGAAAAATAATTTACGGGGGATCTGAGGTCGGGAAGGGGTAGGGGGGGAGGTTTTCTGGTCCTTTAAGCGGGGCGTAAAAAAGCATCTCACTAAGCCGCCATACATTATTGTCTGCATTCGCAGCAAGTGTAGTAGCCCCGACTCTTGGATTCTGCTATTGCTTTCCATCAGGCAGGGTAGAGTCACTTTGGATGGCTAAATATATAAAACAAAGGGTAAAGAACGGTTTATCTCGATTTCCGGCAAAACTACAAGTCCTATGGAAAAAAGTTGAATGGCAAAGCTGTAGGTAATCAAAAGATCTACAATTTTTAGGGTTCCAGAGTTTATGACTTCGAACCCTTATCGTCCGTCCGTCCGTCCTCCTTACCGTCCAATCGGTAAGTGCTAGAAAGATGAAACTTTCCATGAAAGCGTTACAATAAAATTATGAAAAATATATTTATTTAGTGTACCTCCCCTACACGTAAAGTGGCGATGTTTTTTTTCTCGCAGCTACCCCATCATCTGGGGTATCATTATATAGGTCTTTTAAAAAAATGAAAAGGTTGTTAAGACGATCTTTAAACCCATTTTTTGATTTAGGTATCCGTTTGCGAGAAATTCCACTTTAAAGGCCACTTTTTTTGTAAAAACAGGGCGCCCCCCCCCCCCTCTAAAAACTAAACGGCCGGCTCAAAAAATTCCATCCCTATAATAACTTTAAATGAAAACTATAACGAATTAGATGACTTTGTTAGTTCAGGAGTTACAGAGGCTTAACTTCTACAATGTGCTTACTTGGAAAAGTCATACAAAATTAACGCATTTATACGTAAACATAACAATTATCCATTGGATACAATTTCTAATCCACGTACCATTATGAGGATATACTGAGGAACCCTTTCCCGTGCGTGGCCTGACACGCACTTGGCCGATTTTTTTTTACACTTTTTTTCACTTAACCTCAAATTATATGTGAAAAATTCAAAAAACTAAGTTTTTGTTTTTTTTTTTATCTTTTACCAATAAATTTATTTTTAAACAGAATTTAGTGAAAACTTACCTTTTATGTCTCGAATACACTGTAATTTATTTGATTTGAAATATTTATTTTTTCACCCGATTTTGACTTAATACCGAAAATTTACCCGTCAAAATATCTACTTTTTTCAAAAAATTAGGGTGTTTTTTGTTTGATGAAATCTCTACTTTCCTATGGTGTAATCCCTACTTATATTATAAATGCGAAAGTAACTCTGTCTGTCTGTTACGCTTTCACGCCTAAACCACTAACCGATTGAAAATAAAGGTAGAAAGAAGGGTTTGAAATAGGGGACGAAAGTTTGTGTCTAAGTTCCTTATTATCAAACATAAAATCATGTAAGATTGTTTAATCTACCCTTACCGAGTCGCGCGATATATACGAATTCCACGCGGGCGAAGCCGCGGGTGGAAAGCTAGTTATAAATAACTGAGATTTAAACTCTAAATAATTGTGATTTAAACTCTTTTTGATTAAATATAATTAAAATTTAATTTTTCTTCCCGTGACCAAAAGGCATGCCTTTTTCTAGCGCAGAGCATAAATATTGCCATTCAACGTGGCAATGCTGCCAGTCTTTCGGGAACGCTACCAGTAAGCAATGATACGGGGATCTTTGTTGTTTGTATGTAAATTTTATAAATATTCTTTATTATTGTATATTTATTAAATTTTACTTTAAATACCACGATTGAGACTTCGAATAATTATACCACGATTGTATACTCACAGATCTTCTGAGATTATACATTCGTGGTATAATTAACTAGATTTTGTAGGTGACAAAAAGTGTAACATTGCATTGTGACTGTCTATTAAGTAAAATTGATTATTGGCATATATATTATATCGTGACTTTTCAGTACCTAACTAAAAAAAAAAATTTCTAAATAGTCTCTATTTCGAATGATAACAAAGAGTTGGAGAGCTGTCATATTGTCTGCCTCGTATTAATTCAGTGGTCATTATAGTCTGAATAGAATAAGATCAGTTTTTTACTAAAGTGTTTGACATTATCTAGACATTATTTGGTAGACTCCGTTAAATATCTTGGAGTGATTGTAGACAATAAGCTGGACTGGAGTAAACAATTACAGTCTTTAGTCTCTCGCACCAGGAGGCTTATATACATTTTTAAAAACCTTAGGTTCTCTGCTGATAGGACTACTCTGAAAATGGTGTACCTTGCATTGTGTCAATCGGTGCTATCTTACTGTATCTTAGTGCGGGGAGGGACTCATAAAGTCGAGTTTCTAAAGATTGAAAGAGCACAAAGAGCTGTTTTAAAGGTAATTAATTTCAAGCAACGAAATTACCCCACACATAAGTTATACGAAGAGTGCTGGGTCCTATCAGTCAGAAGACTAAACATTCTACGAGCTATTCTTCGAAGACACTCCATGATACCCTTCAAAAAGGAGTTAGTCACTCACCGACGTACTGCTTTTTCCCTGTGTCCAACTATGCTTTGCAAGACCGCGTTTGCAAAACGGCAATTTAATGCATTAAGTGTTAGGTTATATAATAGGGTACATAAGCGGGTAAACATCTACGCTTTAACTAAATGTGAGGTAAAACGCAAACTCAACTCATGGCTATTAACTTTGTCTTATAGTGATACCGAAGAACTACTAACCACTGCCATATAGATTGTTTATTTACACACACACACACAACATATATCACACACACACACACACACACACACCACCCACACAACATAAATCACACACACACACTCACCACCCACGACCCACGAACACACACACCACCCACACACATACACACCACCCACACATACACACCACACTCACACACCACACACAAACACAACTTTTATCTTTCTTCTTTTCTCAGTGTTTAATTTTTGTTAATTCAAGTGTCAACCCCCCTTTGCACGAACTCAAATTTCAAATACTTATAATTTGAAAGAATTTGGATACTTTTTCCTAAGATACAGACAGGTTTCCACCTGCCTAGTTTAGGATGGGGTGTCCATTTGGAAAATTTTCTGTATAAAATTTCTTAGTATTTAAGTCATCCATTTGTGCACTTGTACATTACTTGAAAATAAATATTATTATTATTATATCTATGTTTCTTAGCTGTGACGCTAGTAAATGCAAACCTATCACGGGCTTACGCCAAGTGGGTTGGTTCGTTGTCAACTACTGTTGGTGTTTGTGTAGTGCATGTGAGGAATCGTCGAACTATGGAACATGTGTCGATTACAACGGACCTTTGCAGTGAGATGTAAGAATTTCTATGTAGTCCTATTTCTTTTAGTGAAGTGTGTAATGATTTTGGAATGAGCCCTGTTGATGAGATGATGATTGGTATGATTTTAACAGTGTGTTGTTGCCACATCTGTCGGATTTCATCTGCGAGGGGTATGTACTTTTGTATTTTTTCTGTGTATTTCTTTTTTAAATTATCTGTATTTGGGATTGAAATATCTATTAAATATGTAATTTTTTGATTTTTTAATGTGAGAGTGATATCTGGTCTATTGTGTGGTGTAGATTTATCGGTAATTATATCTCGATCCCAGTACAGTTTTACAGAATCGTTGTTTAGGATACTATTTGGTTTATATTTATAATATGGTTCTACCTTCTCAATTAATTTGTGTTTAGCTGCTAATAAACTATGTATTTGTTTTGCAACGTTATTATGTCTCTCTGTGTATTGTTTGTTTGCTAAAAATGGGCATCCTCCTGTGATATGGTCTATGGTTTCTTGATTGGTGTTACATAATCTACATCTATCTGATACCACTGTTGGGTCTTTCATGATATATTTTTGATAGTTTTTAGTTTTAATTATCTGATCCTGTATAGCCACCATAAATCCTTCTGTTTCTTTGTATAGATTTCCTTTACATAACCATGCATTAGAAGCTTCTTCATCTACATGATCTTGTTGTAATTGATTCGGGTATTTTCCATGAAGACTCTTTTGTTTCCAGCTTGTGATTCTCTGCTCGTCTGTTATGTGTTCGTGTATGGGGGTTGTATTTGTTTTGTTGAGTTTTAATGGTGTGCCTGATGTAGTTATGGATGTAAGAGCCTTGTGTATAGGACTATCAATGGCTTTGTTAAGCATGTATGTGCGAATGTGTTGTACCTGGTTGTTGTGTAAGTTTTTTATGTCTATCAGTCCTCTACCTCCTAAGTTTCTCTTAATATTAAACCTTTCTGTAGCGGAATGGATATGGTGTATATGGTGTTTATAAAATGTGGTACGTGTAAGCCTATTGAGACGATCTAAATCTGTGTTTGTCCATTTGATAATTCCAAAAGAATATGTTAACACGGGTACCGCATATGTATTCACAGCTTTCACCGTGTTTCTACCCGATAATTCTGTTTTTAATATTTTACTTAACCTACTTGTATATTTAGTAATAAGCTCTTCCTTTATTTTACTGTGATCTAATCCGGTGCTCTGTGAATATCCCAAGTATTTGTACGTATCGTCTTGGCCCATTTTATCGATAAGTGCGTTTTGTTGTGTGTGTAAAATATAAGAGTCTGTTTCATTATGTTTACCTTTAATTTATTATTATTATTATTATTATTATTATCTTGACACAGCAAAACAAAGCACGGTTGGCACGGTTGGCCTAGTGGCTTAAGCGGTCGCCACGCCGCTTCCTACTGCGCCAAGTGTCGTGGGTTCAAATCCCACGTGGGATAACACTTTGTGTGATTCACAATTTGTTGTTCTGAGTCAGGGTGTTCATTGTGTCCGTTTCTTGTATGTTTGTAAAGTCCCCCGCGACACAGGAATTTATATTCCTAATGCGGGAGTTGTCTTTTTTAAAAAAAAAAAAAAAAAGCATAAAGGTAAATAAACGATAGTAAATGTTTCTCAAGTGGTGAGTGCCGTGACACTCAGGATAGATTGAAGAAAATTATTGTAAGAAACAATTATAAATTTCAAAACAATTTAGTAAAGATATAAATTATTAACCTTATTAAATTTTTCAGAAAATTATGCTCGTTGAATTTCAATTTGGCCTTAAAGTGTGTGGTCACAGTTTTAGAATTGTGGACATACGCACAAAGACTTAACAGTTCCGCACTTCATTTCTGTTGCGACAATCTAAACCTGACACTAACCAGTGCTCGAGTTTACCCCGTACCAGGATTCTGTGTCCTCTAAACGGTGCGTGGAAAAACATCTTACAAGACTGCTGTGCCCAATGAAGTTGGTGTCCTCCAAACTTGGATTCTATTCATGCTTCTCATCTGTCGAAACAGTAATGTATGCAAGAATTGTAATATTTCCTTTTCAAATTGATCCTCCTGTAAGAACAATTTCGAGTTTTAAACAACAAGAATTAAATACGAAAAATATTCATTATATTCAGAAAACATTAGACTATCCATTGCAAATAAAAGCTAGATATTCAGAAATCGATTTTAGAGTTTACACGTGTAGACATAAAGTTAATCTACATTTTGCACTTTCATTTTCACGTCACCGCATCGTGTTCACTGCTCAGTGACGTGCGATGGGCTGTAAGAGATCTTCGATTTGTTGTTTTCCTTTGTTCACCTGTATCGTTGTTTCATTTTCGTATTTCTATCTTTATCGTTTGTTGATAATAACGAGTCTAATAAAACTATCATCAGACCTGCCGTCCTGTATGGTTCTGAAAGTTGGCCCATTAAGAAAGCGAATGAGAGACGCCTGAACGTTGCTGAAATGCGAATGCTAAGATGGATGTGTGGTGTAACTCGGATGGACAAGGTCAGAAATGAATACATACGAGGAAGTCTGAAAGTAGCGCCACTGGATGAAAAGTTAAGAAGTAATAGGTTATCTTGGTATGGACATGTTATGCGGAGGGATGAGGAAAATGTGGCAAAGAAAATGTTGGGTATGGAAATTGAAGGTTACATGGCAAGAGGTAGACCAAAGAAAAGGTGGATGGATTGTGTGAAAGATGATATGAATAGGAAGGGAGTTAACAGTGAAATGACGAGTGATAGAGTAGAATGGAAGGATAAAACATACTGCGCCGACCCTAAATATAATTGGGATAAGGGCAGGCAGATGATGAACGAGTCTAATGCGAGCAATAATAATAAAAATTTCGGTCATTTTACACACAACATCATCTAGTCCCAAACTAAGCAGAGCTTGTATTATGGGTTCTAAACAACTGATTTAAATATATAAACATACTTTTTGTTTTGTAAATACTTACATATTATACATAGAAAACAGCTAGACTCCGAAACAAATACTTGTGGATTGCACAAATATATGGTCCGACCCAGGAATCGAACCCGAGACCTCTTGATCAGCAGTCGCATACGCCAACCACTGCGTCATCGAAGCAGTTCACTAAATCCCATCACATGCTATTTTTAACAAACAGAAATAACAATTTGTTATATTGCTTGTGCTTCCTTGATTATGAGAGATCACAACATGGGCAAAAATAAAAAATATGTACAATTAGTGTTCACAAATAGCTTCTGTAGAAAAGTTAAAAAATAGGAAAAAAATTAATAAAATAATAAAATATAACAATTAAGTAAGCAAAAATTAGAAAGTGTTAGTGGAAGTGGAAGTGTTAGTGGAAGTTGCAAATTCAACACACACATTTAAATTTATGTTTAACACGCATAAATATTTATATTTAAATTTAAACAGAAGGTAGGTACGTCAACAATCAAACACTAATCATTTAATTGCACTAATAGATTTTATTTTTTTCAACATATTTTGCTATTATTCATATCTACCTTTTATTCGCTGATTGAGAATTGCGTAATGCAAATATATGGACTCGTATGTACGAACATCAATCAGTAAATAGAGCAAAAAGTTATCTTCTTTTTTAACGCGTGGAAACGCTCTCAGGTCACCCGTTAAGTTAACTCTCATCCTACCAGGACTTGCGATGCATTGGTATGTGCGAATCAGTGCGACTAATGCCTGGACAGGTGACAGGAAGAATCTGGGAACAGCTGTTATTATTACGCATTCGGATCCTTCCTAGCGTTTGAGCGCTGGCGTAGACACTACCTTCCGTTATATTTTCTATGGGCTACTTAGGCAGCGCGGAGGTCGCCTCTTCTGAATGAATGTTTAACTATGAGAGATTCAACAATAACTTTTTATCAAAATATGTATGACATGTTTCATAAATCATATTGCATCACAATAACCTTACTACAATAAATCTGTATATGCATATATTTTGGCTTCACGAGAATTTTTAATTTAAAAGCGACCGCGACCTAGCCAAGTACGAATAAAAGTAAAATGGTGATAAATGGTTTGAAAAAATGGTACTTTTTATATTAAATGACTTTGAAAATACACATTTGGTTACGCAGATAAATATGACCCCTGTCAAAAAACCGGTGTTGCTGTTACTCTGAGATTTATGTAAAATGTACTTAGGGGTCTTGGTGAAAAAAAAGTCTTATGTTAATACAGAAGACTGTTTTTCACTAACAAATTTATCAGTTGACATTATTTCGTCACTAACTACCATGAAATAGTTTTCAACTAAATGATGTAGTGGTTTAATCGGTCGCCACGCTGCTTTCTTCTACACCGTGTGTTACGGGTTCAAACCATATCTAATCAACGGTATTTCGTCATCGGGTTTTAATTTCTTGGTCGGAACCTATGCTTCATTTACCCAACTTGTACTCATTACCCAAGTTGTACTCGTTCTAGTTGCTTTCCCTCTATAGCTGTGTTAGGATTTAAATCTGCACCTCTAGAGACCACAAACAGTTTTTGTCTTGCTGATGTTTATCGACAGACCAGCTTTTTGACTGCTCTCGTTGACTCTATTTACAATTTCTTGTAAGTCGCGTTTGGAAGATGCGATGAGGACAGTATCGTCTGCGTAACGCAAGTTGTTAACTATAGATCCGTTGATTTTTACTCCAGCTTCAAGGTCTTCAAGAGCTTCAGACAACACAGCTTCTGAGTAAATATTGAAAAACAACGGAGACAAGACGCATCCCTGGCGAACTCCGCGACAGATTTGTACTTCATCAGTGTCTCCATTATCCAGTCTTATCATAGCCACTTGTTTTTCCTAAAGATTACGGATACCTAATACCTATCTTTACCACCGAGACCAATATCCATTAAAAGGCCCATGAGTTGCTGGTGTTTGACTCGATCGAATGCTTTTTCTAAATCAATAAAGCATAGTAGTAGATCGGTTTGCATATCTCTGCATTTTCGCACGAGAACGTTGAGGGCGAATAGGGCTTCTCGAGTACTCCGTACTCCGTATCGTACTTATCATACGATACTCTCCACATTTTCTAGCATTTTGCTTTTTGGGTATTGTGACAAACATAGACCTAAGCCTGTCATCTGGAAGGATGCCGGTTTTGTAGATGTTGTTGAAGAATTGAGTCAGTAAATCCAATTGGTCTTCTTCAATAATTTAAGGATCAAGGATATATCTGGTCCCGACCAGATAACATCAAATAACATGCCCATATCATGTTTTCCCTGATTTAGCTGTTCTCAAGGCGCGTAATACTAATCGATTTTAATATAGAAGGGCCAGTGTCGTCTTTGACGATTTGGATATTTCTTGTCAGATCAGTAAACATTTCCGAGACATAGTCACGCCACTGTTTATTCTTACTACTGGGATCCAGAATCAAATTTACACTTCCACGCAAAAAACGGAAACCTTAGCGATTCGTCATGTCTGTCTGTACGTCCGTATGTCACAGCCACTTTTTTCCGAAACTATAAGAGCTATACTGTTGGGTCCCATTTTTACTCTTTGGGTACGGAACCCTAAAAATGAAGCTCAGGAGCTCAGCGAGAAGTTTGTGTCTCCTTGTTTCATCTATTGGGAAAGCAGGGTGAATATGAAAAGGTTAACCGTACTGACTTGGGACTCACGCAAGGAAAAGTAACATTACAAATGCTTAGCGTCGGTTCCAGCCGTTCCAGAGACTGGTCGGAATAAATAGACACACAGACGGACAGGCTGACAGACAGACAATTATTTTTAAAATTACATTTTTGGTGTTAGTAGCGTATAAACTTAGATATGCATTTCATATTACATACTCCAATCTTATTTATTTTGTATATAATGAATACGCTTTATTTTATTGTTGTGAGACAAAATACAAAATGTTTCATCGTGGCCTTCAGATATGTTTTTTGTCGATATATTTAGATATAAACTAAGTAAATACAGTATCAAACGAACCAAGTGATCAAATACAAATGGATAGCACGTAGAAAATACATCCAATATTACAATAGGTTCATGATCTTAAATAAAATAATAAATACTCTATTTACTCTTATTAGTCATAAGTAAATATCGCTGTAAGCCCTTATTCATACATATTGTATAATAAATAGTTAATATTAGCTTTCGCCGACAGCACCTGTATTCACCTGTTCTCGATTATTACAGTAAAAAATCAATCAATTTTCTCAGTCATCCATAATTGTACGTGGATTTAAAATCGTATCCAATAGATAATTGTTATGTTTACGTATTGATGCGTTAATTTTGTATGACGTTTTCCAAGTGAGCGCATTTTACAAGTAAACCTCTATAATTCCTGAACTAACAAAGTCATCTAATCCATTATAGTTTTCCTTTAAGGTTAATTATATGGACCACCATCACGAATTTTCTCAGATTTTTTGAGACAGACGTCTAGCTTTTAGAAGGGGACGACGATGCCCTGTTTTTACAAAGAAGTGCCGTTTAAAGTGGAATTTCTCGAAAACAGATACCTAAATCGTCTTAGAAACCCTTACTTGTTTTTAAAAGACCTATCTAATGATAACCCACACGATTGGGTAGCCGCGAGAAATAAAATCATCCCCCCATTACGTGTAGGGAAGGTACCCCAAACAAAAATATATTTCATAATTATACTGTAGCACTTTGTCGACGTAATTACAATACATATTTATGCAAAGTTTCATCTTTTTAGCACTTGCCGTTTGGACGGTAAGTCGAGGACGGACGGACGGACATGACGAATCTATAAGGGTCCGAGTTGTAAACTTCGAACCCTAAAAACTAGCCTATGTGTTATTTTGATATACTCGTGTAAGCTATATTATTGTAAAGTTTCATCTAAATTCGTTCTGTATTTTTTGTGTGAAAGAGCAACAAACATGCATACATACTCACAAACTTTCTCGTTTATAATAATAGTAAGGATTGGATTGGTAGACTTGTGGTATAGACTTAAATTTGTAATATGTTGCTATTAAAACATAATTTGAGCGCTCAGTAATATAATGTAAATACTTTTGTTACATAAATATCAAGGTATTAACTTCTTTTGAGTTAAAGAAAAAAAAATAAAGTCCTATTTTCGCTTACCGTTTTTTCTGTGAATACATACGTAGATTGACTGGTAAATGCAACTTCATGAACCTATAATTTAGGAGTCATGAACGAGCTACCAGTCATTAATATGGGAGTATTTTTTATATGAACCTTAAATGCCTGGTAAAAGCATGAGCAATATTCAAGAGAGGAGGTCATAACACTCTTCGTGAGTGCACATAACGCAACATAGTGACCCACACTATGGCAGGCAGTCTAGTAAGATGTTTCGGAATTATTGGGCCTTCGATCTCACACTCACCAACGAAATGCAATAACGTGAATGCTGATATGTTTATGACCTTCTATGCGAGGATAGCACCACCCTAATCAGGCCGGCCCGTTTTTTGGTGAAATCAGCATGGCAACCTTGAGCCACATTTTATTTTCTTGATGTTTTGAGATTGTTTTCGGTCTAAAACTATTCGTATAAATATGTGAAAATTTCTAGTAAGCCATTGAAACAACGGAATAGAGATAGCAATCAGACAACCTACGTGTCAGATTCCATATATATTCAGAAACAATTCCACACTGAACTGTGCTATCTAGAATGCTTTCATGGCTTTTACAAATATACTATCTAGATCATGACATGATTGATAAATATCTCTGACCCACTCGCAACACTCAGCGTAAAGAAGCAATGCATTTTTTTAGTGCAGTCATTTAATCATTGACTGCCTTGTTGGTCTAGTGGTTAGCGTATGCGGCTGCTGATTAAGAGGTCTCGGGTTCGATTCCCGGGTCAGACCAAATATTTGTTTGATCCACAAATATTTGTTTCGAAGTCTGGGTGTTTTTCTATGTATAATATGTATGTATTTACAAAAAAAAAGTATGTTTATGTATATATATCAGTTTTTTAGTACCCATAACACAAGCTCTGCTTATTTTGGGACTAGATGATGTCTGTAAGATGTCCAAAATATTTATTTATTTATATTAAAGGTATTGGCAATTTAAGTTTTTTTTTGAGAAAAAGGAATAAAAAATTTCATTGAATGCTTTATCTAAAAAAAAAATGAATTGCCTAAGTTTAATCGCATCTGAATCTAATCACTTTCTTATCGAATCATTATTGTAAGCTTGTTATTGATCGTAATCTTGCCGTTGACCATATTCTTGACGTCGGGGGCAAGTTTGAATGATGGATTATATGATCAACAATAGATAGGTACAATAGTAGAGATAAAGGTGAATTATCAGTTTCTTACCTTGGAGTAAAATCATGTACACTTATGTTTTTCGTGATCAGCTGTCGATATGAGGCCATGTTTTATTAGATTTAAAACTATCTCTCTTTATAATCTCTATGAAAAGTATTTATAGTAAAGTAGAATTAATAAAATACCCTTTTTTACGTTTACAAACTTCATACTGTTATATATAAAATTAATAATTATTTAGGATAGTTTTCGTTGGAACTTGACAACTGAATTAAACTAATATTGTTTATATTGTACAATTTGTGTATATTAGGTTACTTTAGTTACTTTATCGATATTACGCAAAAGTTAAAATAAAAAAAATAAAAAAAAACGGACATCTTACACACAACGCCATCTAGTCCCAAACAAAGCAGAGATTTTATAATGGGTACTAGACAACTGATATAAAAACATAAACATACTATTTTTGTAAATACAAATTATACTTAAAAACATCAAGACTCCGAAACAAATTATGGATCAGATAAAAATTTGGTTTAACCCGGGAATCGAACCCGAGACCTTTTGATCAGCAGCCGCATACGCTAACCACTAGACTACTAGACCAACAAGGCAGTCAAGTCAGTTATTTATTTATTTTTATTTATTTAATGAAATTATAAAATTATACAGGTTACTGACATCAAACAAGTCTTTGAAAATGGTAAAAAATCTAGAAACCAGCTGATTCTAGTTATTGTCTTTGTGTTTAAATTATTTCGCAAGAAATATTAGCAGGCTAGTTAATATTTAATTGAATCCTACATAAGAACTTGTCTGCTAATATAATTTCTTGCGAAATAATTTTACTATGATTTATTGGAATCTCCAAAGCAGATATAATGTTTGAGTGACAAAAACAAAAATTTGTATAATACAATAATCCTTTTAAATTTATAGTAGTCTCAAACAAAATTATTCGCTTTTGTTTTGAAGAATAAACTGTTTTTGATAGTTTTATTGTAAAAGAATTATGCTTCAGCTTCATACTACTCGTATTTATTCACACATAAAGTATACACAAAAAAAAATTCGTGTTCCCTACATTCGTCCTGGAGGACTACTAAGCCCACCTTTATTAAGGTAGTTAGGATCACTGGGACTAAATGAGATTTTAAAATTAATTGATTCTAAGCGAATTCATTTTGAATCATCGTCAAATAAAAAGGCTCTTTTAAATCAGGTACCTGAAACCATACAAACAATTGCAGCCTACAACAGCAACCTGGGTTCGTACAAATGTTTTTTCATAGAAAAAATCATAGAAAAAAATAAATATATTTGCAGATCATTCTGCAAATATGTTTTTCTTTTTTGTGTTTCCTAGGTATGATTTGTATGTATTTACAAAAAAGAGTAGAAATTCATCAATTGTCTAGTGCCCATAGTACAAGCTCTGCTTGGTCTGGTACTAGAAATCGTTGTGTATGTGGTAGAATTACATTTATTGTTACAATTCAAGGACATTTTTTATTGGGTTAATCCACTATCCGGCACAACTAATCACGTCACGTCGTATATACATTTCTCTAGTTATACAACAACAGACAAAACGATGGCGATGTTCCACCACAATGATTCACGGAAAACGCACCAGCCCAGAAAAGTGTACAATGATAGTTTCCTGCTATGATTACATCGTGAAGTGCTGCAACATTTTATACAAGTTGAAAATTT
Organism: Phragmatobia fuliginosa; assembly: GCA_932526445.1. Classification (NCBI taxonomy): domain Eukaryota; kingdom Metazoa; phylum Arthropoda; class Insecta; order Lepidoptera; family Erebidae; genus Phragmatobia; species Phragmatobia fuliginosa. The sequence goes on along the minus strand of OW052067.1, from coordinate 948,779 downwards.
ATTTATGGCACATGTTTTCCTGTAAAAACTGATGATACTTTCATTGGGAAATTGCGAAGTAAAGTAAAAGTAGCCAACAATGTTTTACCAAATATTTATTTTTATGTTTTACGTTGGCCTTGTGTGAGTCACCGTTTTAGATTGGAAAACACACGATCTCGAACTATATGGTTCGGATTTTCCTTCCTGCGACAATAGGTAAAACCTGGAAATGACTAGCAGTGTAAGTGTTTCCTTAGTCTCTTAAGGCTGATAGTGACCTTTCCATGAGACAGAGTAGAGTAATTTTAACAGGCTTAAATATATGTAAAAGAAAATTCACGCAATAAGCGCCCTTATTGTTAAGAGCAGTCTCTTATAGGCAACGTTTGGATGAAAAATTCCATAGGAAATAAAAACAAAAAAAAAAAAAATAACAATAAAGTGTTTTGAAGTTATAGTTATATATGTAAACTTACACGAATACAAATATTTAAAATAATTGAGTACTTTAGTTGATTCACGTATGTGTGGTTCCCACGTGCGAGTAGCTTATAAACCTTCAAATAAGTTGAGCAGCACATACATACTTACGAATGTGTGGTAATTTTGACGCATTAGTGAACACAAAATACTTTTAGGTAGTGTTTTATCTTATGAATATGAAAATATTAACACCACAGAAACTTTCGAATTTATAATAATAATTGAAAAAGAAAGGATTGGTAACTCAAGAGTCACGAGTGGTTTGTCGCATTTTGAACATGAGTAAAGTGAGTTTAGAAAGTATTTTACTAATTCTACTTTCCAATGATTTCTGTATGAAACTTCATCCTAAGCTTCACTAATCACTATCCAAGTAAGGTAGCCACTAAGGAACCATCGACTCTTAATATTTAATTTTATTAAAAATTTACTTGGAAGAAAACTTGAGTAACACTATCACACATACATAGGCTGGCCCACAAGATTACGATTTATGCAATAACATTTTTTGGGTATAAATAGATTTCGATTTTCTTAAATATTACAGGGTACAATTCTTACTGTTCTCATATATATTTGTTTTATTTAGACTATTTAAGATTCTACACTACCTTACATTTTGAAAACACTGTTTAATTGTACATAGAACATACTAGACTTTGTAAGCAAATAAATTGTTGGAAAAAGAGTATATTAGTTTTACATGACACCTGCTGTCTTCGTAATCTGAATATAAATACCTCGCCATCATCTCCCTTATTTTTGCAGGTTTTGTTCAATGCAGTTCCTACCTCCTACAGTGTTTCTAGATCTCGTATCAGTCTTTGTGAGTTCTAATTTCATTAATTTCATCTCCTCCTCAAATAATTTCAAATATTTTTCACCCATACTAATCAACTTGTCTTCTAGCATTTTGTTGAAATTCTCTTGGTGTTTTACTTTCTGAATTTTCGTGTCGGCTTTTTCATTTCTTTTGTATATATTACTTCTTTTCTTTGCTAGTGTAGGAATTTGTTGTTGGTATGACGCGGGCATGATGTTCACTTTGCTCGGGTCATTATTCATTGACTCCACGTTTTTATTCATTTCAGAAACCCTTCCACTCATCAGGTCCCTGATATCCTGCATTTCTGGTATATCGTTAGTTTCTATTTGTTGTACCAGTTGTTTTAGCGTCAGATTTATCTCATCAGCAGGATCCATTTTGAGCAATTGAACTAAACTGTGAATTTAGCTACCGATGTTTAGGTTTTATACCCATCATAATGATGCATTTCTTATCGTTAACGAATATAGTGATTAACAATATTTGGCCTAATAGGTTTAGACGTTATACCTACTTATAAGTATTGTGACGTTACGAATATATACCTTTGTCGTTTACAATAATTATGACAGTATGTCTTTAGATATTTTTGACTATACTAGTATCCGAGCATCTGCTAAAAAAATAAGAATTGAAAAATTATAAGTAAGGCTAGTAGTAAAAACATATTTAAGAATGGTTGTTAATTTTCGTGCATTAATGATCATGATTGACTTCTGGGTAGTTTTTTACATTTTGGAAATAACAATTAAAACAACAGTAGAGACTAATAGTACAAAGGTGGCATAGTGTATGACAGTAGTACTTACTACAAATGGCTGGTTGGAATTACTCAAAAACTTTCTCATATATTTTTTATTTCAAAAGTCCATCATGTAAAACCTTTTTCCATGATATTTCTAGGTATTGTTGAACTGCATTTTTCATGAAAAAGTTACAGTAATGCTATAACTCGTGCGACCTAAGATGGCACCTGACTCAAATGTCAGTCGTTTGAAGTACTGACTGCAAGAAAAATATAATTTATTTTAGTTTCAACATTAATTTTGCTTCAAATAGTTGTTCATAACATACTACTTTATCTTAAGTGGTACTTTACTACCTGAGTTAAGAAAATACATATGCATACTAATAGGAAGCAGGCCTCATTCATTATTTACCCGAATGCATTCTTCGTGCAGTGATTTAAATTATATTAGGTAATACCTAATATAAATTTTAAATGAAATTAGGAACTGAAATATGGTTATAAAATACAATTTTAAATCGTCATGATAAGCCTTTTAATCGAAGTCTCTAAATATCATGTGTATATGGATATTCTTTATATTAAACTATTGCGTCAAATAGTCGTCATGCTGTTTTTTTTTCGTGTGACCTTTTTTAAAACAATTGGGTTGTCCAGACGAATATGAATGATTAATAAAATAAACTCGTGGAGTTATTTATATGACATTAGGTAATATCTAATAAACTAAAATTATTATGGAAAGATGCGTGCTACGGTAATAGTGATGCTAACGCTACTCGCATGACGACAGAGGGGTATTACGCGGGGGAACGGTATCATGTTTCGTTTTGAGCCAGGTGCCATCTTAGCTCGCACGAGTTATAGGTGGTATATATTATAACAGATGATTCAAAACCTGGGTATTCAATAGAATAGAATACTTCTAAATAATGGACGCAAAATGTAACCTTGTAACCAAATTGAACTGTAAAATGCATGGCTTTGAACATGTTAATATTGAAATGTATAGAATGGATACACCTATCAATATGTCGGTGGTCAGTGTCAATAAATACAATTAAACTGAAGAAGTGCCTGTTACCTTCAAAAGTTATAGTAACGGAGCTATTATACAATTGAGGATAAGCTTGACCTAACAGTATTTTTTTTTAAATTTTACACTTAAGGATAAGTTGGCATCACTTCCAAAATTAAGAATCGAAATAAACACGCAAGCGAAGCTGCGCCCAATTGCTACTGAATTATATGATTCATGTTACACAAATAATATCACACAGATTCCTGACCGAAGACTTCAATGAGGGATCACTAGAAAATCTCAAATAAATGTAATCTTTTCCTTCAAAAAGGAAATGATCCAATAACGTAAGGGATTGTTATTTGTGACTGTTCCTTTCGAATCAAAGAAATAGAGAAATGTTTTTGTGTCAGCTAGCAATAAATGGTAAAACATTCGCTCGGTATTTAAGATTTTTTTTATAGTATTGTCTATGATTGAAAAAATAAAAACATACAATACATTAACAGTAAAACTGTTTAGTTCTCTTTTATTTCGTCACGAATCATCATCAACAGCCTTTTTTTTTCATGTGGAAAATCGTCAATACAATACATCAACAATAAAACTTCTGAGTTTTCGTCACGAATCAGCATCAACAGCATTTTTTTTTTCGCTTGAAAGATCGTCATGGACCGTCACCCCGCCGGGATTTTTGCTTCGGCAGGGCGGTATGTCGGACTCGAACCGACTATAAACCACACGGTGTACCCTCTTTGCGCTTCTCTTTTCATTATGAGTAGAAGTCCAGGGTGAGATCGCCATCTGGACTCCTCCCAGCGCCTGTCCGCTCCTGATAGGCGTCCGGCACACACGGACGCCGCCCGCCGCGGCTGGCCAACTAATTCGGATGGAGGGAAAACCCATCCCGTCCACCAGCGGCCACACTCAAGGCGGCATGACAGCCTTCCATAATCCCAATTTTAAATATTACGTTGTTTTATTCTTTCATGTAATATTATTTCACTGTTAACTCCCTTCCAAGCCACATCCTCTTTCACACAATTCATTCACCTCTTGTTGTCTTGCTCAACATTGCGTCACAAATACATAATGTAAATAAACCAGTCAATACTACACAGCCACATTTAATTGTACACAATAACAAACACAGTACAAATAAAAACAAATTGTATTACACCGATAATGAGTAATACATTACAGTTGTGTAAGATTTACGAGTAAACTAACTATTACTGATACTGAAGCCTCCGTTTGAAGAAAGAAAAAATACGGTTGAGTTTACCGACAAGGAGCGCTTGCGCAGTACGCGCGACACCGCGCTGGATACAAATAGTATTTATAATTATTTCAAAGTGCTGTTTAAGTAAATTTTTCTAGACATAGAAACACTGTGAAATAACAAGAGATGGGTAAAGCTGAGGAAGTTTTTGTTAATGACGATCAAACTTTAAAACCAAGTAAGTTATTAGCTGTAGAGTTTTAGTAGTAAGTAAATAATACATTTGTTTTCTAAGCAAAAAGGACTGACACTATTGCTAATATCACTTTACGCTCAAGTGATTATAAGATGTTAAAATAACTGTAGGATTTAATTTACCCTTAGTAATGCTTCTGCAACCTTGACCGTAAACTGTTTCTAATAATATATCTATTTAATACAATATACAGTAGAAGTATGCATAGATACTTATTCAATTTAAAAATATATTTTGTTTTTCAAAGAATACTAACTATAACTCTACCTTTATTACGTATTTATTTTATAAATAAGATGTACATAAATATAATTTGTAATATTTTTTTAATAAACTGAACCTATTTTTTTAATAAGTGTTTAACTTAGTTTACCGACTCAAAAACAGAGGAGGTTCTCAATTCGCAAGAATCTTTTTTTTTCTTTAATGTGCTTTGTAATATGTAATTAAAATGTGATTTTAAAAAGTATGTTTATGTATTTATATCAGTTGTCTACCCTTAATACAAGCTCTGCTTAGCTTGGGACTAGATGATGTTGTGTGTCAAATGTCCGAAATATTTATAAAAAAATATTTATAATATGTTCAGCGATAATTTTGTTATGAAACTATTTTAGAAAGTATTTTTGTATCGGATTCAGTGTATCTTCCAGGTGGTCCCATTGTCACCATGTCGGGATCGAGGTAACCTTAACGAAATAGTTAAACTAAAGTAAAACATTTTTCTTCAAATATATCATTACGAAAACTATACAGCGTTAAAAAATATGTCTCAAATTTGTCTGGCTTACATAACTAATTATATAAATAGTGTGCGATGGCTACACTATAATCGCTTTGAAATCAGTGCCAAGTGTTGATGGTGTGGTGCTAATAGGTTTTTATTATGTGACGTATTTTAATAACATACATAAGCTTTGGCTTGGCACATATAGTCACGCCCATTTCCCAGAGGGGTAGGCAGAGACAAAATTGATCTCCACTTAATACGGTATGAAATGTTTGGAAAACGTAGAAAATTATTTTTGCACCGTTGTAGAAATACGATATATACCGACTTTGGGATGATTTACTTGATTGCTATAAATCTTACAACGATCTATTACATATTGCCAGCGGTACTGATATTCTGCTTTGCTGGTACCAAGTGCATGTCAGGCCACGCATAGAATAGGGTTCCGTAGTCACTCATAATGATAGGTAGATTAAAAATTGTGTTCAATAAATAATTGTGTTGTTAGTTAATATTTATTTATTTATTTACGAAGTTTTCCAAGTGTGTGCATTTTACATATTAGGCCCCTATAACTCCTGAAATAAAAAAGTTATCACTATAGTTTTCCTTGAAAACTATGGACTATATGTAAAATACTTTCATAATTTTATTTCGATTTTTAGAGATAATTTTAATGTAAAGTTTCAGTTTTTTAGCACCAACCGTTTGGGCAGTAGGTCGAGGACGGACGGACATTACGAATCTATAAGAGTCATCAACTTCGGAACTCTAAAAACATGCTCCCATTTAAGAAACCAAACAGATTGTTTAACTGACGATCATACATGTTCGTACTATTTACTCCTACTGGAACTATAACCTATCGATAATATTAACTCACTATACAAATATTCTTAGTTCAGTACGACTTCGACATATAATAGCACCATCGTTATCATAACATTACTCGTATAAATACCTGAGCGGAAAAATATTAACGACTTGTCATCATCTACATTGTTTAACTTGCAAATAATTTTCACGCATTTTTTTCTGTACCTAATAGCAAATTCACAGTCAAAATAGTTTGGGAAATCTAATTATGTCTTTTGCGAAAATGAGGAAACATCTAGTTCTTAGTACTTAACTATTTACCTTGCGTTGAGGCAAACGAGAAAAATTAATCGTGCTTATCAAAGGTGACCTTAGTTTAATGGTTTTTTAAACGATGTCGACGTGTAGTGGACATTATACATGGTGCTCACATGAATACATCACTACATAGTGATGTTTAATGATTAATGTATGTTTGTACTATACAATAAAATTTAAATATTTTTTTTCATTTTGTCACATCCTGCTCCTGGAGTTTATTTATAAATGACTTCAAAAAAGGAGGAGGTTCTCAATTCGTCGAAATCTTCTTTTTTTATGTATGTTCAGCGATAATTTCGTCGTTTATGAACCGATTTCAAAAAATATTTTTGCATTGGAATGGACGTAGCTTAAAGTTGAACCTATCGTCACCATATCGGGATCTGATGATGGGATTCCAAGGAAATCGAGGGAACTCCTCAAATGTCATAGGCACGATTTTCGCGATTAGGGTACTCGGAATAGTTTTTCTTTGAAGTCGGTTTCTTTTCGTTAAATATATATTTAGAACTACATTAAGTGCTAATAAATGAATTTTATTTGTTAAACGTACATTTCAATTGTAATTTTAATTTGATTAACTGAGGCGCTCATACTTCTATTGCAAGCAACGATGATGCAGTCAGTACATGGATGGGTGACGGTTAGTTTCATGATACCATGAACGTCTCCTTAATTTGGAGGTCACGTTAAGCAGTCAGTCCCGGTCGTTCTCATATTATAACAGTAGAGCTAAGTTGGAGAGAGATCATCAGTGAGACATTGTGGGTTGTGGATCAATCAACACTTCGATGTCTAATTTATTTTATAACTAGTAACCCAGCTCGACTTGACAATGAAATAATTAAAATTATTTCTTTGCCAAGTCCTTGTCAATTATAATATGCATGTATTACGTATCTAAACCTCGAATTCACCTAAATCTCTTTAATCACTCTATAGATAGCTATTGCTGAAAATTGCATTAAAATTCATTTTAAATATCTAAGTGAACGGAAGCGAATTTAATTTATAATTTGTGCACAAAAACAGTGATAATCTTCAAAACAAAACTACTTCGAACTAAGTAAAATTCTTATGTCCAGTAAAAAACAAATTCATGCAATACGATACAAAGAATAATCCTAACGAAACTTAATCACAAGGATAAGTTGTGGCTTGCGAGGGTCAGGCTTAAGAGGGGAGAGAGGCTCTGTTGTTGGTGAGGACATTCTGGGACCGACATCGTGCTTGTGACTCTTAAGCTGAGTGACCCGCCCCTCTTAACCTCATATATTATAATATTTACTTTATATTGAAATACAACTCTTGCTCTATATTAAAAGCAAACCCTGTGTCTCGGGGAACTGTACAATGTACATATACATGAAATAGACAAAAAGATCACCAAGATTGAACCCACTACACTCCCTCGAGGTGATCTTTTAAATCACTACGCCATTTATCCAGTCAAAATATTCATATTATCTATAAAAATAAATAAAATTGGAGTGTCTGTATGTATGTAATATTGAATGAACAGTTTTTTTACTGAAGGCATTTCAACGTATCTAGAGTACCTACCAAAAAGGTTTTTTTTTAATTTTTGTTTGCCCGAAATAAAATGAAATGAAATGAAATCATTTATTCTGCAATTAGGTTACATGAACACTTTTGCAAGTTAAACCATTTTTTCTTGAGCGGATGAGTTCGACCTTTCTTAACTGGACTAGCCCTGAGAAGAAAGGACGAAACAAACTCAGGGATAACAGTCTCTTTAGTCCAGATAATATTCTTAAATGCAAAAGACATTATTTCAATAAAAAACCGATAATTACAATTTGAGTCCCAATTATAATAATTAAAGATAATAATTTAAAAAATGTCTCTCTGTTTGTTCCGGTAAATCTCTAGAACGGCTGGTCCGTTTCTAACGGGAGTTTCACTGGCGGAAATCTAATGACCTAAGGAGTAACTTAGGCTAACTTTATGCACTAGCTTCGCTCTACGGCGTTACTTGCAATTAGTTATTGTTGTACAATAACCGCGAGTGACACCGCGGGACTCAGCTAGTAGGTAAAAAGAAGAGTTATTAAGAAGTCAAGACCAACAATGAAACCAACATACATTACATGGACCTTGAACTCTACAGTTACTGGACAATCGTGTAACAATAGCTATGTTACTACAAATAAGTAAGTACAGTTCAAAAAAATTCATTTACTCTGGTTATTACGAGAGCCAGTGATTGCTCTCCACGGACACGAGTCGAAACAAGTCATTAATTCTTTACTACTGTGTTATTAGCTGGTTTCGTATTGTAATGTACTATTATAGATCTTAAAGAGACGATACTAGATGTCACTTTATGGAACAATTTAGATCATTACAAATTTCTCGATTATCTCGAATTATGTATACGAAGTGTCATCTAGTTAGGAAGTATAATAAATAGCAAAACAGTACTGTAAAGAGATGGAAAATTGTGCAAACTCGTCTGTTTGGCGTTGAATGGTAATGTTTAAATGTGCTCTTTAAAAAGAGGCTTATCCATTATTGAATACTTCTTCTTCTTTCCTAGTGCCTCATCAATCCTAATGGTTGGCCGTCAGATTCCTGTACACACACTATCATTGACCAGGTGGATTAGTTGCTCAATTAGATATGAATAGTATATTGCAAAATATATCATTGTGTAAAAGATCAAGATAGTAGAGCCATATTGTTTTCAGCACGAAAGGGCTGACTCGATCGGATAATACTACCCACTTACTACGTACTATACACTTCGGCTACTTTGTTGGTCTTGTGGTTAGCGTATGCGGCTGTTGATCAAGAAGTCTCAAGTTCGAGTCCCGGGTCGGACCAAATATTTGTGTGGTCCACAAATAATTGTTTCGGAGTCTGGGTGTTTTTTGTTGCCACATGTCTCGATTTATAATATGCATATTCTACACATATAGACCTTGCTCTTAAATCACTCTGCAATTAAAACCGCATTAAAAACCGTTTGATACTTTAATAGACCTAATAGACTTAATTTTATACTATTTGAGGATTTGGGTTGCAATCGTCACTTGTCGTTATTTCTTTAGTCAAACAATTAACCTAATAAATAAGTTACTCTAAAATAAATAGTATACAAAAATAACAATATCAATAGTAGGTATATAAGATAAATCATACATCAATCAATAGGTGCATGTCAGATAAAACCTAGACAAGTGTCTATAACTAATCATAAGTAAGGACCATCACCGATATTTTATAAAACATTGTTATCAGTCAAATAACTATCTAATCTAAGTTCAGGCTTTACTCTAACTTGCTAACTACAATCCACATAACCAGTAGCTCGACCCCTTGCCATATGGTATGATGTAAGTTCCCAATCACCAATCACTTCGATAGTTCGAGACACGAGCTTATTATATTACAGAACATTTCTTATTATAGATCACTTTTTACAATTCAATCTATATTATAATTATTAGCAAGTGACCGTATTTATAAAATTACAGTTTTTATTTCAGTTTTTTTTTAAGAAATATTTCGGACATGTTACACACAACGGCGTCTAGTACCAAACTAAGCAGAGCTTGTATTAAGGGTATTATGGGACAACAAGATATAAATACATAAAAATACCTTTTTAACCGACTTCAAAAAAAAGGAGGAGGTACTCAATTCGTCGGATTTCTTTTTTATTTTTTTTATGTATGTTTAGCGATAATTTCGTCGTTTATAGACCGATTTCAAAAATTCTTTTTGCATTGAAATGGGCATAGCTTACAGGTGGTCTCATCGTCACCATATCGGGATCTGATGATGGGATCCCAAGGAAATCGAGGGAACTCCTCAAATATCTGTGTCTTCTTTACAAGACCCAGGTTCGTTCGTGCGTGGAGTACTGCTCTCACCTCTGCGATAGATCCGCTCAGTATTTGTTTGACGCTCTCGATCGGTTGCAGCGGCGAGCAATCCGCATTATCGACAGTAACGAAGTCACCGAGTCCCTTGAGCCCCTGCAGCTGCGAAGAAATGTCGCCTCCATGGCAGTCCTCTATCGCTTACATCATGGAGAGTGTTCTGAAGAGTTGTTCCAACTGGTCCCCCCTTCCCCTTTCCTATACAGGACAACACGTGCAGGCCTCGGAAGCCACCGCTTCAGAGTGGTTGACATACGCTCTCGAACTAAACGGTTCGGCTCTTCCTTTCTGTGCCGAGCAGTTAAAACCTGGAACTCTCTACCAGCGCATGTGTTTCCTCCCTTCTATGACCCCGGGTCCTTCAAGCGGGGCGTGAAAAAGCATCTTACTAGGCCGCCATAGTGTGGGTCACCGTACTGCACTGTCCGTTGTGGCAGTGAGGATGGTGGCCTTAACTTCTGGATTCTGTTCATGCTTTCCATCAGGCAGGGCAGAGTCATTTTGGCAGGTAATATAAAAAAAAAAAAAAAAATATATAGGCACAATTGTCGCGATTTGGGTACTAGGTAATAGTTTTTCATTGAAGTCGGTTCCTTTTTCTTAAAATTATTTGTAAATACAAAATACAATCTACATGGTGTACATAGAAAACACTCAAACTCCGAAACAAATATTTGCAGATCGCACAAAAATTTCGGGAATCGAACCCGAGACCTCAAGCAGCAGTCGTATACGCTACCATTGCGCCGAGGCAGTTCAATAACATTTTTTTATAAATTTTCTTTTTTGTATAATTTATAAATAAACAGAAAAAATCTAAACAGTAAAACACTCTAAGGTATTTGATGACTGTTCTCTGATCATTTGGTTGTTTCAAATATTGATTATATGCCTGTATTACTCGCCCATAATAATATACCGCATTTTATAGTATCAGTTTCTTACTACCTTGACATACCATTTTAAAATATTATGAACGCAAATGAGAACGTCATCTCTCGATACTTAAATTCTAATAATTATGTTCCTTGTTACTTTGTTCTGTCAGCTCTCTAACAGCCTTCAATAATTACTAGTGTTATAAGACTCTTTTTATGTTGAAATGTCTGCATGAATAATATTAAGGACTAAATGAAAAAGCGAATTGTGGAATTTGGAATAAATATAATCTAGTAATTCCAAAGACAAGTTACAATTAAATCCTAGACACAGGTGCCATAGATAAAAAGCATAAATTATAATGTAGACAAAACTAACTATCATAACAACCATAACTTACTAAACCAATCCTACCTGAAGATTTAAAATTGAAGAACTTGAACTTATTTTTGTACTACTTATTTCGCTGGGAGTTGCCTTACGCAGGTATTCCCCATTGTCATGTGCCTATGCGCTTTATGTTATATTACACTGCTATGATACTGAATAAATAAACAATAATAAATAAATAAATATTTCGGACAATTTAGACACAACATCATCTACTCCCAAACTAAGCAGAGCTTGCATTATGAGTACTAAACAACTGATATAAATACATAAACATACTTTGTTTTGTGAATACATATTACCTACTAGTCCAGTCAATAAAAGCTTAACTTTACCATTTTGGTTGAACACCTGCAACCAACGCCAAAATTTCCGTAAGTCTTCGTAGATTAATATACTAAAATTGCAGGGTGCTGCAATACCGGCAAAGGGTGCAAATACATTGCAAAAGGGTGCAAAAACAACTTTTTCGTCTATATCTCGCGATTGGCTGGAAAAATAAAAAAAGATCCTACTACAAAATTGTAGGAAATTAAATCCCCTACAAGAACTTGGAAACGTAATTTCGCGTATCTCTCATAGTTTTTGTACAAAATGCATTTTAAGGTTCCGTTCTGGGTCGAAGACTTAGCAGATTTTATGCTTACGCCGGGAGCAACAAACACTGCGTTACCGTGCTTTTTAAGGTGCAAAATGAAAAAAATGTTACTATTTATCTTTTTTTTTTCGTATTGAAGTGATACTACATGTTTTATTGGGATTCAAATGATATATTTCGGGCATTTTTTTTTATTTATTTACACCTTTTTTCAATTACCTAATAATCTTGGCAAAAAAAACATTTAAATTTTACTATATGACTAGCTGAACCGGCAAACTTCGTACCGCCTCAGAATAATCATTAAAATATTAAGCTTAGTTATTAACTGATACTGATAAATTGACATCAGTGCCACCTAACGGGCCCCGGCCGGTACCACCACAGTCGCTTTGTTCCTGCATTGTATATCTGTTATATCTTCAAAAATATTAATTTAAATTACATACTGTAAAAGGTCATATTAATCTATATTAGATGCACAAAGAATTTAAGGTACTTAATTGGATAAGTATTAATACTGTATTGCTTATAATCGTTTCGTAAATAACCCATTACTTCTAGTAAAAAGAAACAAAGTATTGTAGAACTTTTTAAGGTCTATAATACTGTTGTACATTATTTTGATCTATCTTGTAGGGTACAGCCAGCGTTTGCAATGTAAGCGTATAAAAATAGGTTTATTTACGACATCACATTAAAAACCTCTAAAATTATCAATGTTTCTCTACTTTTATGCATGTATTATATATATAAACCTTCCTCTTGAACCATTCTATCTAGTAAAGAAAATGGCGTCGAAGTCCGTTGCGTAGTTTTAAAGATCGAAGCATTTATACGGACAGACAGAGAGTCGAAACGACTTTGGCTTATACTATGAAGTGATAATTTAATTTTTTTTTTATTCTATTGGATTCAGAGCAAAACAGCATTTGAAACGTATATTTGCTGTATAGATTACCTCTCCATTTACCTGAGCTATTATAAATTTTATTTCAGGGGGACGTTTATAATAATATATCACTGGCGGAGAAAGAGCGTGGTATATTTTATATTATTCTTTCTACTACTATTCTACTCTTTTGCTCCCATTGATTCCAATTTCCTATATAAGAATCTTCAATATAAGAGTGAATAGTGAAAATAAGACAAATATGAGACCCTTGAGCTCGACGTAAATAGTCCCATTCAAGATCTATAGGATAGGATCGAAAAATAGGCCCCATGTGCTCGAATAAGACCATACGTTTCCTAATAAGAGCGAAAGAGATAGAGATTTAGACAAAAATGAGAACCTTGCGCTCGACGAAAATAGTACCATTGAGAACACACACACACACACATGCGCTTGTTTTTCTGTCTCGCTGAGTGCAATGAGTAAGACTGCAGCAGAAAATGCTCAACTAACTGTTTGTCACTTGCTGTCACTATACTCCAAACTGTCGTTTTAGAGACATTTCGTTTTTGTGCGTCTAACTTTCCGAAAGTGATTTTTTGCAGAATAAACTTGATTCACTGTTTTCAATTTAAACGAAACAATGAATCCTTCATTTTTATGTTCTGTTTGTATGAAGAAAACGTAAGATGCAACAATTGTTGTGAAAAGTATGCAATCCTCTAAGGATTGCATACTGATTGTAGTGATTGGTATGGTAAAAGTGAGAACCTCAGTGAAATGGCTAAGAAAACAATTATCACTTTATGCGCAGAAATTTTACAGGACAAAATAAAGGAAACTCTTTACGAAACAAAAAGTTATCTACAACCGGACAAATTCCCTGATAACGTTGTATAAGAAATACCTCCATTATTAACTTGCTACCTACATAAATTATTATTAAATGATGAAAATATCGTGTCAGATTAATGTCCTGTTATCCCAAAAAAAGATAGTATTGGCTATAGTATTATTTCAGCACTTCGTCCTAAATCCTTCATTCGTTTCTTCAACTAGCTGTTGAGACATACATTTATCGAAAAACAGGATCGATGTTAGTTATCAATCTACTAAGCAAACTGGGTGTTTGCACATCATACCATAATATTCAGCTTCATGAAGCTTCATCAATAATTTATCCTCAGAAGACTATAGTTACTGATGCTTTTCTTCAATATGTCTTTGATAATACTGACCGTAATACAAGGTGGGCCCAAAGAAATCACCCTATTGAAAGATGCTCTTATTTTTGCAAATGGCGGCCAATGTCAAATCTGTTTTGTCATTTGTAAACTAGACAAATGTAGAATACAAGTGAATAAACCATGGAGCGATACACTCCCCGCGGAATGCGGAATAATCGTGTCTATTCTTTTGCGTAACAATTCATCTGTGGTGTTGGCGCAGCGCGAATGCCATCGCCGATTTCCCGGTCATCCGGCACTAACTGCGCAAACACTGGGCCGTTTGGCCAGGGACTACAAGAGACTCTGCTAAGAGGGGCCAGCCCCGGAGCACCTATTCTGCCGAGAATATCGCAGCTGTTACTGAGGATGACAAGCTGTCGCCTGAAACATCAACCAGACGCCGTACCTCGCAATTAGCCATCAGCCGGTCGTCCCTAAGGTGACTTTTGGTCAAAGACCTGCGTATGTCCGTGCATCAGCTGCTGCCTGTCGACCACCAAACGCATGTAGCCTACGCCCATGCAATTCTCAATCTTGAGGACGAAGTAGACAATTTTTAGACCAAAATAATAATGAGCGATCAGGCTCATTTCCACCTCAACGGGTACGTGAACAAGCGAAACTATCGCTTCTGGGGCACCGAAATTCCACGAGTGTAGCACGAGGAGCCATTACACCCGCGAAAAGTGACTGCAAGGTTGCGCTGTTCAAGCTGGAAGAGTCATTGGTCCTTTTTTTTTTGGAGAACGCGGCTGGTCAAACGACAACAGTGAACGGTGCACCCTATATGGCCATGTTAACCAAGTTTTTTCTGCCACAATTATAAACGAATTAAGACTGGAGAACATGTGGTTCCAACAAGACGGAGCGACGCCACACACTGCGCGAGACACAACCGATATTTTGTAGGCGGCGTTCCCGGGTCGCCTCATCTCTAGTTTTGGCGATTTGCACTGGCCCACAAGATCGCCCGATTTAACCGTTCCAGACTTTTTTGTGGGGTTTTTTGAAGTCCCGTGTTTACGTGAACAAGCCCGAGACCCTGGAAGCCCTCAAGACAACATTCGACATGAGTGCGAGAATCTGTCGCCCGAAGTTCTTGCTGAAGTGATGAAAAATGCCATAAAACGAGCCCGTATAGCAATCGATTGTGGCTGCGCCCATTTGGCCGATATCATCTTCTCGACTTCACTATTAAAATTCTAAAGGTTCAAATAAACATAATCAAAAAACAAAATCGAAGTTTTTTATTTAGAAAAAAATTGAGAGCCAAACAACATCGGATGACTTCTTTTGGCCCACCTTGTATAAGAACCTCAGGTGGTCAGGAGACTTTTCATTGTTTAGGAGGCATGGCAGTGTACACACCAGTAAGTAGTGTTTGATATAAAAGAACTCCAATCAAATGTAACACAATCTGCATTTATAGCATCTACAACAGATATCACCGATGAGATGTAAGATGAGAGACTGCCTTCTGGATTAAAAAACATCACCTATGCAAATCCTAGTAAACTATGTTTAGGGATTTCACCCCTTGTATCACCATCGTATAAAACATTTCTATCAGGCATATTACAAGCCTCCCGTTCATTAGATGACATTCCTCCCAAATTTGAAAATTTGAAAATTTGCTCTGATTCCGATGGAATAAAAAATTATAATTAAAAATATCATTTAAAAAAATTGAAATGTTTTTTTTTATCAAGATTATTAGGTATATGAAAAAAGGTATAAATAAGTAAACAAAAATGTCCGAAAAATATTAATTAAATCCCAAGGAAACATGTAGGATCGCTTCAAAATGAAAAAAAAAGATTAATAACAATATTTTTACAATTTTGCACATATAAATGCATTTTGTGCAAAAACTATGAGAGATACGCGAAAATATTTTTCCAAGTTTTTGTAGGGGATTTAATTTCCTACAATTTTGTAGTAGGATCTTTTTTTATTTTTCCAGCCAATCGCGAGATAAAGACGAAAAAGTTGTTTTTGCACCCTTTTGCAATGTATTTGCACCCTTTGCCGGTATTGCAGCACCCTGCAATTTTAGTATATTAATCTACGAAGACTCACGGAAATTTTGGCGTTAGTTGCAGGTGTTCAACCAAAATGGCAAAGTTAAGCTTTAATTGACTGGACTATACCTACATATTATACATAGAAAACACCCAATGTGTAATGGGTGTGTAATATTTACAATTATGTGTGAGTTCATAATGACAGATGATTGATTTTGTTTATGTGAAGATCCTCCCGAAGATAACGTTTCAACCGATGACAATAAACTGGTATTGTTTCAATAGAACATGTAAGAAAAGAAGTTCTGCAAAAGCAGACTGCTAAAGTTTAATGCTAAAGTATAACTGGCCTTGTTAGTCTAGTGGTTAGCTTGTGCGACTTCTGTGCTTGAGGTCTCGGTTTCGATTCCCAGATCGGATCAAATGTTTGTGTGATCCGCAAATGTTCGTTTTGGAGTCTGGGTGTTTTATATGTATAATATGTATGTATTTACAAAAAAAGTATGTTTATGTATTTATATCAGTTGTCTAGTACCCATAATACAAGCTCTGCTTAGTTTGGAACTAGATGATGTACCTATATAAGATGTTCGAAATATTTTTATCTATTCTTCTTCATCTTATGTCTTCATTTCTCTTACAGAGAAGATCTTGGGCATCCGCCATGTCCAAGTGGTACTGCTGTTCTTTGGGATGCTATTAGCATTCTCCATGAGAGTCAATATCAGTATGGCTATAGTTGCAATGACGGATAAGGACAATGAAAACGTAAGTATTTTTAATTTAAATAAAAATGGAAATAATCCTTCCTTGGTATGTGGGTAATATATAAAATTGATGACATTGTTTGTTTGTGATTGAAAAATTTATAGAGAAAAAAAAACTATATATCGGCTATCTATACATATTTGTAGACCCATTTAGTACCTACTTACTGTGTAATATTATTTTGTGGATAACGGTGCTGGTTGCGTCATTAATTTTTCAAAATGTTTGCATAACAAGTAAATGATTATTATTCTTTTTCCTATCGATGGGAATTGCGAGCAGGGCTAAGGGTGCTTACATAAAGAAACGGGTTTCCGGTACAGACAAATCTGTGCTGGTCAGTACCGATCGGTGCAGGTATAATATTTCTATATCACCTTAAGCACTCTCTTAAAAAACCTTACATAAAGAAACATTTTTCTTTATGTAAGCACCCTAAGTGCAACTGCCGGTTTTTAGGGTTCCGTAGCCAAATGGCAAAAAACGGAACCCTTATAGATTCGTCAAGTCTGTCTGTCTGTCTGTCTGTCCGTCCGTATGTCACAGCCAATTATTTCCGAAACTATAAGAGCTATACTGTTGAAATTGGGTCAGTCGATGTATTCTGTGAACCGCATTAAGATTTTTATATAAAAATAGAAAAAAAACAATACATTTTGGGGGTAGCCAAACTTGGAACTGAAACTCAAAATTTTTTTTTTCATCAAACCTATACGTGTGGGGTATTTATAGATAGGTGTTCAAAAATGATGTTGAGTTTTCTAATATCATTTTTTTCTAAACTGAACAGTTTGCTCGAGAGACACTTCCAAAGTGGAAAAATGTGTGTCCCCCCCCCCCCCCCTCTAACTTCTAAATTATGAGAGTGATAAAACCAAAAAAAATATATGTTGTACATTACCATGCAAACTACCAACGAAAATTGATTTGAACGAGATCTAGTGAGTAGTTTTTTTTTAATACGTCATAAATCGTCATAATTTTTCAACACGCAATTTACCTTTCATCCAATCAATACACTAGTATAAAAACATCGATGAAAGTAACAACGAACTACAAGAACTTTTTTATTTTTTATGATGTTATTTGCTGATACGGATGGTCTTCATGGGTCAGTCCGACTCGCACTTGGCCGCTTTTTGATAATTGATACATTTTTGATTAGAGTTCTAGCTAAATCATTTTAGAGTCATCCTCTTACAAAAAACTGTTAACCATGATGGCCTATTTTCCAAACATAGGAACTAAGCACTTATAGAAAAAATAAGGTCAGTGTTTTTTCCATTTCTAATTTAAGTTACCATTGACTTTACCCAGTAATGATGATTAATTAGAAATATTTCCTCATTAAAGGTCACATCTACAAGATTACTCGAATCACGAATGTTTTTTAGATATAGCAGTACAAAGTTTCCGTTCAGTACTCAAGTTAGGTACATTTAGATTCATCATCATCATCATCAACAGCCTTCAACAGTCCACTGCTGGACATAGACCTCTCCTTAGAAAGGAGGTTTGACATTTAGATTACTGATGTTGAAATCATTAATACTTCGTTCACATCATACAATATTTGAGGTGGAAGGATTTCTGGCATTGCATCAGAGTCACTAACCTTCAGATCATCAGGCCAGTCTATAATTATGATTTAGCTAGCTAGACTCATGGTTATCACGGTAAATTGTAGCCCATATGTTTTCTAATATTTTATTTATATTACTGTAAAGTTTTATTAAAATCCGTGTAGTAGTTTCTGCGTGAAAGAGTAACAGAGATTCATACATCTACCTTAAGAAACTTTGTCATTATTAGTGTTGAGTACTATATTAGTTCATCTCATACCGGTAACACTTTCCTATCACTGCGTAGAAAAATGTACATTAGAAGTATTTGTATCAGCCAAAGTCAATGACTGTCAAGTGAGAGACTCGCAAGTAAAATATTGACAGTTTTATCAGTACTAGACAATACTTTAACAATTGAGGAAGATAATTTAGGCCGATCACGCCTGTGATGGGTCGTGTTTAGTTCCGGTGTAATGTACTTACAGATAACATTACAACAGGGACCGCTCACTTACTGAAGTGCCACTTATAACTAAGAACCAGATTATCGAAAATCGGAGTCTTTGTTAACAAAAGGGTAATACCTAATAGTCAAACATCCTTATTAGGGGCTCAGTCTATTGACACATAAATCAAATGAAGGCCTGTAAAGGCTACTTCTATATACATTTGTGAATGTAATATTATAGATATGTGATTGACATCTAGACACAGAAAAAATATTGTGCTGATCATACAATATCTGTTCTGGGTGGGGATCTAACGAACGAAGGTCGGTTTATAAAAAAGGTAAGGCAAGGTAAATGTAAGGTATATATTTGTGGGCGAGGATTGTTATACATGAACATATTGTTTTTATTGCATCGTGTATTAAATAAGACGCGATACGGATGATGGAATCGGCTATTAGAGAACCCGTTATTTTGGGTTATCTGGTGGTTGGTTAATTATTGGGAAGACCAAACTCAAACCGCGGCCGTTTGACTATAACAGTCCAAATATTTTTATATGTATTAGTCTGGAAATGTTGAATGATGGAAAGCATAAGTAGAATGCCTCCTGCATTCTAATTAGTTATTATACTCATTGAAAATACAGACAAATTAGTATGGTGAACCTCCATGGAGCCTTCGTTCTCTCCCTCACTTGAAACATGACACAACTGCACAAATGCTGTAATGTTGAATGGTAATACTGAATCGGTCGAACCGGCCCTTTTGTGCCAAAATCAGCGTAGCTTTACTACATTGAGTACTTGTCTAGTAACTTTTTATTTGTTACTATTTTGTATTTATAACGACTTGTTGATACATATTTATAGATGTACGTGACAAACGACTTCTTTGCTGCATTCATTTAAAAGTTGTTTAAAAAACTATGTTTTATTTTTCTTTAAAATATGAAAATGTTTATAGATATAAAGCTATGTAAATGTATTAATTTGTATTCGTTTTATTTTCAAGAAAAAATGTATACCTAGGTATATTATTGATATTAACGATGCCAAGCATTCTTGAAAATTTTCAGTACACACTAGTTTACATTACAAGTTAACACTTTAAATATACGTTTCTTTTATGTGGCATGGGCCCAAGGAGCACACTAATCAACTGATGCCGACTGACTGCCATCATAAACGGACCAATAACTCAGTACATATATACATGTGCATTGCTATTCTTTCTCATAATACCAATTGCGTTAGGTATATTAAGGCCTACTGAAGTCAAACATACCTATGTTGTGGGTTCTGAATACTTTTAATCTATACTAGTAAAAAAAATGGAAGTGTCTATAAATGATGTCAAATTAACAGTTTGTTACTAAATGCATATGAAAGTAACGATGAAACTTACATCAAAAGTTTTTCTATTTATCTGTTTGTGCCGGCTCATCTCTCTAACGTCTCCCAATTATGACGGGCAGTTAGCTGATGAATTAAGGACCTGATGACTTAAGCTAACTTTTTCAGACTTTTATACTAGTTTTGCTCTGCTCCGGATTAACGACTCAGCTAGTATATAGGTACATATTACAGAAATAGAACCAGACACAAGACAAACGATCGTGCTCACACAATCTATTTTCCTGAAAGGAAATTAAACTCTCAACCTCAACGGTTAATGCCATTAATTGCTTGACCAACACAGATCATCACAAATTTTGTTAAAAAAACACGTACTATTTTGGTTATAGTAAATGGTAATTTACCATGGAAGTAAAATAACTTTTGTAAATAATTTTTACACCTTTTAATGATTATTTTATTTGAAAGACAATAATGTGTTATACGGAAGAAAAAAGTTAGCTCTGTACAGACTTTACAAAAGTAAGTACAAACTACAATGACTCTTTCAACGGTTAATAAAATTATTATTATTCATGCAAAAGTAAAATACAAATATGTTAATGGTGAACCCATTTTAAACATATTATTAGTGGCTCATTTAATAGAATGTTAAATACTGTAAAGATAGCGTAGTGAGTTACTTGACTGTTTCCTACTATTCCGTATGTTGTGAGTTTGATCTTTTGATTTACATCTGAAACAAAACTTTATAATCAACAAATGGAACTCTGATAACCTCACTTAGAAGCCGTAGTGCAACTTTAGCACAAGATGGACTGGTCCATTTTTTGCTAATGCGTTGACTTAATCTCGTCGTAATTTGTCAGTAGTTTGGTTTAAAGAAACTTATGTTTGAAGATACCACTATCACTTTTCCCACAACAACCCAAAACGTCTCATTGCTGCTCTTGAGTCTCGTCTCAGGATAGGATTAAGGCCATATTAATTGAATTTCACACATTTTCGCAGTTATATTGGGCCTTGCTACTATCAGATAGTTGACCTGGTAAAGAGAAAAATTAGCAACAAATTCATTTTCACTCAGTGAAAAACATTTATTAAGTCTGAATTAATCTGAAATCTCCATAAAGTTAGAACTCTTAGGCTGGTTTCATATAAAATGTGGAAGCTTTTGAACGTGTATCAGATTGTGCATTTGTGGAATAAATAGAAATTCAGCGGGACTTAAGATATTTAAATGCTGTCTATATAACATAAAAAGAAATGTTTCTAAGTGAAATCTGAATTAATAGGCAAAGTTGTGAAATCTATGGAATACTAGTAAAGCCTGGAGAAAATTATTACATAGTTTTATTTTAACAGAGTTTCAACTGGACCATGCAGACACAGAGCGTGATTCTATCCTCCTTCTTCTGGGGTTACATTATCCTCCAGATACTTGCAGGAGAGATGGCTGGTAAATTTGGTGGCAGCATCTTGGTCACTGCTGTCATTGTCGGAAATTCAGCGGTTTCTTTACTCATACCCTTGGCTGCGTATTACGTAAGTATTTTTCTACACTCGGTGAAGTTTTATAAGTATTACGTTCCGATCATTTACTTGAAGTTTTTACTTTAACGCGAAATGAATGTTTCCAAAACGCTTGTTAGGTAAAATAAATTTGATTTCAGTGAATGGCAAGCTTTTTATGGACCCACACACGTTTGTCACTTTTGGTATTTTTATGCTCTGTACCATCAGGATAGTATGTGTTCCAACCGTATTTTTATACAAGTGTTTCACTGATAGGTAGCATGTTTGTCTTGATATACGTCAAGGACACTCTTTTTTCATTCAAAAGAATTGATCACGTATTTTATTGAACAATTTATTGGTTATTACTAGATTTTTTTCGTCTAATTATAGGATACCTTTTCAGGGAGGTTGGCAAGCTCTTTGTGTCTGCCGTGTATTACAAGGTCTTACCCAAGGTTTCTTGTACCCATCTATGCATTCTCTCATAGGAAAATGGGTGCCAATAGAAGAAAAAAGCAGTTTAGGAACCCTCGTCTATGGCGGTAAGTTTATAGAATTCGTAAATTGAGATTCTTTTAATATGACTGCCTTGTTGGTTTAGTGGTAAGCGTATGTGGCTACTGATCAGGAGCTCTCGAGTTCGATTCCCGACTTCGACCAAATGTTTGTGCGATCCGATTTTTTTTGTTTCGGAGTCTAGATGTTTTTTATATATAATATGTATGTATTTATAAAAAAAGTATGTTCATGTATGATCAGTTATCAGTTATCTTGTACCCGTAATACAAGTTCTGCTTAGTATGGTAGTCCGAAATGTTTATGTAATTATATTTTTTTTATGTTTATTATACTTACACATTCTTTATGTAGAAAGCAAAATAATGTAGTTTGTTTAAGTCCTACTTAAACTAAACGTGAACAATTGTTCGTAAATATTTCAGGTGCTCAACTTGGTACAGCTCTGCAGTTACTGGTGTCTGGTTATATCGCTGACTACTGGGGTTGGCCAGCTATATTCTACGTAAATGGAGCTTTAGGCGCGATCTGGACAGCAGTCTACGTCACTTTTGGAGCTGATTCCCCGCAGGCTTCTAGAATGATTAGTGATGAGGAGAAATTGTATATTCAGACCTCCTTGAAACAAGTTGGTGTGCAGAAGGTGCGTTATGTACTTTATTATTAATAGCTTTCATGATCAACATCTGATACGACTTCTAGCTTCGTATAAATGAATTGTCCATAGATGTACTCCTTCTCCTCCTCATGTCGTTATCCTCATTACTGAGGGTCGTGATACCCTAGTTGTGGGATGATCATATCACGATTAGTTGCACCTGTTCCTCTCCTTGGTCGTAGGGAGGGTATTTTGCAGATTGACGTCCAAGGCCAATCGGATCTGGTCAGTCCACCCAATAAGACCACGTCCTCCGGTCTTTTGCCGTACAATTTTTGGTGACTATGAATTGTTCGAGGTTGTTCCCTTCCTTCCTAGCGATGTGACCGAAGAATTCAGGCACCCTTCGCTGGCAGACAGTAGTCCATAGACCATGAGTGAAATATATTTATATTATTAAAAGCTTATAACTATTGAGTTATTTAACGAAAATATTGAAATTATTTTGGTTGTTCTTGCAGAAACCTCAAACACCTTGGAGGGCTATCTGCACGTCACTACCGTTTATTGCGCTTATCATCACACACTGCGGACAAAATTGGGGATTCTGGACACTGATGACTGAAATGCCTTCGTATATGAAGCAAATTCTTGGCGTTGATATTAAATCTGTAAGTGAAATGTTCTAGTTTGTTTGATCATTGCTTGAACTTCTATTTGTCTTGTTTACTTTTTAACCCCCGACGCAACAACGGGTGCCATACGTTTGACGTGTCTGTGTGTGTGTGTGTGTGTCTATGTGTGGCATCATTAGATTTTTTTGTTTAAAAGGTAAATTATCTTTATTATATCTAATTATCAGGAGTGTTCTTAGCTATGTTTGATGGAAATCGTTCCGGGGTTTTTTTTTCAATTTTTAATTTCACTTGTGGTTTATTTCGTGTAATGAGACTAATTGAATACATTTTTCCTGTAAACAGAATGGTGCGATGTCAGCTCTACCGTACTTGTCGATGTACCTGCTGAGTTTCCCCTTCGGATTTATTTCTGATTATGTACTCAAGAAGAAATTGCTAAGCATTAGTGCTTGCAGAAAAGTATCCAATTCGATAGGTAAGAACAACCAGAGACACTTAAAAATGTTCCCAGCTTTGTTTTAAGAACCTTGCCTTCTCCCTATAGTGGATCATTACATTAAAAATAAAATTAAAATAGAAAGATCGTTGACAGAAAAAACTTTGTCTTATATATACAAAACAGTAGTAAATGTATAGTTTCAAACTACATTCCAGTTTGCTTCAACTTTGAACATCAATATTACTTATATTAAATTCCTGTTTTCTTATTATTATGAAACAAGTTTATATTTTTTTAGGTTTATGGGGTCCAGCCGTATCTTTAGTTGGGTTATCGTATGTGCCCGCGGGTAATATTAAGCTGGCGGTAGCACTATTGACGCTAGTTGTAGGTCTCAATGCTGGACACTATACAGGATTCATGGTACGTATATTGTAATTATTAAGGTGTGCCGTTAGTTTCAGTATGATGTACATTATTTTGTTTCATTGTCAATTTTGAACTGTTACAGATCGTACATATCGACATGGCGCCCAATTTTGCTGGAACATTAATGGGTATTACCAATTTCTTCGCAAACATTGTCTCCATAATATCTCCTCTCATCGCTGGCTTGATCTTGGAAGATGAGGTAAGGTCTTCACTACATAACTTAATAAAAAAAAATTACAATAAGATAGGTACCATTGTTTTTAAAACGTTTAATATACAATATGAAAATAAATCCTCAAAATTATTAGTATCTACACAACTTTATGAATATAACTTCTAAATTTTGTTTTATTTAGTAGTGATAGTATAAAATGTATTATTTTTTATATATTTTTAGCAATCCTTTCATCAAAACCTAATTTGATTTGCAGGAAAGACAAAATTTGAATAAGAGAAAAGCAGTTATGTAATCTAAGTTATATTAGGAATAATGGCTAGGAGGAATCTAAGTTATATAACATGAAATCCGGGAAGTACATAATGAATTTTTAAATTGAAGGATTTTTCCTGAAGTACCTATGAACTTAAAGAACCTTTAATTTCAAGGTAGATAAAATTACAAAATCTCAAATGCTCATACATAACGATTTCCAATAAATAACTAAACGAATTTCTTCCTTCAAAAATAAAGTTTTAGTTGAAAGATATTAAAGTCTGTAATAACCGTAAAAAATGAAAGGGGATTGGCAAAATAGGGCCCAGAATGTACATTAAGTTGAATATATTAAAAAAATATTAAAAATTTCTATTTAATTTTTCGTTCTACTCAGGTATCGCTATAACTTCGCAATTTTTATTAACATTAAAAGAACATTAAACTAATTAAATCCACACAATTGACAATTACATTACTGGCAACTCACTTGCCAGTGCAAAAAAAAAACTAAAATCGCATACTACTCGTATTATTTTTTCGATGCAGAATCGATAACACTTTTACACCAAAAATTATACAATAGGAAAGAGAGTATCTATAAATATAAAAATGAATCATTGTCATTACTGACATAATCACACCATATTTTTTTACATGCTGAAGTTTATGTTTAAAACATCAAGGGTCTCCCCTCCTAATTTATGTAAGTTGGTAACAAAAAAGACCAAAATTTATTTTATACATTTGCTTTAATATAATTTTCAGACCGATCCTTCTCAATGGCGACAAGTGTTTTATTTGTCATCAGCGGTATACATTGGTGCAAACTTGTTCTTCGTGATATTCGGCTCCTGTGAACTACAATCCTGGAATACACCTAAAGAAAACACTGAAAAAGGTATTCTTGTAAGATATCTATTTCTTTTAGTATTGAGTGTTTAGAACTTCTGTTATAAACATGCTGGTTTACAATTTAAGCCAATGCGAATTTACGTATATTATTCCAATTTCGTTTATGTTTTCATCGCAGATTTGTCGTATACTTCTTTAATCGTCGTTCAGTGAGAGTAACAAATCCATCCATCAGTTTTTTTGCTTTTATAATCTGTCTTTTTTTTTATATCATGTTTAGAAGGGGTAATAATTTTAGCAAATATATTGTAAGAAATGTTATCGTTTGCGTATCTTAAAAGATACTATCTGAAATTTAAATAAATTTATGAAAGAATAGGAGAAAGATTAAATTTATTCCAAATATTTTTAATTAAAAGAAATGAAATTCCTGAAAGTAATGAATGAAGTTACCATCATTTTTTTGTTAAATGATAATTGCCAATTTTGCTTTAGGAAAATATTACTTAGCAGACTTAGATAATTTATAAAATTCTTAAATATACTGTAATGTATCACACGATAATAACATTACAACACCGTGGAAGTACTCACGTAAGTACGTACTTAAAAAAGTTAGTTTGATAAGAAAACTTCAATGGAATACTTTACGGGTCGGCTTCGTTTTAATTAAAATTCAAGTTGAAGTTAAAAATACGAGAATAAAAAGTGTCTAATAAAGAGTTTTTAATTTGTTAAAATCATTTCTCTTCGGGTGCTTTTTATATTGTTCGGGGTACTTTATCTGACATTTATAGAGTACCAAGATTTTTACATTCTATATTATTTTAAGCGAATTCAATTTTCCATGTAATGTATCTATACATGTCGTCAAGTGATCCTGGCTTCTCTTCGAAATGCTTTAAACATACAATCTGTACAGTAAACTTGACTTTTTGTTATATTTCATCACGAGAATTTTTATTGTGAAAGAATTTCCTTTAGAGGATTAGACTTTTTAAATAATTTGCCAAAAAAACTAGAATATGTTTGTCTTGTATAACATATTTTTATCTTGTTTCAGAGACAAAAAAGAGGATGGAAAAAGTAGTATAAGAAATTTTTTTTGAAATATCAGTTTTTGTAAATTTTGTACATAGTTATTTTATAATATAGATTAATATTGAGGTAAATAATGTTTAATTATAGCAAAAAAATTACATGTCAAACCTGCTAGTTATCCAAAACCTTTATAAGCACTTGTTTGTTCCGACTTCTTTAATTGAGTAATGCTTAGTAACAGAATAATAATATATCAGTTCATCGTACATAAAATGATAACGGTGACTTAAAACTTGGAGGTACAGGTGGGGCCTGATCGCTCCAAGGCAATCCTTTACAGGCAACCATGTCTATTGAAAAAGTCCATCACTTTGTTAAACCCATCGATAAGGGACTCATATCCTAAACTTCAAAAAAAAGGAGGAGGTTCTCAATTCGTCGGAATCTTTTTTATTTTTTTTATGTATGTTCAGTGATAATTTCGTCGTTTATGAACCGATTTCAAAAATTCTTTTTGCATTGGAATGGGCGTAGCTTACAGGTGGTCCCATCATCACCATATCGGGTTTTGATGATGGGATCCCAAGGAAATCGAGGGAACTCCTCAAATATCATAGGCACAATTGTCGCGATTTGGGTACTCGGTGTGGTTTTTCTATGAAGTCGTATCCTTTTTGTTAAAATTATTTAGTTTTTTTCAGTTGAAACAATGCTCTTTTTAAATTGTTCGAAACACGAATTGTTCGTAATACGTAACAATGTATTTATTTAGTACTAAATACTTATCAGTTCAGAGCAGTTTTTTAAAATTATCGTATTGAACAGAATACATAATTGAAACTCGTTTAACTTAATACATAACATGTACAGAATCGATTGCGGAAGGGTCCATCGTTTCAGAGGGAGTAATATACTTTCCTTCGGTCAGTTTAAAAATGCAAATGCATAAAAAATAAGTATTAGATGCATTTGGAAAAGTAAAAAACAGGAGGTACCACAGATTTTTTTGACAGTTATGAGTCTTGTATGATTAATAATATGAAACAATAATATATATATATGTATCAATTAATAAACTAATTAATTACGAATGTATGTGGAAGTATCGGAAGAGGTCGTCCGCGGCGTACATTTATAGACTAAATTTGTGATGTTCTGTAAAACAGCCATGTCAAGAGGACCAGGAACAGACGAGCATGCATGCAGCGATTTATGAATGTAGTCGAAGCAAAAGAGGTGTGTCAGGACCGTAGTAAATAGAGATTAATCGTCTCTGCCTACCCCTCTTCGAAATAAGCGTCTCTTATATGTATTAATTTTGAAGTAGTTAATGTGTGTCCTGTTACAATAAGATTTAGACCAGCACATATTTTGTCATTCTTTAAAATATGTGCTGATGATGTCTTTCACAAGTGAACTTCTGACTTACCAACTCCATGCTATATCTAATCGAGGTCTGGTCTGCAATTGAGCCATGAAAGTAACTAACAGACAGGTAATACAGAATTACTTTCTAATTCACTATAATATGAATTACAAACAAGATTATATTAACTTGAGATTTATTAAAAATGATACAAACATTCAATAAAGTTCTTCAAACAACTTTCTCAGTTTTCTTCTCAGTTCCTGAAAAACAAACAAACAAATGTAAGCAATTTATTAAGGCAATTTCAAAAAATATATGCTAGATGTTATCATTCAATTTCAACCACGTGTCTAACCGTTGAGTGACGTCATTCCATGCATTTTAGATGTTCAACGGAGTGACTTTGATAGTTTTTATAGAATATTCTCTTTCTATAAAATCTTACATAATAATTCTATTTTAACTAACCTTCATCAGATTCCTTGACTTCATTCCATGGCTGCCTCTCACAGCTACCAAATATAATGAAAAACAGATTTGTAGCGAAGTATACACCTGATGATACATAGAACACAAGACGCCATTGAGAGGGATCCGTCTGAAAATATTTTATTGAAAATAATATTTGCATGACTACTTAAATGTTAGCTTTAAGCAAAATCAATAAATGCTAATATTACAAACTCACCTCATCTTGTAATATGAGTCCAGCTACCAGAGGTGATATGATAGATATAATATTAGCAAAGGTATTAGTGATGCCCATCATAGTCCCAGCGAAATTTGGTGCCATATCAATGTGTACAAGCTGTTGAAAATCACTCAATCACTGTTTTTATAAAAAAAAACAAAATAACAGGATGAAATAAGATTCATTTTAGCATTGTAATGTACTTTTACAAGTTGCTGCTGCTCACTGAGGTAAATCGTGATATGATATGTTGTTTTTTTTTTTTTTTTTTTTAATAATAATAGTTTATTCATTAAATAATTTACAATTTTCTCTTATAGCTACTAATCTTATTTAAAAACAATTGTGAGCACTGAATAAGAGGTTGCCGTCGACGACCGTACTAATATAAATTGTGTTACAGTCGTCACCGCCTTCCACCCATCCATGCGAGTACCTAACAGTATTTTTTGGGATCTGTTTGACAATAAATTATACATCAAAATATTGCATCAAAATAAATCATGCAAGACAATAAATTATGTATGATAATAAATTTTAACAAAATAAATGATAAAATCCAACGAAAGAAAAATAATTAAAGGAATATTGGTTCATAAGATTACAAATAATTTGAAAAAAGATCCCCTGCAATTCTTAGCCTGAAATGTCATCACTACCAATTACAATATACGATTACCCATGACAGCCAAGTAAATAACAACCCGTGAAAAAACATCTTACAAAATGCGCCATAAAATTAAAATCACTAACTGTCATTCACTACACGTTTTAATGATGAAACAAAGGGTTTATATGGTCGTAGTTTGTGTGTGTGAGTGTATGGGTGTGTGTGTGTGTGTGTGTGTGTGTGTGTGTGTGTGTGTGTGTGTGTGTGTGTGTGTGTGTGTGTGTGTGTGTGTGTGTGTGTGTGTGTGTGTGTGTGTGTGTGTGTGTGTGTGTGTGTGTGTGTGTGTATGGGTGTGTATGTGTGTGTGGAGTTAGTTAGATTCTCTGACCAGATACTAGTTCCTCCGTGTTTTCATAACTGAGTGTTTTGAGCCAGCGGAAGATGACTGCCTTTAATTTATTTATGGACAGTGAATTTATATTATTCTCAGCATTAGCAGCATTGTACAAGAAGCTACCCACAACATAATATTGCCGTCGCGCAAGTGCTGTTCTATGTGGTGGCACAGAGCTAATTCTAGTCCTATTGCGTTTTGATATTGGTTTGAAATTAGAACTCTTCTGTTTACGAATCAGTACGCACTTAACAAAAAGTTGTCTTACTGTGAGTACGGAACATTCTTCGTATAGGAGGTCAGTACTATATCTCCTTGGTCTGCCAAGCATAATCTTCAGAATACCTCTTTGAGCCCTCTCCAGCGGGAGTAGCGTAGTCTTCACCGCACCACCCCAGGCTATTATACAGTACTGTAGTATGCTCTGGGCCAGGGCATAATACACACATAACATAGTGTCAATCTCTGCAGAACGCCTGAGCTTTCTGAATATCGGGATCAGTTTTCTTATACGGTTCGTTAGTTTGTTAATATGTGCCGACCAATTTAAGTGTCTGTCTATGATGATACCAAGATATTTTACCTCGTCTACTCGTGCCAGGTTTGGACAGTCGCAGTCAGTCCGTCGAAGACAAGTATGTGCCTTAATGATAAAGTGCGAGGGAGGCTGTGTATCACTTTGATGAGAGAAAGTGATAAAATTTGTTTTTTTTACGTTCATTGTTAGAAGATTTTTTTCCAGCCAGGCCATAACCTCTTCGAGAGCATTTTCTGCGCTTCTTTGAGTCTCCTCCCAAGTGCCCCCTCGCACTACCAAAGCCGTATCATCGGCATAGGATATAATGCTGCAGTTCGGCAGAGTTTTAGTACATAAACTATTAACATATATTAAAAAGAGCGTCGGCGAGAGGGCACTTCCCTGTGGCAAACCGAAGGTTAGTGGTAATTGGTCGCTTATGTGTGTGCCTACTTTGACCGATTGGGTACGGTTAGCGAGATACGAGGCAAAGATGTCAAGTACAACTCCACGTACTCCCATATAATCCATTTTACGCAGTAAAAGAGGTACCGAGACAGTGTCGAATGCCTTGGAAAGATCCAGAAATACACCAAGAACTTTGAGCTCAGTGTCCATACCTCTTGCAATCATCTCCGTTAGATAAAGGGTGGCATCTTCCGTAGACTTGCCCCTGATAAAGCCAAATTGGTTAGGGGCAATGAGATTGTTATGGGCTAGATATTTCGTAAGCCTAGCGTTCAAGACTTTCTCAAGTATTTTGGATAGAACTGTCAGTATGGATATCGGTCTGTAGTTCTCGACACTGTCCCGGTCGCCACCTTTGTGGATAGGGTACACCAGAGCCCTCTTTAAGGCATCGGGAAAAACACCAGTCTGCAAACACAGGTTAAAGGCAAATGATAAGGGCTTTATTAAGCTGTGTCTTGAATCCCTAATCACTTTTGCAGGTACATTATCTATGCCTGGAGCAGTGTCGGTTTTCAAATCTAATATAATCGTTTCGATCTCGCAGCAATCCGTGTCCAGTAGCGCCATGGAGTTTTCGACTCTATGAAACTCGCAATGCAGGTTATTAGATGTATCGACCCTCTCATTAGGATTGCGTCTAACTAGTATAGCGCTTGCCAATGAAGGACCGATATTTACAAAATTATTATTTACAATATTGAGTGACTCACGCGGATCTCGGCTCAGGGATAGTAAAGAATTAGGTTCAGGCGATGATTGTTTTAGATTTATTATTTTATTTATTGTATTCCAAGTACCTTTAGGATTTTTTTTGTATTTATTAAATTCATTTTTCTCAAACTCTATTTTTAGTTTTTGTAATAAATTGTTGCAATAGTTGCGATATCTGGTGTAAGTAACCTGAAGTATTGCATTATTAGGGTCATGTTTAAATTTGTTATGTAACTTATCCCTGTGCCGGATACACCTCAGCAATCCAGGTGTGACCCATGGTTTTATAGTGCGTTTGCGATTTGGTATTGTTATCTTTTTGGAGTGAGTTGTTATTACTTCGGAGATAATGTTTAAAATAGTTGAAACTGCCACATTCGCGTCCGTGGCAGTATAAATTGTACTGAAATCTGTGCTAGCTAGCTTATGGGTTATTAATGTATAATCCATTTTTAGGTAACTTTTTTGAGGCACGTTTCCTTTCATTTTCAAGTCCAAACCAAATACAATCGGGTTATGATCGGTTATTAGCGAGTCAAGAATACACGTTGAAGCACATTTTTCCGTTCTCAGCATTACATGGTCTATACAACTATCATTACGAGTCGGGAGTTGGTGGGCAGGTAGGAAACCATTAAATGCCATTACATCCAAGTATTTTATACTGTTGGCGTCCCTGTTGTTGGGGGATATATTTATATTAATATCGCCCATTACAACTACCGACTTAATAGAATTTAAAGAAATGAGGCACTGATCGAGACTGTTGCAGAATTCATTGATATTTCTGTGTGACGGTGAACGATAGACAGCCACAACCGCGCACTCGTTGTCCGGGCTTTGCACGATAATACAATTTGCGTCTTGAAATCGAGGGATAGTTACATTATGTTTCACGTCTGATCTAACGTACAACAAAACACCGTCGTTTTGACTGTAGTAATCCGAAGAGTACGATGTATAGCCATCAATTGCCGGAATATAAGCAGTCTTACTTAGCCAACATTCAGTCAATATGATTATGTGACACTGTATACCAATTCTATCTAAGAAAATCATTAAAGCATCGATATTACAATTGACACTACGAATGTTAGTATGAAACATCGTAAGCGATTTATCGTTTATATGAGATATCAGTTTTTCAGGACTGCATATAATTGATTTGGATATGTGTAAGGAGTCAATATCGGTTATAATATCTTCCAACTGAGCCATCAATAACGAAAAAATTCTAAGGACCATGCTACAAGTACATACTTGTATTGATATTTTGCATTTGCATATATATATTGCGGATCAACTATGCTGTGGTTTGGAGATGCTCCAATTGTGCGTTTGGGTACACGGTAGATATCAAGTCTTGTACAAAATTGTGGGTTTGTGAAATGTGTTATTTGATGTAGTGTGTTAGAGGTTGAGTGACATTCTGCAGTAATGGACCGTATGTTCACCAAGAGTAAATGAGGTTGTGTTTGTAGTGTTAACGGATACATATTCATCATAATATCCATAATAAATTGACAAGTAACTGTTTGATTTTTTTTTTTTAAAAATAATTGAATTATATTTGATCGAATTAATAAAAAAAGCATGCAACTAAAAAAAATAAAGTTATTAAAATGCCATACTATATTTTCCAGTCAAAGTTCAGCTTGAGCGTCCAAACGGTCCAAGTCTCTTTCAGAGTCGATACGGTGAGCCCTGGCACCCAATCTCTTGCGAAGATACACTCTTCCGTGAGAGGTCCAGCAAAACTCAAACCCGTTTTTCTTGCTGTACTCGCGGGCTAAGTAAAACGTCTTCCTAGTCTTATGTGTAAGGCATTCAGAGATAAAGATTGGTGTAGCCTGTCTGTCGAATTTAAGGTGAGATGTACTTAACCTATTCTCCTTATTCGCTCTGTTAAAATTCTTTACCGACGTTAGAAGCCTTTCCTTCAACATAACGGAGGAGAAATCTACTACTACGGGTTTGTTACTTCCCCTATCGGAGTTCAGACGAAATATATCCCGTATGTGGTAATCTTCTATGGGTATATCAGTGACATCGCCAACTTTTTGCACTATCTTCAACAAATCTTCTTTAGTTTCTGTTTTTTGCACGGGAAGATTTCGTATTTCAATGCAACTTTGTTTTTGTGATCTCTCCAAGTTTTCAACCTTCAGTTCTAACATCTGTATATAAGCTAAATGTTCGCGACGTTCGGTTTCCATTTTAGTGACTTTGTCCCTCATTTCCTCATATTGTTTGGAGATAAACTCCATAGATTTCATTATTTCCCCATTCTGGGTCATTATATCATTTATTGTTCCTTGTATTGTGTTCTGCTGGTTCTTCAAAGTGTCTAGTGTTTTTTTTGTTTCCGACATTTGTGCATGAAAGTCGTCATCGTGATGGCGCTTTCGAGCTCGTGTCCTGTTCTGTGAGCAACTCTCGTTGTCAGTATCCGTGGGTGGAGCCGAACTCATAATTGTGGTAGGTTTGGTATTTTCTTGTGAGGGCGGTGAAGTCCTCTTCAGCGGCATTTCTAAGTTCTCTTTCTAAGATCTCAGTAATACGGAGGAGTAACACTCAATTCGAATTCGAATCCACCAGTACACTCAAGCTATAGTAGGCAGGGGGACGTGTCAAGTTGGAGTGCGTGTCTGCATTGAACAATTCCCGAGAGAAGGGTGTTCGCCGGTGGGTGTGAGTTGATCAATCTGGGGGTTGTGTTTATTAACAAGGTCCTTACTGTTACTGTGCCTAGCAACACCGATCGATATATTTTATTGAATAAACTATATTAATTATTTGATTTTAAAAGCGGATAGATGCACTCAAAGAACGTCTGAGCACCTCAGCGAGATCCGGTAGTGAAAGGTAACTATACGTCTCAGTGGCGTGGTTGAATAGCAACTTCAAAAACACTTTCAAAATCAAAAGTCCAAAATCCTTACTTGATTTAATTTTCCACCAAGTGAAATATTTTTTTATGCACTGGTATCATTTAATTAAACTGGTCTTATTATTGCCTGAAAGCTGGCGCTAGTGTTTCGCCAAAGTTACCCGACCAGAACCAACTAGTGTATATATAAATTTTAAGCAATCTATTTTGTCTATGACAACTGAGTTCTGGTTTTAGTTTTGCTATTTGCCGTCGTGTCGCTAGAGGTTGCACAATTCAAATTATTTTTTTCATAACGTATACTAAAAAATGTTTACTAACTGTTTTCAAAATCGGAATTGTCTCGAAAACAAAGTCACTTTATTGGAATTATCTTTCTAGCCGGGTTATTCACATGTGAAAGTACCTGTTTGGTGTTAAAAAGCTTTTTTCTTGCTTTTAGTGGTGCAATGTTAATCTTCTTCTCTTTCGTTTCTCACTGTTCCACGGTTGATACCAACAATATCAGCTAGTCAGATCAATGTTTACACTTGATTTCACACCTTTTTTCAAAGAATACACTGTTAATTGTATTGTTTACTAATTTTAATTCTGCAGACAATGTATACGTATCGGTGTTGCCAGCAGTGTCCTGTGATATCTGACTGTCTATTATCCCTACTATATACACGGTTAGTTTTTAATTACCAGAGAAAAACTAGGGACAGATACAGAACTTATATACTAACATAAAACACCATAGAACAAATACCCAAAAAACAAAAATAACTGAGTTATTATGGTTTTAAAAATGTTAAAATACGCCCTAAATTTATTGTCACCCAAATATTTTACACACGCGTATTTTCATTATCAATGAATAACATGTTCTGTATCAATGTGTACGACGCATCGCCCAATACTGTCAAATCATTTCAAAGTTCAAAGCATGCCGCCATTAGGCGCACGCGTCGCATCGTAGGTATTAGGTACCCCGCTCGCACCCGCAACCCGCAGGCTAGGACATTGACACTTGTTACGTAATATCATGTCGTGAATTATATCATGCGTTATGAACAAAAATATGGTAGTTTTCGGGAAAATATTGACATGTATTTTTTTTTTATTTTAATTACTTATATATGTTCAGTATCGAAAGCTGAATACCACATATTTATTTCTTTGGACATTAAAAATGAGTCGTGTATATGTATGTATTTTATATATATTATATATATTTTATATATAATTATATATATTTAGATATATAAAATATTTTATGAGACTTGAACTTATTTGGGCATGTCCAATGTAGTCCGAGAATCGTTACAAACTCTTTAGCATATATCGCAACTTGACAAATGGAAATAGTATATTCTTACACGCTCGCTTTTCTTCACGTTGTAAATTATATTGTCACCTCTAAAAGGATTTTATGAATGCATGCTACAATGACCCTAAAGTCTTACCAAATATCCGGTATATTGACCAGCATTTAGGCCTACGACCGCTGTCAGTAGTGCCACGGCTAGAGTCACGTTACCTCCTGGCACATATGATAATCCTATTAATGCAAACGCTGGACCCCAATAACCTGAAAATTATAAATGAAAATATTCGAAAATCCGTACTAGGAAATAAGTTAGGCTGCAACAAAGTTTCTAATTCAAAAGGACAGTGAATATTTAAATGAAAAATTTAAAACAGTGACAGTGTAGTAGTATTGTTGTAGTTTGTAGTGTGTGTGATGATTATGATGATCAATATATATAATATATCTTTATCGTATAAAATATCCAAATAAATAGAAGGGGAGTTTATCAATTGATTCATATTTCAAAATATAATTCTTTTTATGTGTATGCTTTCAAACTCATTCTTAGTGACATTATTTTTATTAAATATCTATCCATAACGTATTAGCAACAGCCTTTAGTCCACTACGGAATATAAGCATCTTCTTAAAAAGCAGCTTTATATAATTTATGGTTATATTAATACTTTTTTATTAAACAATACTTAACGGATACTTAACAATACTGATAAAATCAAATACTTCAGATACTACACACATACTTTTATAATTTTGTAGTTGTAGATGTTTTTTTTTAGATGAGTTAAATAGAGTTTTGGCTTAAAATTTTCTAATTGAACGTTCTCTAAAACAAAAGAAAGAAAACTTCTACAACTTTAAAGATACAAAATAATTAGTTTGCTTATTACGTACCAATGGTGTTAGATATTTTCCTCGCTCCGCTGTTAGTAACCCATTTCTTCTTGAGAGCGTAATCTGATACGAAGCCAAATGGGAAACCCAGCAGATACATGGACAAGTACGGAAGAGCTGACATGGCACCGTTCTGTTTGTAAAAAGAAGATAAGCTTTTAATTTATAATCGAGACCAGACCACTAACTAGTGGTAAAATAAATAAATATTTCGGACATCTCACACACAACGTCATTAGTCCCAAACTAAGCAGAACTTGTGTTACAGGTACTAGACAACTAATATAAATACATTTTTTTTATTGTATATGAATACATATTATACATAGAAAACACCCAGACTCAGAAACAAATATTTGCGGATCACAAAAACATTTGGGCCGACCCGGGAATCGATCACGAGACCTCTTGATTAGCAGCCGCATACACTAACCACTAGACCAACAAAGATACTGATACAATATAAAGGAGTCAATAAAAACAAAAAGTCACCGGGGGCGGACCACGACGGAACTCATGGCCGGCCGGCGCCTCAATACGCCCAACCACGAGGGAGACTCTTGTGGTGGTCAAGTACAACGCCTCCAACCTAACAACATCTTATAGTGACTATAAGAACATCAAAAATCATTGAAGATGCTTAGATGGTCAGGCGGAGTCACGAGGCTAGACAAAATTCGAAACGAATATATCCGAGGTAGCTTCAAAGTGACTCCAATCCCGGAAAACTTACTGAAACTCGCCTGAGGTGGTACGGGCACGTCATGCTTAGAGACAGCCAGCATGTCGTTCAGAAGGCACTGGCACTTCCGGAGGGCAAGAAAGAAAGAGGACGGCCGCCCTTGACCTGATGGACTAGTATGGCCAATCTCATAAAGAAGACCCAGTTACCTGACCCGACAACCCAGGACAGACTATCCTGGCGGCGAAAGATAAGGAGAGCCGACCCCACCTAACGTGGGAAGGGGCAAAGGAAAAGAAGAAGAAGAGACTTGGCAATCACTATAAGTTGTTAGGTCAGCTTTAGACGGAAGTTTCCTTAAAGAGACTGAATAAATTAACCGACTTGGTATTTATTGTACGTATTTTACTACTTTTGACGGTAGAAGAACTGGATTGTGTTCGACTTGGATTTTGTACAAGTTATACTTTTGATGGTATATTTGTTTCATTATGCATTCTCATACAGTATGTATTCATTCATGCTCCATTTTAGACTGAATCCCAATATTTTATGAAATCCTATAAGTAAAATGTAATTAAAATGGTAACTTACTGCTTTTATGTCAACTCCAAGAATTTGCTTCATGTAAGAAGGCATTTCAGTCATCAACGTCCAGAAGCCCCAGTTTTGTCCACAGTGCGCAACCATCAACGCATAGAAAGGCATAGACGTCCATATTGCTTTCCAAGGAGTTTTCAGTTTCTAAATGTTATGAAAATATTGTTTATTTCAAAACATATTACGAAACTTATCTATTTACTTTTAATACTTACATTGTTATAATTCAAGGGTAGCACATACTTTACATTAAAAAAAAAAACAATAGAATAGAAGCATCAAATTAAACCAACCTTTTGTTCACCAACTTGCCCAAGTGAAGTTTGAATATAGAGCTTTTCCTCAGCGCTGATCATCTTAGATTTTTGGGGGCTATCAGAACCTAGGATGATGTAAGCTACTGTCCAGATTCCTCCCAGAGCTCCATTTACGTAAAAGATGGCAGGCCATCCCCAATAGTCAGCTATAAAACCTGATACTAACAATTGGAGAGCGGTTCCGAGTTGACCTCCTAAAACATTAGTGAACTTTTAAATAAAACTAGTTGAGCTAGTACCTGACTCCAAATAATTAATATTAAAAGATAGGATCATATGGTAAATAGTATCCAAGAAGGAGATCAAACACGAATTCAACAAATTGAATAAACAATTCAATCCATAACATTCCATTACTGAGCTCGGGTCACCTCTACTCTTACAAATGTTGTTTAGAAGTAAATTTTGGAAGTAAATGGAAATATTTAGTAATATATTTTTTTAAGCAGTAGCGATTATTCTGCACGTCACATACAAATGACATTTACCGGCATATATGAAAGTTGCAATACGGCTTTTCTCCTCCAGTGGAACCCACTTTCCTATGAGGTTGTGCATCCCAGGATATAGAAACCCTTGAGTTAATCCTTGAAAAACACGGCAAGCACACACAGCCTGCCATCCTCCCTGAAAAGTATATTCAGTCTTTTATTAAATCCAATTTTAAAAATGTTTGACTAAAAGGAATGGTAAAATAATAATACGAAACCATGTACTAAGAACGTGATCCAATACGCTATAATAAAAAAAAAGGGGCCAAGTGCAAGTCGGACTCGCCCATGAAGAGTTTCGTAGCATCATATAAAAGTTTTTGTAGTTGGTTGAACCTTTCATCAATGTTTTAATAATAGTGTTTTGATTGAAAGAAATGTAAATTGCGGTTTATGATTTATGACGTATTTAAAAAAACTACTTACTAGATCTCGTTCAAACCAATTTTCGTTGGAAGTTTGCATGGTAATGTACGTCATATATTTATTTTTGTTTTATCACTCTCTTATTTTAGAAGTTACAGAGGGGGGGACCAACATTTTACCACTTTGGAAGTGTCTCTCGCGCAAACTATTCAGTTTAGAAAAAAATGATATTAGAAACCTCAATATCATTTTTGAAGAACTATCCATAGACGTATGGTATGGTTTTGATGTAAAAAAAATTTTTGAGTTTCAGTTCTAAGTATGGGGACCCCCAAAATTTATTGCTTTTGTTCTATTTTCGTGTAAAAATATTAAAGCGGTTCACAGAATACATCTACTGACCAAGTTTCAAGAGTATAACTCTTATAGTTTCGCAGAA
Organism: Phragmatobia fuliginosa; assembly: GCA_932526445.1. Classification (NCBI taxonomy): domain Eukaryota; kingdom Metazoa; phylum Arthropoda; class Insecta; order Lepidoptera; family Erebidae; genus Phragmatobia; species Phragmatobia fuliginosa. The sequence goes on along the minus strand of OW052067.1, from coordinate 909,084 downwards.
AAGTGGCTGTGACATACGGACGGACAGACAGACAGACATGACGAATCTATAAGGGTTCCGTTTTTTGCCATTTGGCAACGGAACCCTAAAAACTTTTAGGTGAACTAACAGATAATTGATTTTAATTTAAATAATAGCGAACACTTTATATTTGCCTGTACAAAGTTAAAATTCTAAACATTTTTTATTTCTGTTATATTAAATGAAATGCTTGACATAATACTTACATATTGTGAAGCTAAAGGAATCAACAATGATACAGCAGAATTTCCAGCGACGACTATGGTAATGAGAATGCTACCTCCAAACTTTGCTGCCATCTCTCCAGCCGGGATCTGAAGAATCACGTAACCCCAAAAGAACGATGATAGGATTACACTCTGCGTCTGCATACTCCAGTTAAAAGTCTAAATGGAAAAGCCTTTTAGTCAATATGAGAAAAACAACACCACCGACAAGGGACTGACCCTTAAATTAAGAAGAAGAAGAGAAAAACAAAGTAAATCGTAGAGGAAGAGACCATAAGAGTATAAAGAAAAATCTAAATATACATGTATGAGTAAGGCAATAAAATAAATTGCTTCATTTTAATGACTTAGAGTCTGACATTTCAATATTTGTTCTGTAGGAAATTAGTCTTGCATTGTCAAAAAATCTATAATAGTTACATATTTGCAACACATGTTTTTAGTTGCTTATCACTTTTCATAGAATAGATTTTTTAGTTGATAGCCATGATAATCTAGGCCCCCTATCATCAACTGTAATAGTTATCAATGGATAATGACTTATCAATATACTGCAGCTTGTCAAAACTCTCTTGAATGTTAAGATATTCAAGATTATTGATGATGTGATAGTCAACGTATTAGATATAGTTGTTGTGGTAACTAATATATAGATAGATCCATAAGTGATGCGTATTGAATATATTTAAAGGCACATCGTTAAATTTTTGATCTAATAGTTTTTGTTTTTGAAATTATCTGTCAAAATTAGTCTGCCCTGCCTGATGGAAAGCATGAACAGAATCCACAAATGTCGGCCACCGTTCTCACTGCTCCTGTGGACAGTGCAGCACGGTGACCCACACTATGGCGGCCTACTAAAATGCTATTTCACGCCCCGCTTGAGGGACCTTAAATGAATTATATATGAGGGGTATAGATTCAAAACCGCTTCTATCCACTTTTTATTTTTTCCCAGAATAATACTAAAACCATTTATTGTACTACTACTTGTTATTAAAAACATATTTGAATAGAATAAAAGGGTCGATTGGTATTAAATTATATTTATAAAACTAAACTAATTTAATATACAGTGTAAGAAGTAGAATATCATTGCCAGCAATTGAAAAAACAATAAAAGCTTGAAATGGGATAGAGGCGCTTTTGAATCTATAGCCCTCATATTATACATAAATAGTCTGATTGGGTTTTGTTTAACTAAAGTAGTGGTGATGTTATAAGAGTAGGTGAAATAAACTAAGTTGATATGAATTTGAGTCTAAAAGTCAACTTACGTTATCATTACTTCTATCCGTCATAGCAACAATAGCCATGCTCATGTTGACTCTCATGCAGAATGCAAAAAGCATCGCAAAAAATAGCAAAACCATTTGAACATGGCGGATTCCAAAAAGCGACTCTGTGAAAAAAATAGTACTAAGTGAAAATTAAAATATCATCATCATCATTATCATCAGCCTATCGCAGTCTACTGCTGGATATAGGCCTCTCAAATCTCACGCCACTAAGTTCAATCCTCGGCTTCTCGCATCCAGTTCCTGCCAATAATAAAATATAAAACACCATAATGCTGTATATGGTATTTGTCGTTATTTTTTTTATTATTCTGTGTTATTGTGAGTCTTTAAAAAGAAACTATCAAAACAATTTTATTTTATCTGAATAATTTGCCTATGTCCATCAGCCTATCGCAGCTCACTGCTGCAATAGGCTGATGGCGATGATGACGATCAAAACAATTCGCTTCTTTCATTTTTCGATGACCTACCTGATGATGATTTTCGATGACATAGTACCCTCGTAATTTGTCATTCCTTTCTAGCTTATACAATGAAGTCAAAAGTATTTATTTTTCGTTTGATAATTTCATTAGTTCAAAAAGATTGGACTTTGATTAATTGTACTCAGCCAGTGTGGGGACGTTTGACCCTCTCCTAAGAGGTTGCCAGCAGTGGGATGATATGGGTTGTTGATGAAAATAGAATGTTTAAAAGATTTTGTTCATATGTATTCAAATTATTAGTTATTCTTTCGGTTATCGTTTGTTACAGTCATATGTTCATCGTACCTATCACTTGAAAGATGCCTATCAATTCATCTGATAACGTATCTAAGGTCTTTAGCATAATCATAGTCTAAGATAAAATTGTATCTTTGCCTTTTGAATTTAAGTGGTATTATTCGTAATATTTAGTTATTTTTATTATTGTATCTGGTTATCGTTTTCTTGGTACAGGGGGGCAAAGGAACTGATGGGCCATTTGATTGCAAGTGATCACTTCCGTTCATGGAATCATGTATTTCAACAGATATAAGAGCGTTGTCGGCTATTGCCATATATTAAAATGTACTAAGTAAAGAACGGTCTTGATTACAAGTAAAATATAAATACCTAGAGCTTTGTGTCAGGAATTCAAAACTATTAGATAAAACAATAGTAGTTCAATACATGCTATGTATGTTATGGCAGCACAGGACCGGTTATTGTGGAGAAATTTGAGGAAATTTGATTAATATCTTGCATTGGACGAGTTTTAGACGACTGTTATTAAAATTAGTATCTTTAAAAACCCAATTTTAATATTTTTGCCAATATTCCACTGAAATATAGCATTTGTATTTCATTTTGATTGTTCAAAATAGGAATAAATACTAGTAGACAAATTTGTGTTGTAGGTTTGTTTGAATGATGTCATTCTTACTTATTCTTACAAAAAATTATAGGTAACGAAATATCTAATAGCTTTAGTATTAAATAATACATTTAATAGTTATTTTTACAAGCCAAAGATTGCCCCAATTGTCATTTAACTGGAGTCTTATGACCAGCAGTGGACTGCAATAATGACGGCGATATGTTGTTTTCCATTTCAAATATTTAACTAGGCTAAAAATACTTACTAGGCTTCAGAGATATGACTTTATCGGTAACTGCTTCAGTTTGATTCATTTTAACTTCCACACACTACACATTTACGATGCTTTATTTACAAATTATTCGCACGTGTTGTTCTCTGATTATGGAAATAAACTCTAAAATGTTTTCGATGCTAAGTGAAGGTTTACTATCAGTACTGTGAACGGATAATACGTTTTGAAGATAAATGATAGCATGTTAAATCATATATGTCTCAGGCCTAACGGCTAAAACAAAATCCGAAACAAAATTACTTTTTCATTGCTTTCCCTTCTTACCTATGTCTTCATCTCATTATATTCTCATCTTCCCTGCATTTAATTCTCGAAGTGTTTGTTGTTTTGTTGACCCAAAGACCACACCAATGCATGAGTGGGCAAAAGATAATAGTCAAATCGCTTCTGCCTATTTTCTTGTAGTTACATGCGTAAGTTTATATTTGAATCTACACCACATATTTATTATGAATATTATTACACTCTATTTACCTCCACCTTTAAAATTACGTTTTAATGTAGATGAGCTCAGTCCCGCTGTGCTTTTTGCGGATATTGTTACAGCAACAAATGCGAGGCGAAGCTTGTCAAAAAAATCGCCACAACAAAAACACATAGTGTCCCACTGCTGCGCTCGGGTTTCCTCTCAAGAGAGGCACATCCTCACGCTGGCCGAATTTGGATTGGGGACTGGCTAGACACGTTATGGATACGTGTTCTGCCGTTAGGTGTTTTTAAGCCGCCCGCAGGTCTCCAACTAAGACTCACGACTGTAATCTTAGGATAAAACTGGGACCAACTGCTTAAAGTTGCCTCCGAATCACAGAAACGCTCGTAACAAATCACGCCACAAACTGTCGGTTTGTGCTGAAATCACGTGACTCTGAAGTACCTTTAGAAAATTATTCAAATATTATAAAATAGAAAGTAACTGTGTCTGTCAGTCAGCATGTTATGCTTTCACTCAACAGGTTTCAATGACATTTAAAATTTAGATACCTACTTTTATTCTTGGGTAAGGTAGGCTACTCATTGCTGCGATAGCCGATAACGATAACCTTTTATATATAGCTTTCTAATCACTTTAAGGAGTTGGTCTAAAAATGCTTCACTATTGTACAATTAATTCTGTTTTGAAGTATTTACATAGGTCTATATCTAAACACTCTGTTTTTAAATATATAAAACTGAAGTTTCTGTTTGTAATACAAAAATAACAGCTTTTCATTAATGCATAAATTTATGAGGTACTAACATGAAGATATCAATATTTAAAATAGTTGACAATCAGTCTATTCTATGCTATCTGTAAACTATACCTGTCTATCTATATGTTGGCTCTAGGGTTTCTCTGGAACGGTCAGATCGATTTTGACCGAATTTCCACTAACAGATAGCTGATTTAATAAAGTATTAGCTGATAACACAAAGAATCACCACCCGCATGTATGTCGGTTATCTCGGTAAAAGGTAGCCTATGTCTTTTCTCAGGTTCTAGATTATCTGTATACCAAATTTCGTTTAAATTGGTTCAGTAGTTTTGCCGTAGAAGCCGAACAGATAGAGTTACTTTCGAATTTATTATGTTTGACTGCCTTGTTGATCTAGTAGTTAGCGTATGCGGCTGCTGATCAAGAGGTCTCGGGTTCGATTCCCGGGTCGGACCAAATGTTTGTGTGATCCGCAAATATTTGATTCGTTTTCGTTTTCCATGTATAATATGTATGTATTTACCAAAAAAAGTATGTTTATGTATTTATATCAGTTGTCTAGTACCCATAATACAAGCTCTGCTTAGTTTGGGACTAGATGGCGTTGTGTGTAAGATGTCCGAAATATTTATTTATATATTTATTAGATAAATAAGGATTTCAAAAACATATTAAAAGAGTTTATTACAGAAAAGGATTTATTAGTCATATAAATAATCTACAATCAAATATGTTCGTTTCATACAATTTTCTCAGTCTTTTCTTCTGTTCCTGAAACAAAAAATACTGTATACTTAACAAAATTCGTCTCGTGCACTACATTTTTACACAATTTCTGTTATCAATTGTTAAAATGATAAAAATGAGAACGAGATTCCTAAAACGAATATTGAAATCTGTTATTCAGTAGCACTCTTGAGTTACAGCTTGCTTTACTTCTGAAATACATAAGAATATAGTTCTAGCGTTAATTACCCTCATCAGCTTCCATAGGATCATTCCATGGCTGTCTCTTACTGGTGGCGAAAATCACGAAGAATAGATTAGCACCAATGTATACAGCTGATGATACATAGAATACTACCCGCCATTGATAGAGATCCGTCTGAAATATATAATACATGATTAATATAATCAATCAATCAACAGCCTTTAACAATCCATTGCTGGACATAGGCCTCTCCTTAGAAAGGAGGTTTTGGCCTACTATACCACGCTGGCCAGACGGGTTGGTTAAGGGTTTGTTTCAAGTTTTCTTTCTCTATGTTAGCTGCTTATTTTGTTCCTTTAGTCGCCTCTTACGACAATATAATATTTGTCGATTCTATGTGCTGTACGAATGCTCTAAAATTGTATGCATTGAATGTAAATTCAAACTCGATCAGAGTGGTGCAATGTCCAGCAGTAGACTGCGATAGACTGATCATGATGATGATGAATGTAAATTAAAGACCATAAACAAAAACTTGCCCTCATAAGTTACATAACATTATGACCATTAGCTTAATCGTAAAATCCACTAAAAATGTGCAAAATTTATTCCTTCTTTGGGACTTGTCCTAGCTTATGCTGTTTGCTTATGCTTCTTGAGCAGATACAATTGTATTTGTAAGTTCTGTATAAGAACATTTTACTTTAAGTATATACCTAATTATTAAAATATTGTATTTTTACCTCGTCTTGTAGTATAAGTCCAGCAATGAGGGGGGCTATGATACCAATTATATTGGCAAAGAAGTTGGTGATGCCCATCATAGTGCCAGCAAAGTTTGGTGCCATGTCGATGTGTACTAGCTACAAAACAAAAAAAAAACACAAAACCATCAGTAAGTTGTTTTTAAACCAAATTGTTATATCAACTTATAATAATAACTTGAATTTTGAACATGCTATGATTTGAAATTAACTACATTTAATAAAAGTTTTGAAAATTACATGATGTGTTTCAGTAAGCACGGATTAATTCTAGACATTGAATATGAATGCGCTCCCACTCGAAATCAGGATGTCCACCAACCGTTTCATATTTAAAAAGAAGGTACATGAACTCCTTCTCAAGGACATAGCAATGTCATCGATACGATAGTACTCGACCTGACTTCTTAAATTATGTTATAGTGTACAAACTTAATGTCAATTTATTTATATAAGTAGGTACAGTGTATATATATTAGTGTATGTGTATGTATATATATGCATATATATGTATATATATATATTTATATTGTGTGTATGTATGTATTTGTATGCAGGTATATATTTATGTATAAAATGAATGTTTATTTTTTTTGTATATATAGTCCTATAACCCATGTGCGCCTACCTTACAAGATTTCTACACCACCCTAAGGTTGACTGGCAGAGAATGCCTTGGGCATTAAGTCCGCCGATGTACAGAAGTGCATAAAGTTATAAATAAATAAATATGTAAGATAGCAATGAAATGTTTGCAATATTTTACACCAGTCACAAATAATAATAATTTAATATCTTGAAGTCCATTCTTACCAAATATCCAGTATAATGGCCAGCATTTAGTCCCACAACAACTGTTAGTAGTCCTACTACTAGGGTAGTGTTACCCGCAGGCACATATGATAAACCTATTAATGCGAAAGCAGGACCCCATTCACCTGAAATGATTATTAAAAACATAATCAAAAAAATTAAGAAGTTTTCACAATTCCATTGTAAATTTGTTCTAACTCATGCATGTCAAACCTAGCCTCTCAAGCTTTCGAACCTGAGCAGGATAATAACTTGCCAAAGAGGAATAGAACGGAGCCTAAGAAAAAAGAAAAGAAGGAAGGGCAGACCATTCAAAAGATGGAGTGACAATACCTTTGAAACCTGTGGTCCAGGTTGGCAAAGGATAGAACTACTTGACAATATTTAGAGGAAGCTTATACCGCAAAAGGCGGTCCTTACATGTAACACTTAGTTAAAAAAATATAGTAACAATAAATAAATAAAAAAATAACAGATAAGATAAAATACAACACAAAATAATAGTAAAAAAAATGAAAAAATGTTGTAAGGAAATTTAAGCTAATAAATAAATAAAACTGTTAATCTAATGACAATGAAATTTTATGTTTCCTAAGATTAGACGACGAAAAAGCACAAATTAAAAAAAAACTACCAATTGAAACACTATCAAAATGACCTAGTTGTCTTCAAATGGCTTAAAAATCTTGAATTATACCTAGAAAACCCATAAACAAAGTCATTTTCTATAACTAAATACATAACAAAGCAAAACATTGCTGTTCATATTATATATATCGGCGCAACACAACATTCAACGAACTACGTCATCGCTGCACGTGTTCTAACTGACGTAAACAACACGCAACGGTCGACCGCCCCACTACAATACCTAAAAAATGCCGCCCGCTGCAGCGGAGGGAGGATTCGTTTGTCTGCGCTCGGACAGCAAACACCTAAGTTATTGTGAAATATTCGAAGCTGTGTAATCAATACTAATTAAAAGTGAATTCTGGTTGAAGTGAAGTTTATTTTAAGTTATTTCAGAAAATGGAATACTCCAATAATAATAATAGTAATGACGTCACTGTTCTTAAAAACATTACCAGGCACACCGTTCCGTCATCAGAAGTGGGATCGCGAGGATCTCGTACCCAAGATGCTTTTTCATCAGCTCGATCACCACCTGATCAACTGGAACCAACCAACACCCAGCAGCAGGAACCTGCACTGGTTAACAATACACCATTAGAAACAGAATCACAATGAAGACTACAAATGTACCCTCACTATGGAATACAGATGAGAGGGATACCACCACAATTCCTAATGCAAATCATGGAGACGATGCAAAAAATGTCAGAGCGGGTATGTGCTTCGCCTACAAAAGCAAAAATGAGGATCAAGGACGTCGATCTACCATCATTCGATCTGGACACTCACGTTGGTGTATGAGAATGGTGCCAACATATAGATCAAGCAATTAAAGCATACAAATTGGATGATTTCGATGTACGCATGAAAGTATGCAGCCTGCTGAAGGAACGCGCCAAAATGTGGTTTGATGATTGGATGGTCACTACTACAACGTGGGAAGAGTTGCAAAAAAAAAATCTCATCACCACGTTTGAACCCGAAAATCGATACTCCCGGGATATCCTAATGTTCAGAGAACATGTTTACGAATCGACAAAAGACATTGCGGAGTTCCTGTCACGTGCTTGGATCTTGTGGCGAAGAATTACCAAAGACAAACTGGGAGATGAACACACGCTGTGGAGGCAGTGATTGGATGCGTAAATGACGAGCGCTTGCGTATTGAGCTATTGAATACCAGGGCAACTACTGTTCCTGAGCTCATCTCAATAGCAACATCAATACGGAAGAAACATAATCATCCAAGTACCAGTTCCACTACATATATTGCGTATTGAGCTATTGAATACCAGGGCAACTACTGTTCCTGAGCTCATCTCAATAGCAACATCAATACGGAAGAAACATAATCATCCAAGTACCAGTTCCACTACATATAATAAACGCCTTGCTTTTCGGACCATGCACCATCTACATTAAGCTGCCGCATATGTAATAAGACAAACCACAACACAAACAACTGCAGATTCAAACCTTCTGAATCTAAACCTGAAGCTAGAAGCAATATGGATTCGAAAACAACAACTATACCTACCTGTACCTACTGCAAGAGATCAGGCCACACTTACGAAACTTGCTTCAAACGCGAACGTTCACCGACTTCCAATGTGAACTGATCCCAATTGGTGAGATCTCCATAGAAAAAACCGCCTTACCTTGCGCAGACTTCCCTGAGGGAATCTCATACCTGGAGTGAATCCGCTTAACACTGCGAGACTCGGGATTTTCAATCAACGCAGACAAGTGCAGTTTCTTCAAACGGACTATTGAATACCTCGGAAACGTAGTTTCTGACGGCTAAGTACGACCGAGTCCACGTAAAGTGGAGGCCCTCGTCAAAGCCCCAGTACCTAAAACTGTCAAGCATGTCAGACAGTTCAATGGTTTGGCTGGATGCTTCAGGAAGTACATTCTTGGATTTGGTGCAGTACTGGTACAGGTGATCGATGGACGTCCACATGCAGTTGCCTTTACAAGCATGAGGACCACGGAGGCTGAAAGTCGCTACCACTCCTATGAGTTAGAGACACGGGCAGTGGTACACGCTATAAAACACTTTCGTCAGTACCTATATGGACCGTAATAACAGATTGCAACGCGTTAAAAGCGTCAAATCACAAAAAAGACCTCTTGCCAAGGATTCATCGTTGGTGGGCAGTTCTCACAAAACTGCGACTTTGAGGTAGAGTACTGCAAAGGTGAACGTCTCCAACATGCTGTTTTTTTTCAGTAGAAACCTAGTTAAGTTCACAGTCAATGTTATGACAAAATACTTAAACTGGCTCAAAGTTGAACAGAGACGAGACGATGAACTACGATTAATAATGAACAGCCTCAGTGATAATAACTCGGTAGAAGATTATGTTTTGGAGGACAATATCCTAAAGAAGAAAGACAATGACCCTACCTTCAGTCAACAGCTTAGTACAGTCGTTCCCAAGTGCTTTCAATGGAGCATTATTAACTCTTTTCATGATGCACTTAAACACCCCGGCTGGGAAAAGACACTGCAGAGAATCCGAGAAACTTATTAGTTCAACAAAATGAGTTCTACTGTTCGAAGTTTTGTGGATAACTGTGTCATATGCCGATCATCCAAAGGAAGATCCGGAGCCATTCAAGGCCAATTACACCCGATACAAAAACCGATGGCTGCCTTCCAAGTTATTCATATGGACATTACAGGGAAGCTGGGTTCTTCAGATGATCAGCAGTACGTCAGTCACCATTGACGCTTTCTCGAATCGATGGAGGAAGAGTTCCTTGGCGAATTCAAGGGGTACTGTGACAATATTGGAATAAATATCGATGCTATCGCTCCAGGAGTCAGCCGAGTGAATGGGCAAGTTGAAAGGGTCATTGCAACCCTCAAAAATGCATTAGTAATGATCAAAAACTATGAATCAGAACTTCAACTGGAATTAAATTGTACAACTCATCGAGTCACTAGCGTTGTACCACTGTCACTTATTACACAACGGAAGCACTGCATACCTCCTGAACTTCTTAATTTGGTAGACATCGACAACGAAACTGTTGATATAGAAGCACTTACAAAACAAGTACAACAGAAAATGATCCGTTCTAGCGCCAAAATTCATAATTTCCAAAGAGGAGATTACGTATTGGTTAAGAATAACCCCCGCAACCAAACCTCGCTGGACCTTAAATTCAGCAAGCCATATGAAGTCTGCCGAATACTGGAAAATGACCGTTATTTGGTAAAGAAAGTTGTCGGTAGAGGACGACCCCGCAAGGTCGCCCATGATCAGCTACGCCATGCTCCACAACCTGGTGATCGGTTGACCGTATCGGCGTTAGAAGACTACTCTCCATTATCGGTTATTGAGCCTACACCATCCACTTCACAAGCCAATGAACAAAGAAAGAAAAAAAAAAAAAAAAAACCAGGAACTCAGGTTATGTTTTACAAACCTATTCTACGCCAACACACAGTACCACAGTGTACGCCAACACAAGTACCACAGTGTACGCCAATACACAGTACCACAGTGTACGCCAACACATAGTACCACAGTGTACGCCACCACACATAGTACCACAGTGTACGCCACCACACATAGTACCACAGTGTACGTACGCCACCACACATAGTACCACAGTGTACGCCACCACACATAGTACCACAGTGTACGTACGCCACCACACATAGTACCACAGTGTACGCCACCACACATAGTACCACAGTGTACGCCACCACACATAGTACCACAGTGTACATCACAACACATAGTACGCTATACGCATATCCTACCACAGTGTAGACGTCAATATAATTGAAGGTACACAGATGCCAAATCAAAGAAAAATATTTACGTTTTACAGATAAACTCATCGGAAAAACATCAACAACACGGCTAGTGCAGAGCGCGCACTGCCGGTCAGAATGGTCGTATCGGCGCAACACAACATTCAACGAACTACGTCATCGCTGCACGTGTTCTAACTGACGTAAACAACACGCAACGGTCGACCGCCCCACTACAATACCTAAAAAAAGCCGCCCGCTGCAGCGGAGGGAGGATTCGTTTGTCTGCGCTCGGACAGCAAACACCTAAGTTATTGTGAAATATTCGAAGCTGTGTAATCAATACTAATTAAAAGTGAATTCTGGTTGAAGTGAAGTTTATTTTAAGTTATTTCAGAAAATGGAATACTCCAATAATAATAATAGTAATGACGTCACTGTTCTTAAAAACATTACCGGGCACACCGTTCCGTCATATATATTTTTAGCACTCTCCTTTCTGCGTCAAATTAAAGGAAAAGGAATACAACTCCTGATGTTTCTTTACTGGTTTAAAGGTACTCTCATTTTACTTTATTTTTTTGAATTCAAGAATTTTGGTATATCTGCGTCATGAATAACTTCCATGTGTCCAAGGCAAAGCGCATTTTCATGTTCGAGTTCGGCTGCTGCTATGGGCCTAATGGTTTAAGTTGTCGCCACGCCGCTTTCTACTGCGTCAAGTTTCGTGGGTTCAAATCCTACGTAGGTCAACACTTTGATTGATTCAAAAATTGTATTTCTGAGTCTGCATATTATTTGTGTCCGTTTCGTGCATGTTAGCAAATACCCCTGTCACACTCCTAATGCGGGAGTTGTATTTTTTAAAAAAAAAGTTTAAATATCTGATTTCGTGTGGGTCGGTGACTCGTGTCATTACTTACCAATAGTATTAGATATCTTCCTTGAAGCGCTGATACTGACCCATTCCTTCTTGATAGCATAATCAGATATGAAACCAAAGGGGAAGCCAAGCAAGTACATTGCCAAGTACGGAAGAGCTGACATAGCGCCATTCTGTTTATATAAAAATAAATATTAAATATTTTGGACATCTGACACAACATCATGTAGTCCCTAACTAAGCAGAGCTTGTGCTACAAGTACTAGACTCAATCAATCAATCAATCCGACCGATTTCGGCCACGGCAACCACTTCGACCCCTTATAGGCCTTGGCGCTGATGTACTAGACTATTAATATAAACACACATTAACTTTTTTTGTAAATATATACATATCACACATAGAAAACACTCAAACTCCGAAACAAATATTTGTAAATCATATAAACGTTTGGTTCGACCACCGCAAATCACCAGACCAACAAGGTAGTCCATAGTAAAACATTTTAATTTAAAGTTAGTGTCCAGGTCAAAAACATAGCATATTTAACTTTATCGCATATAATAGTAATGACTGATTATTTACCATTTACTGAAATCCTATTATTCTTAACCTACCGCTTTAATATCAACGCCAAGAATTTGTTTCATATAAGAAGGAATTTCGGTCATCAGCGTCCAAAAGCCCCAGTTTTGTCCACAGTGCGCAACTATCAAAGCGTAGAACGGCAAAGCAGTCCATATAGTTTTCCAAGGAGTTTTGAGTTTCTAAAGAAATATAAAAAATAGGTTCTTTTATATAAAGCTGCATCATAGCCTATCATTTGCGGAGATCTGTTTCTAAAAAGACTGTACAATCTGTACATGCATTGACAAAACCAGAAAATCACAGAAAATTCAGAATCACGCTACAATTAACTAACATAATTTTTTTTATTCAGTGAAAATTTTGAAATAGAACTTACTTTTTGCTCTCCCACTTGCCCTAGTGAAGTTTGAATATATAATTTTTCTTCATCGCTAATCATTTTAGATTTTTGGGGGCTATCAGAACCCAGAAAAATGTAAGCTGCTGTCCAGATTGCACCTAGAATTCCGTTGACGTAGAAGATGGCAGACCAGCCCCAATAGTCGGCTATAAATCCCGATATTAATAACTGAAGAGCAGTTCCGAGTTGACCTCCTAAAACGTTGTTAAATTTATTGTTGCAGTAATTTTTGTGCAGCTTATTATAGAAGGCATAGGCTACTTGCTATCACCATAACTTGTATAAATATATGGTTCTACAGAGCCCTACTGTTGGCGCGATGAGGAAACTCCTCAAAATGGTGTCGCATGGGCTCAGTTACAAAATCGATAAGAGTGGTGGCTTATCGATCGATAAGAGGAAGAGTGAGTGGCTTATTTTTAAATCAGGTACCTTTACTTACAAGCAGCTGCCGGAACTCTCACTCTTGGGATCCCCTCTAAGTCGCGTTCAGAGGTTTAAGTACCTGGGCCGCTGGGTCACCGATGATTTAAAATATAATGTGGACATAGATACGGAGCGCAGGTCACTTGCTGTACGCTGCAATATGCTGACCCCCAAGTTTGCGCGATGTACTGACATCCTAAACTCATGTTGTTTAAAGCCTTTTGCCAATCTTTTTACACCTGCAGCTTGTGGACTAGGTTTACACAGAGGACATACATCGACTTGCGCGTCCAATATAACAACGTATTCAGGGTGCTTTTGGGGTTGCCATGGAGGTGTAGCGCGTCGTATAATGTGGAAGCCGAGCGCTGCCATGCTGGTGCGCCTCTGTTCCTCCTCCATCAGCAACCTGAATGTATTTTCAGATTGATGGAGCTCCTCCCTCATATCAAGGCGGTTGTACGTCCACACTTAATATCTTATATATTTTTAATACTAACACTAGGTTAGTCATTACAACTAACACAATATGGATTATGAGTCTGAAATTAATAATTTGAATTTGAATAACCGACATCCTCGCACATGGGGCTAAGTTAATATAATATCTAAACAAATATTATTGTAGGTGTAAAACTATATTCGAAATTTATATATAAATATTAAGAGTCACAATCACCTGCATATATGAAAGTTCCAATTCGGCTTTTCTCTTCCAGAGGAACCCACTTTCCAATTAGGTTGTGCATAGTAGGATATAAAAACCCTTGAGTTAGCCCTTGTAAAACACGGCAAGCGCAGACAGCCTGCCATCCTCCCTAAAAAGTTTTACGTATATTTTATACCTTCCTTCTAAGAAGATCTATGTATCTATGTTTAATGAAGGTTATTAATGTTCGTGATTCTATTTCGTTGAAAAAATTAAACATTTTTCAGAAACAGTCCAAACACAATTTTTTCTTCAACCTTCTGATTTTTAAATAAGATTACAAATACTTATTTTTTTATATACGTATTATGTTTAAACCTTTCAAAGTGACTAATCTTCTAATAGAAAACATGAATAGAATCCCAGAGGGGTCTATGGGGTATAAAAAATGCAGTATGGCGACCCACTTACATATGGCGCCCTTTTAAGATAATTCTGCAATATTTAGTACCGGTAATGGTCTTGTCAAGTTGAAAACAATAAAATTGTATAAACTAATCACATTTAACTTACATAATAAGCAGCTACAGGAATGAACACTGATATTGCAGCATTTCCCGCGACAACTATAGTTATAAGAATGCTGCCTCCAAATTTAGCAGCCATTTCTCCGGCCGGGATCTGGAGTACTACGTATCCCCAAAAGAATGATGAGAGGATGACGCTTTGTATCTGCATACTCCAGTCGAAAGTCTAAAAGAAACACTGTTCTTAATCAATGAGAGACAAGACAATTTTACTTCAGATATCATCCAAAACTTTTGTAGTTACATAATATTTATTTATTTTTACTCGTTACTTATGGATAGCTAATTCATCATGCAATTTAATTGTATACGATAAGTTCCGCATTAGCAATAAGCATCCTAAAAAGGAAACAATGAACACCCAGACTAAGAACAACAATTTCTAGATCATAAAAGTGTTGTCCACGACACTTGGCGCAGAATAAACCACTAGGCCAAACTTGCAGTTCAGTTTTTTAATGAATTTTTTTTCTTACGTAACAAGTTTAGCATGGATCGAAATAAATTTTGAACAGGTTCACGAGGACTATAAGTTATGCACAGCAAGACAAAGCTGAGACTCAGTCATTAATATACCTACATATGTTACCAATAACTAAAACTGATTAACATGTGTAAATGTTTAAACATAAACGCATTCATAACAACTCTATGTAGTAAGAAGTCTAAAAGTGTACTTACATTATCATTACTTGTATCCGTCATAGCAACAATAGCCATGCTCATGTTCACTCTCATTGAGAATGCAAAAAGCATCGCAAAAAATAGCAAAACCATTTGAACATGGCGGATCCCAAAAATAGCCTCTGTGAAATTAAAATAGCAATTTTGTTATTTATTCAATAAAAATTCAAACATAATAATTCAGTACCTATTGAATATCATCATCATTATCTTAGCTGAAAGACGTCTAACGAAAGACGTTAAACACCCAAGCATTTACTACAACAATCAGTGCTGTGTCAAACATAACACAGTACTAGTAATTTAGAACTGAAACGGTCTGAAATAGAGTACATGGACATATTTGAATTGTTTTTTTTTTTGAGGACTTATAATTATAAAAACAAAAACTTCTTTACGAGTCGATTCCACCTATGATACACCTATCTAATTATCATGATAATGCATCTTATTCATCCTTAGTCTTATATTTTTACCTGAATTTAGTTTTTTTACTAAATTCACTGGCATCTTACCTCCACAACCCTGACGGGGAACTGAAATTCGAAGATTGAACTAACTAGTTCAATCGGTATTATATCGGTAGTAACTATCGGTATATTTGAGGGCACTGACTTCTCAATAACGATTGCCATTGATGTTCATGACAATCGACTGCATAAATCTCTTTCTGTTCCTTCATGATAGTTATTGGAAAATGGTCGTCTGACTCTGCAGATTGTACAATCATTATGATGTATAATAAATTAAAATGATCTTAAGTATTTCATTCATCATGTGGATCTTCATCTCACCCATCCAATAGTTACTTCAAAGATATCAATTTGACCTGATAACGTATATCTGACATTAGTATAAATAAATTCTAAGATAAATTTATATCTTTAGTTTTATAAGTCAAGGGTTTTTTTCTCTCCGATTATTTTAATGTTGTTTTTTTATATTTTTACAACTGTGATAAGTTATTATTTTCATGGGTGGGATGAGATAGATTTTTTTATGGGAATACGAAAGGTAACGCTTTTTCATCGTCAATAATTGTAAAGAGTATTTATTTTTAGTTTAAAAATATTACTTTTACTCATACATTTTAAGTTTTGAAAAAAATTACTATAATAATTACAATAAAATAAATCTTTTAGTAAGCACTGGTCGAAATAGCTATTGATTCATTGTTCGGTTCTTTTCACTCAACAATTTTAGCACCAATTTCATTTCAAAGAAGAAAAACTAAAACATTCGCGCATGTTGTTCAGATTAATAACCTAGTTTAATGAAACAATTTAGATTATCAAATATATTTTAAGTGCTTATAAGCTAAGTATTTGATTGAGATCATTCATAATTTCTTCTGTGCTTAGTAAATGATTATCCACATTTATGGGACAATAGAAATTATAAAATTCAAGAAAAGATATTTAAATATTACGATTATTTTAATTCAATAGTTACACTTCATAATAATGCCGAAAATACTTACTAGGTTTCAAAGATGAGAGTTTGTTGTTAATAACTTCTTCATTTTCAATCATTTTAACAATTAAAACTTACACATTCACAAAAAATATATACGAAAACGGAAATATTAGCGGTTATTAGTCGTCGCGTGTGTTATTCTCTGACTATGAACATTAACTCTAACATGTTCTCGATTCTAAGTTAAGATTTTGCTATCAGTACTACAAACGGATAATACTAATGATATCACACATACATACATTCATCGACAGTCTTTAACAGTCCACTGCTGGGCATAGGTTTCTCCTTTAAGCTGAACTTCGAGTTTTGGGCTTTCGTGGGTGTTCGAGGTTGGCCAGAACCTCCATACCAAAGTAAGAAGCAGACCGACTGATCGGGTTGCATTCGAATTAATAATAATAATGTAGATGATGAGTACTATTTTCCTTTCACACAGCATTTTTAGAAAAAAAATTAGTTTGGTTGTCTTTTATAGATACAAAAGACCAACAGTCAAATAAAATAAAATTACAAACAGAAATAAAGAATAAAGGACCTTTGGAACTTGTAAGATGACGTTTTAAATTTCTTATAAAAGTGTTTTAAAAAGTTTTTGAGTAATAGTTCTTTGTGGTACTCTTCGTCATAAATTGACTGCCTTGTTGGACTAGCGGTTAGCGTATGCGGCTGCTGATCAAGAGGTCTCGGGTTCGATTCCCGGGTCAAACCAAATATTTGTATGATCCACAAATATTCGTTTCGGAGTCTGGGGAGTATGTATAATATGTATGTATTTACAAAAAAAGTATGTTTATGTATTTCTATCAGTTGTTTAGTACCCACAACACAAGCTATGTGCTTACTTTGGGACTAGATGATGTTGTGTGTAAGATATCCAAAATATTTATTAATTTATTTTATTTTTAAATATATATTATTTTAGGTGCTATATTTTATGAACAGAAATGAAACGCTTGCCTCATACTAAAAAGTGTTATATGTAGATAAGTATTTGCAATCACCAAAAATTTTAATACATACTTGTCAGAAGATTAAATAAAATCAGGGTTTATAGGAAGTGTACTAGTGTGTAGTTTAGTATTACCAATGAAGAACGGCAAATATATAGTAGGGTATTATTACCAACATTCGAAATAAAATACCAAACATATATACATGATTTATTAATCTTAAAAATATATATAAATATATTCTTCACACAACTTTTTCAGTCTTTTCCTCGGCTTCTGGAATAGAAAAAAATTAAAAGATTCATAATATATTACACATTTTGAGGTTATTCTATTACAGATTATCAGGTCCTGACTTCGCTGGCTTAGCCACGTCGAAAGAATGGGTGAGGATCGAGCCGTGAAAGAGCATATCTCGGGTGTCTCATAGGGCAGCGACCGGTGGGACGACCCAGGTACCGCTGGAAAGATGAGATTACCCGAGATATGATAGAGATGAATGCCCGATTGATCTGAATTGCCACAGAATGGCGTATTCTACTTTGGGTCGCTGAGCCAGCGAAGTAGAAGTTCTATTCAAGAGTGAATTATTAAAAAGGGGTTGGAAAGAGTACAATGTAAATAATAAAGTGACTGAGTAAAATCATATCGAAACTTGTGAATATAAAAGAGAAAGCGTTTCTGATTTGTAAATATACAATAAACATAATTTAGTTTAAACAATATGTTCAATATTTAGTTTACCATGCAAAAGTATGTTCATGTGTTTTGCTGTAAACGGGACTTATTGCGATTACTTTCCGAAGTTACCAACGGGTTATATCGCTCGTGGTCACAGGTAGAGTTGAAACAAGAGTTCGAAACGTCGGGAAGTAGAAGATATCCAATAAGTCCAGATTACAGCAAAAAATCTGAATGAGTAAAAGTCACGAAAGTCAAAACACAAAAGTAAGCTTTTTCACATCATGAGGTTATGACATCAAGTGTGGAGTTCCTTTTACTATTAACAAAAAACAAGTTATTTAAATTTTAGTTACTTTCGTCAGTCTCCTTGGGCTCGTTCCATGACTGTCTCTTGCTGGTGCCGAATATTACGAAAAATAGATTTGCGCCAATGTAGATAGCTGATGATACATAAAATACGAGGCGCCACTGATACAGATCCGTCTGAAATAAATATGTATTAGATAAATGATTATTTGAAAATACATCTTGTGTTAATGTGATTTGTTACTGCATGATATGTTATGAGCGTTTCCGTGATTTTAATATACGTCGTTGTAATAAGATAGCAGTCGTGAAGCTTAGTTGGAGGCCTTCGGACGTCTTAAAAACATTCAACGGCAAGATTATGCATAAAATGTCTTGTCAGTCCCCAACCCGCGCTTGGCCAGCGTGAAGACGTATCGCCTTAACTGTTGTGATTTATTGATTTGTTGTTATATTGTGTCATCTGCTTCTGTTGTGTATTCTTAGTAATTGAAGTAAAGTAAGAAAATACATTTAATATGAATTGGAGATTTGGAAAAGCGATTTAAACAAATATTTTATTCTTCTGTTTTCTTAAAAAAATCAAAAAACATTTTTGTTTAACGATATAATTGTAATCATATAGAATTCTTACCTCATCTTGTAAAATAAGACCGGCAATGAGTGGTGATATGATAGAAACAATATTGGATAAACAGTTGGTGATGCCCATCATAGTGCCAGCAAAGTTTGGTGCCATGTCAATATGCACGAGCTGTAAGATATAAACTCAGTCATGCATTTGTTTGATTAAAATAAGTGTTCTAAAATTACTAATGCACTGGTTATACCTGGTGAAGAAGAAAAAAAGAAAAAAATTGTTTTTAAAATACTATGTTGAAGGAACATTGTATCTTAATCATTGATTAAAAAACTATTTGATTCAATGATAACAATATGTGTAAATTGCCGTTTCTGTTTATTTCAAATAACCAACTTCATTGAACATAATTATTCTCTTATTCTATGAAATTTTTACATTATTAGTAGTGTGTGTAGCTTACCAAAGTTTTGTATGAATCATAATTCAAAACTACACATATCCATTTTTTTAAATCTTTCATTGATATCTAAGAAAAGTTGTTGTTAAAGTTAACTAACGAGTGTAAATAATTAAAATCCCTATTAATAAAGCTCATAAAAAGAATGACCTCTCATTTCACTATGATCGTTCGTATCGTTCGTATCGTTCGTATCGATCGTAACATGGATCGAATTTTAACCCTGTTTTATATTTACATACTTTATGTAACAGATATTATACAAGACGAGCAATCCAAAAAAATATTCAAGTGGTTAGGATATGGAGTATTATATAAAGAAATAAAAAATTCATCCGCTTACCAAATATCCAGTATAATGACCAGCATTCAGCCCCACAACAATTGTCAATAGACCTACAACTAATGTTAAATGACCAGCAGGCACATATGATAAACCAATTAACGCGAAAGCAGGACCCCATTGACCTGAAGAACAAAATCACAGAATTAAGAAACGTGGAAAATTCATCAAACTTAACGAATCCGTTGCCAATCTTTTAGCTATAGAGCTACATTCTTTAGAATATTTTGGCTTCATTTTGATCATGGGCTTAAGTTGAAACTATCATAATTTAAAAAAGCGGCCAAGTGCGAGTCGGACTCGCCCATGAAGGGTTCCGTATCAGCAAATAACATCATATAAAAGTTCTTGTAGTTCGTTGTAACTTTCATCGATGTTTTAATAATAGTGTTTTGATTGGATGAAAGGTAAATTGCGTGTTACGATTTATGACGTATTAAAAAAACTACTCCTTTAAAAGGAGAGGCCTATGTCCAGCAGTGGACTGTTAAAGGCTGTTGATGATGATGATGAAAAAAACTACTCACTAGATCTCGTTCAAACCAATTTTCGTTGGTAGTTTGCATGGTAATGTACAACATATATTTTTTTTAGATTTATCACTCTCTTATTTTAGAAGTTAGAGGGGGGGGGGGGGGGACACACACATTTTTCCACTTTGGAAGTGTCTCTCGCGCAAACTATTCATTTTAGAAAAAAATGATTTTAGAAACCTCAATATCATTTTTGAACACCTATTCATAGATACCCCGCACGTATAGGTTTGATGAAAAAAAAATTTTTGAGTTTCAGTTCCAAGTATGGGGATCCCCAAAATGTATTGTTTTTTTTCTATTTTTATGTAAAAATCTTAATGCGGTTCACAGATTACATCGACTGACCAAATTTCAACAGTATAGCTCTTATGGTTTCGGAAATAATTGGCTGTGACATACGGACGGACAGACAGACAGACAGACAGACAGACTTGACGAATCTATAAGGGTTCCGTTTTTTGCCATTTGACTACGGAACCCTAAAAACTATCATAATTTAATCTTAATTTAAAAAACTGGTCCCGATCAGAGCGATACCATCTTCTGGAAACACGTGATGACCAATTTCTTTTTTATCGCGAATTGAGTGCAAATATTGAAGCGTGTAACCCCGCCCCTACTCTTGTCAGAACAAACCTGACCTATTGAATTAAAAACTGATAGTTTACAGTATACAGGGATACAAGTTGCATTACATACCAATGGTGTTAGATATTTTCCTTGAAGTGGTGATACTGACCCACTTCTTCTTTATAACATAATCTGATATGTAACCAAACGGGAAACCTAGCAGAAACATCGCCAAGTATGGAAGAGCTGACATAGCACCATTCTGAAGGCATAAAAACAAAGAAAACAGTGAAAAAAAAATCTGCATAAAATTTTTAAATTGAAAGTTATAAAAGCAACGTACTAATTTTAATAGATTTATAAAAAAATAGTATTCCAAATTAATTTTGTTATAATTTATTTCAGAATAAAATACAACTATCTCAGATGAATCATAAAGAAGAACAAGAATAGGAAGATGACTATACATTCTAAATACATTTTACAATTGATTTATAATTACACAAAGATTGAAAGATCAGCATAATAAGTTTAATTCATTATTAATTTACTATGCAATGAAAATTATAACGTACTGTTTTAATATCGACTTCAAGAATTTGCTTCATGTATGAAGGCATTTCAGTCATTAATGTCCAAAATCCCCAGTTCTGTCCACAGTGTGCAATTATCAAAGCGTAGAACGGCAGAGAAGTCCATAACTTTTTCCATGGAGTATTCAGTTTCTAAAAACCATAAAAAATATATTATTTATAACAACAATTATGTATTTTACTATTATTTTACTATAACTGATGATACAGCGATAGAGATTATTAAAAATATGATTTTAGTATCAAACATTAAACCCAGAACTGAGTTTCACTTTTGAAAAACATCTACTACTGCTAATTATTTTATTCAATTAATTAGAATGTAATTTTAGACTTTTTATAAATTGTATTATAGTAAATAAATAAATATTTACAATGATTAAATTTTTTATAACTTACTTTTTGTTTTCCCACTTGTCCTAAAGAGGTTTGAATATACAGTTTCTCTTCCTCACTGATCATTCTGGATTTTTGAGGGCTATCAGAACCAAGTATGACGTAAGCCACTGTCCAAATAGCACCTAAGCCTGCGTTCACATAGAAGATTGCAGGCCAACCCCAATAGTCAGCTAAGAAACCTGACACTAGCAGTTGAAGAGCTGTACCAAGCTGAGCTCCTAAAAATATTCTAAATTTTAGAATTATTTTTTTATGAATGAAAAGAGAGATATGATTAGTACCTATGTAAAATTGACAGCCTGATATAGAATTGTTACTTTAGATAATAAAAAATAAGTAGAAAGAGCTTTATTATAAAAAAAATACCAGCGTATATGAAGGTTCCTAAACGACTCTTTTCCTCCAACGGAACCCATTTGCCGATAAGATTGTGTATTGTGGGGAATAAAAATCCTTGAGTAAGTCCTTGTAAAACACGACACGCGCAGACAGCTTGCCAACCTCCCTGAAAATTAGCTTTAATTCTATACAATGCAAAATGAGAAACTTCCTAAATATTTTACTGAAATATCGCTCAAGACACATCTAAAATCACTTGATCAAGAAGCGTATATTCGTAAATTGCAACAAATATAAAAGTGCCAATAAAATCAAGTTTTTGAAAATTCGTTCCTTAAGTTATTTAAGAAAGTTCAGTTTGAAAGTTGATCAAAGAAAATAGATATGTAAAAAAGAAATATTCGCTCATTGTCCTACAAAGTTAATTGTATAACTTTCACTTTCAAAAACCTTTCAGGTTCTTTTTTAATTGTGAGTTGTCATAACTTAACATAACATTCTTTTGTGAGACTAGGAATATAAATGAATTTTTTTTGTTTAAATTTACAATTACATGTTTAGAATATTTCTGATTCAACCACACTTACATATTGCGCAGCCAAAGGAATCAATAATGAAATTGTTGCATTTCCAGCAACAACTATAGTAATAAGTATGCTGCCTCCAAACTTAGCAGCCATCTCACCAGCCGGGATCTGTAAGACTATGTATCCCCAAAAGAACGAAGACAGAATCACGCTCTGTGTCTGCATACTCCAGTCAAAACTCTGTACATAAACAAACTTATATGTAATAGATAATATCTATAGAGATAGAGAGATAAAGAATAAAGAGATATTCAATTAAAAATCCTAGCTGTTAAAATACTCTGATTGCCTGAGTTAATAATAATATTCTCAGAAGTCACACGTGGCCCTCTCATATCAAACTGGTCGAGTACAAGCTTTATACTTATATATTCCCAAATACACACAGAGAAAACCATCCTAAATAAACAGCATTTGGATTTGAAATACAGCAATTTCAGTGCTATCGTCTTTCGTTGGTAAGTGTGAGACAGCAGGCCCAATCATTCTGCATCGTAAGTTGTCAATCCATCTAGCCAGAGGGCACCTTACACTATGTTTAAGACCCATACCTTTATAAGCCTAATTTCTTTTTCTAAAACTAAAACGGCCATATAAAACCCATTACTATTAATAAAACATTTCCAATTTTGAGACTCTTTACACATTGAAACTTTTTACTGAGAACGTATTTATTTTTTATCTGTACATAAATTTAAGTCCAATAATTTAAGTACTTGCAAATGGTTCTTCGCGATGGTTAGTTTCTCTGTTGATCATTTAACGTAAATATTATAACTCAATATCAATGAGAGGTTTAAGATAGTAAAGATAAAACACCACTGCGTTTGAAAGGATAAAATTAAATCAATATTGTTGTTATAACTAAAATACATTCCGATTTGGAGGTGACCGTATTTTTTGCAACTCTGGACGTTTTGTAATGTATGTTACATTAATTAAACATGTATTTTAGATGACTTGCCTTCTTTTGATTTTTACTATTTATTGATATAATCGAATGTGTTGCTGAGTAATCAATAATTTATGAAAACATTGTTTGTAGCAACTTTACTATACATTACTGAAACTTATAATTGTATACATTTACTAACGAAATACGACTTTACTAGGTTTGCTCTCTATGTGAGGGTAGTATTACCCCGACCGAGCCTGCCCATTGGTGCTATAATCAGCGTGACTGTACTATTAGTAGTTATAACTACTTTGTAGTTATTATTAATGAAAAATGTTTTATCTTTGTGCATAAGGCAAATACAAGAAATGTAGGTCATAATTTAATAATACACACCTCCGTAGGAACCTAAATTGGGGATACATCCAACCCACTTGTAATTGAGTCCCACCTAGGGGATGACATCAATAATCATCCATCAGAATATTTATAGATTCATAGAATAATATAAATAGTAAACGAAAATATGAAGCAATATGATACAAAACACTCGTACTTTTAATCCCTACTTCCCTACTAATATTATAAATGCGAAAGTAACTCTGTCTATCTGTCTGTCTGTTACGTTTTCACGCCTAACCCGCTTAACCAATTTTGATGAATTTTGGTACTCAAATAGTTTAGAACCTGAGAAAGGACATAGGCTAAAGCTAGTATTAAATAAAATAAATATTTCAGACATCTTACACACAACGCCATCTAGTCCCAAACTAAGCAGAGCTTGTATTGTGGGTACTAGACAACTGATATACATATTAAACATACTTTTTTTTGTAAATACATACATATGATAAACATAAAACAACCAAGCTCCGAAACAAATATTTGCGGATCGCACAAACATATGGTCCGACCCGGGAATCAAACCAAGCACAGCAGTCACATACGCTCCCATTGCGCCACCGAGGCAGCCCAAAGTTTATTACTTTCTTAGGAATACTTACATTTTCATTATGTCTATCTGTCATGGCGACAATAGCCATGCTCATGTTGACTCTCATGGCGTAAGCAAAGAGCATCGCGAACAGTAATAGTAGCGTCTGAACATGTCGGATGCCTAGAAGTGCCTCTGTAAAAGACAACGATAGTCAATACGACTTGGGAATTAGAACTATCCAAAAATTTAATAGTTTTAAGTAAGTAGAGAAAAAAGATCTACTAGAGCAGTTCGGAAATACCAGCGGTGTACCTACTCCATAAATTAAACATTCTATGAACTGAAGCCCATAAGATGGTAACATTAAGTATATTTATAAGTAAAATGTAAATTTAATGTCAAATAAATAAATAAATATTTCGAACATGTAACATTCAACGTCATCTAGTCACACACTAAGCAGAGCTTGTATTATGGGTACTAAACATCTGATATAAATACATAAACATATTTTATCTAAATACAAAACCGAGACCTCAGCTGCCGCATACGCTAACTACTAGACCAACAAGGCAGTCAAGATATCGATCAATAATAGAGTATTATGATTTTAAGGACATTAAAATCATAATAATTAATTAATTATTAAAGAGCTACTATAAAAATATTTAACTATAAAACAAAAGAAATTCTTTACATATCATGACACGAGTCTGTTAATAATATTGACATCTCATTACGTAAAAATGACAGGTCACGTTTTTGACGTCTACTACCTACACGATTTTCTCAAAATTATTATCATTATATCTTGCGGAGTAATGATGGAAGTAGATAAAGATATTAAATTATAAAAATAGAATTCGATAATAGAATTACATAAAATATGAGATAAATATCAATGCATGTCATGTTCCAAGGACATATTCTGAGATGCATGTTACACTTAGACACATAATTTTACATTTACGCGTAACTACTCTTACTATTCTTACTAATATTATAAACGCGAAAGTTTGTGATTATGTAAACATACAGTTTGTTGCTATTTCACGCAAAAACTACTGGATGGATTTTGACGAAACTTCACAATAATATAGCTTACGTATTGGAATAACACATAAGCTACAATTTACCGCCATGACGGACCTACACTAGTAAGGCATAAATCAGTAAAGTACAAAACGTAATTACTTTAAAAAAACCTTTCTATCTTCATCCAAAACAAGTAATAAAAGTATTAATTGAAGACGTAAAATAATTAACTTTCACTTCAAGTTGCATAACAATTTACTCTTTTTCCTTAATTTAACTACAGTTTTGTTGCATAGCTGAGCTTATTTTGCAATAATACTATTTAAAATGTGACGTGTTTTTGAGGCTTTAGCTTCTACAAATAATGTTTCACATTGGTTATGAACTAATTGGTTTAGAGGCATTTCTAATTATATACAGGCTTTATGAATATTGAAATAAGATAAAGTAAATAAATACGTTTTCAAGTTAACGGATAAAGGCTGTTATTAGTGTAAAGTTTTTTTTTTGTAGATGCACTTTTAGATTAAGTAAAATTATATATATAACTAGCTGACCCCGCGAACTTCGTACCGCCTAACAGACGATTCAACGTCACTCAATTGTTTTGCCTTCTCGGAATCCCTCCAATAAAACTTGAACTTTATGTTATGGTATTAAAGTTCAAATTGACTTTTAAGTATTATTACGAATCTTTTGTATGGGAATATAGAAAAGTGTTGTTTTTAGACTTTTTCAGATTTTTTTTAAAATTTTCTCTCCTTAAGAACCATCCTCGTACTTCAAGGTATATTATAAAAAAAGAATTAGTGAAATCGGTACAGCCATTCACGCGTGATGCCGTGACCAAGGAAAACGGGTTTCATTTTTATATATATATAGATGACATGGAAAACTTTTTTTATTCTTTATGTAACCTATTACAGTTACAGTTTATTCTTAATTCGAAGTACTTATGCACCATTTCTCATATTACAATCAACCCAATAGTACTCACTAGGTTTCAATGAATGTCCTTTATCCACCATCTCTCCTTCGGCTACAGTCATTTCAACTTGTTTACACTACACCTTCACAGACAAACTACTATTACTTGAGCTAAAATATTATTTTATTTAAAGATATAAAATTTATTATGTTGCTTTATTGACGTGCGTGTTGTTCTCAAATCGTTAATAATCTCTTACATGATGATGCTAAGCCAATACTTGATATCAGTACTGAAATCGGATAATACATAAGTGGTTATGCTGTTCATGAGATAGAGTTTATTTCTCTGTCAAGACGATGTCAGTTTAAGGACTTTGTTCGTATCCGTATATAAAGTGTAACCACCCATATGAATCCGGTTGCTATACCTGTATCTAAAACTTGAACAACAAATATTCTCGTAGTGTACAGTAAGCAAAAACCTTTCTAAAGACTGGCCTATGTCGAACAGTGGATTAAATATTGATGTAGTCGACCTATGTGATTTATTTTTTATAGTTTTGACATCTGGGTTAATACTGAAATGTTATTAAAAATCAGATATTGTATAGAATTTAGTAGGTACCTAATTATTTGAATTTTAAATATGTCACAGTAAATAATAAAACGATTGACACTATGTGGCTCATTTATAACAACGTCATGTTGATATTAATGGATATTTTATGCAATATTTAATACACCCTGCATACCGTTTAATTCCTACTAATATTATAACGCGAAAATTTGTATGTATGTGTGTATATATATTTGCTCCTCTTACACGCAATAACTACTGAACGGATTGGGATGAAACTTTACAGTTATGTCAGTAACATAGCTTATAGATATCAGAATATAAGATATATGATATATATATCAGAATAATACATAGGCTACTTTTTACTGCAATAATCGAAATACACGGGCTAAAACTGGGTGATAGATAGATAGATAGATAAAAATACATAAATCGTAGTGTCAAAATGTATCACTGTTTATCTCCTGTCAAAACTTCGCAGGTTGCTATGAATAACACACTTGCATAGCAACCATAATGATATATGCGGGTAGCACCGCGGGGCGCAGCAAGTATTCTATATGTTTCTACTCTTGATTGTCGACACTCAGTGCATTTTGTTATAACATGTTCCTGAAATTGAACTTAGTTGTACTTATAACCATATATTTAATGTTAACTATCAAATAGTGAACTTAAAGTACAAGTTGATAGCATAGGCGACTGCTGTGCTTCAGG
This sequence comes from Phragmatobia fuliginosa, assembly GCA_932526445.1. Taxonomy (NCBI): domain Eukaryota; kingdom Metazoa; phylum Arthropoda; class Insecta; order Lepidoptera; family Erebidae; genus Phragmatobia; species Phragmatobia fuliginosa. Next base: position 880,658 of record OW052067.1, on the reverse strand, counting down.
TCTTGGGTTCTATTCCCGAGTCAGACCAAATGTTTGCGCGATCTGCAAATATTTGTTTTAGAGTTTAGGTGCTTGCTTACAAAAAATCGGCCAAGTGCGTGTCAGGCCACGCACAGGAAAGGGTTCCTCAGTCACCCATAATCGTACGTGGATCAGAAATCGTATCCAACGGATAATTGTTATGCTTACGTATTAATGCGTTAATTTTGTATGACGTTTTCCAAGTGAGCGCATTGTGCAAGTTAAGCCTCTATAACTCCTGAACTAAAAAAGTCATCTAAACCATTATAGTTTTCCTTTAAAGTTCATTATATGGACCACTATCACGGATTTTCCCGGATTTTGGAGCCAGCCGTTTAGCTTTTAGAGGGGGGGGGGGGACGCCCTGTTTTCACAAAAAAGTGGCCTTTAAAATGGAATTTCTCGCAAACGGATACCTAAATCAAAAAATCGTCTTAGAAACCTCATATTGTTTTTAAAAGACCTATCTCAATACCTCACATGATGGGGTAGCCGCGAGAAAAAAAAAACATCCCCACTTTACGTGTAGGGGAGGTACCCCAAATAAAAATATTTTTCATAATTTTATTGTAGCACTTTGTCGACGTAATTATAATACATATTCATGCAAAGTTTCATCTTTCTAGCACTTACCGTTTGGACGGTAAGTCGAGGACGGACGGACGGACGGACGGACGGACGGACGGACATGACGAATCTATAAGGGTTCCAAGTCATAAACTTCGGAACCTTAAAAAGTTGTCTAGTACCCATAGTACAAGTTCTGCTTAGCTTGGGACCAAAAGACGTTTTGTGTTGAATGTCCAAAAAAGAAAATACAGGTGAGTTCAATTTCAAGACTTCATATCATAAATTCGAAACTAATTTTCAATGTCTGAAACGCTTTCGGAGATACTTTGAATGTTTAGAAAAGGCCCATACCGTAATTTGACAATCGAAAATTCGAGCAATTTTATAAAAATATAAACTATTTTAATCTTATATATTCTGCCTCAAATACATGCTTGCCTTGTTGATCTAGTGGTTAGCGTATGCTGCTGCTGATCAAGAGGTCTCGGGCTCGATTCCAAGGTTGGAATAAATATTTTTGTGATCCACAAATATTTGTTTCGTAGTCTGAGTGTTTTCTATGCATAATATGTATGTATTTACGAAAAAAAAGTATTTTTATGTATTTATATCAGTTGTTTAGTACCCATAATACAAGCTCTGCTTAGTTTGGGACTAGATGATGTTGTGTGTAAGATGTCCAATATATTTCAAAATATTCCACAAATTGTTAAAAAATTAGGTTTTGTTCTAAAGAGCAGATAGTCAGTGCTATGTTCCCTGTATATTAATTAGATTATGTATCTCTGTCTATAGCTTCTTTTCGGTCTCTTGAACTTCGTGTCATTTAATGAGAATAAATGTCTTTAAGTCGAGTTTAATCTTTTTGCTTTTACAAAAGCCGTTGCCAATAATCATATATCCATCCATGCCACCCAACTATTTTTCTTTCGTTACATTCAAAGAATAATATTCTTTATTGTAATACTTCTTTAAGTCCTGGTTTGGAATAAAAGCCTTTAAGGATGTTCTCTTTGTAAATTTATTTCTAGCTGACGTTATTTCGTACTGGAATATTATTAAGGTAAGTCAAAAGGTTTATACCTTTATTTGAACAACATTTTTTTCTAATAATTCTCGATAGTAAAATGCATTTATTTACAAACTTATTGGTTATAAAGCAACAATGAATACAAAGAAAGTAGATACATACGACTCTTATAAAAAATGAAAATTCATAAAAATGTTCATTAGCATTCAGCATTCATCATCTGTTTTAAAAATCTAACTATTAATGTTCATAATATTTTTATATACTTCAATTTAGATTGAATGGGTAACATACAAAATGTTATCTTCAAGATCAAATCTAATCTGTTGACGTTCTTATATCTAAGCTTATCTGCCGTGACGGGACAACTATATTAAATCTAACCAACTCCACAAGGGTCGAAGTGATCACATGATGGTCACGATCAACTTGTAAAAAAAATCAGTTTTGACATGCCTCCATATTTGTTCTCCTTGCATTGATCTTGGACGCGCTAATCTCAGGAACTACTGGTCCGATTTTAATAATATTTTCAGCATTAGATAGTTCGTTTATGGAAGAAGGCTGTAGAATATATATCATCACGCTAAGATTATTAGAAGCGGAGCGCCAATGAAGAATGTTTCCAAATCGGGTCTCTCAATAGGAAAAATCCTAATGGAGATTCCGCTGCGTGCGTTGTGCAAACGGTATAATTTTCCCAAATGTATGACGGAATTGTTCCCCTTTAAAAGTTCTAAAACATATGTCTATCTTTTAAGGTTGGCTCACAATTATATAAATATTCTACGGGCAATAAAAGACGGGCCTGCGTTTGTCAGCTAGTATCATATAAGATCCATATATATTATGTTGCATCGATGAAATTATGTTTTGGATTGAAACATGTGAACAGCTTGTTTTAACATAAATAAATTTAGAGCATTAGCACCTCAGGGGGTTTGCGATAACAACGCAAATACGATAAGGTATAAGTCAAGCACCATGCTCCACTCCATGAAGAAGCGTCTAATATCACAACTGCTGTTAAGTTGCATTGCCGTTATTGGCCATATATCTTAAAAATTTACTGTAAAATATATCAATATATATTGTCCGTGTGGTGACGGATTAAGAATACAGAGTGTCACCACCCCTATTCATCCCGCGGGTGTCGTAAAAGGCGACTAAGGGATGAACTACGCAAGACAACATCAATGCAAAGAGAAGGAAAACTTGAAACCAACCCTATACCAACCCGCCTGGCCAGCGTGGTATAGTAGGCCAAAACCTCCTTTCTAAGGAGAGGCCTATGTCTAGCAGTGGACTGTTGAAGGCTGCTGATGAAAATATATCTCCTACAGAGTTTACGGTAAAGATATTAGATTATATATAGATAATAAATTTATGTGAGCATTATAAAATTGTTGCATCACCCAAAGGTGCAGTGGAAGAAAATGTCTCTGTGTGTGTGTGCAGATTTATACAATTTATTTATATTTCCTGAAAAAAAATTTGCAAGAGGTTTAAATAAATAAGTATGATAAATAAATAAATATTTTTTGGACATCTGACACACAACATCATCTAGTCCCAAGCTAAGCAGAGCTTGTGTTATGGGTACTAGACAACTGATATAAATACATAAAAATACTTTTTTTTGTAAATACATACATATTATACATAGAAAACACCCAGACTCCGAAACAAATATTTGTGAATCACACAAATGATATTTGGTCCGACCCGGGAATCGAACCCGAGACCTCTTGATCAATAACCACTAGACCAACGAATCAGTCAATAAAAATCAATTAGAAAATAAATATAAAAGTTTAAACTGCAGGAGTATCTCACTACCCCTATAGTATGGGTTACCATTCTACTGGTTGAGAAGCGCAGAGTCACTTAGGAAGAGTTATATAAAAAATGTGCGAGAGAAAAAAAAAATCTCGTTCCCATAGATGATACGGAGAATTTTTCTTTTGTAGAAGAACTAGCAAGAAATATTTAAACCACTAAATAATAATGTCATTTCTAGATTACTGTCATGTAGGAATACAACTGTTACGTAGGTTTAGGTGGGTATTTGAGCCTCGCTAATCTCATCACGAATGGGCTAGCTCCACCGGGAGAATGATGCAGAGACATCTGACCCGGCCGTCATTTTAATTTTAAGAATAATAATATACTAGTATTACTTTAAATACATAGGTAATTCCACTACTATTTCATTTTTTTTTTCTACTATTTGCTATTCCAAACTATGTGTATTACATCATCGTGCCAAATTTCAAAGAGATTATATTATTAAATTATAATTAGGGCTATCTGGAACAGGATAAGATTATATTTTTACTTAACTACCAGATTCTTGTTTATTTATTTATTTAAATAATACAAGTTGTATCCTTTTTTAACAAATAATAGGTATATCGGCGCAACACAACATGCAACGAACTACGTCATTGCTGCACGTGTTCTTACTGACGTAAATAACTTACTACGATCGACCGCCCCACTACAATGCCTATAAAAAGCCGCCCGCTGCAGCGGAGCGAAGATTCGTTTGTCTGCGCTCGGACAGCAAACACCTAACTTATTGTGAAATATTCGAAGCTGTGTAATCAATACTAATTAAAAGTGAATTCTGGTTGAAGTGAAGTTTATTTTAAGTTATTTCTGGAAACGAAATACTCCGATAATAATAATAGTAATGACGTCACTGTTTTTAAAAACATAACCGGGATCACCGCCCCGTCAGGTATAATAAATAAAAAAATAACAAATCTATTAAAGTATGGTTAAATGTTGATCAAAACGAATACTGACGATTTTTCCCGATTCATTTCTCCTAAATGTGTTTTAGAAAAAGAAATAAACAACCGGCAAAATATAAAGAAGCTCATAAAAATGCCAGTTATTGTTAGAGATATTGTGAATTTGTGGAGACATTTAATAGGTCCTTTGGGAAATTACTGTTTTCTTCTTTGTAATTCAAGCGTTATATCAGATAGAATTTTTGTGGTCTGAAGTAATATATTTAAGTAAATGTAGACAAAAAATACCTAGTCCATTCGATAAGTTTATTGATCAGGGCAATAGTACCCTCATACAGAAGACAAATCTAAAATGAAAGCATTCCTGCTGTCATTTTTAGGGTTCCGTTGCCAAATGGCAAAAAACGGAACGCTTACAGATTCCTCATGTCTGTCTGTCCATGCCCGTCCGTATGTCACAACCACTTTTTTCCGAAACTATAAGAGCTATACTGTTGAAACTTGGTCAGCAGATGTATTCTGTGAACCGCATCAATATTTTTCCACAATAATAGAAAAATAGCAATTTTTTTTTTTTTCATCAAAACCATCCGTGTGGGGTAGGTGGTAGGTAGGTGGATAGGTCTTCAAAAATGATATTGAGGTTCCTGGTATAATTTTTTCGTAAACTGAATAGTTTGCGCGAGAGACACTTCCAAAGTGGTAAAATGTGTCCCCCCCCCCCTGTAACTTCTTAAATAAGAGAATGATAAAACTAAAAAAAATATATGATGTACATTACCACGCAAACTTCCAACGAAAATTGGTCTGAACGAGATCTAGTAAGTGTTTTTTATAATACGTCATAAATCATAAACTGCAATTTAAAACATAATTCAAAATTCAAAACATAATTATTAAAACATCGTTAAAAGTTACAACGAACTACAAAAACTTTCATATGATGTTATTTGCTGCTACAGAACCCTTCATGGGCGAGTCCGACTCGCACTTGGCCGCTTTTTCGTTGGTGAGTGTGAGACCGCAGGCCTGGAGAATGATGCTGTAACATCTCTCCAAACCGCAATGGTATGAGTTACCGTCTTCTACGTTCTTGCTACGTTCTTTAAACGGAATAGTGAGGTTATCAGAGGTGAGAAAGCGGTCACTCAAACATAAGCAACGTTAACATGTCTTCATAACCTTGAAGTTTCAGGTGTCCACGTACAGCGGGAACCATAATATACCATCAGATGACTATTCTATTCATTTTCCCTATTTACATAACGCTTTATTAACAAAACTTAAAAGACTTGGTGAACTGAAGTCTTAAATACTTTGCCAACTTCATAATTAGCTACGAAAGAATTTAATTAGATCAAAACTTTAATCACCGATACGAAAAGTATCTAAAATAACCTTGAACGTAATTTATAATTAATCACAGTCATTTTCAACAGAGATATTATTATCGTGGGCTAAAACAAATTGATTTAAATAGTACAAATGAATAATGCCTCTACTACAAGACTTGATTGTTGACCACATAATAGCGAGGCTAATGTTTTCATTAAATAGTACAAAAACTAATATTTGTCAGCATTAGCTAACGAGTGTAAACATTATCGTTACTGTGTGCTTTTCATATTAAGTTTAGAGAACTTATTTGAAAAGATGAAAAATGGTTTGTATTTGTTCTAGCGTTTATAAATTTTACTATAAATATTTCGGACATTTCTTTTACACACAACATCATCTAATCTCAAACTAAGCAGAGCTTATATTATGGGTACTAAACAACTGATATAAATACATAAACATACTTTTTTTTTGTAAATACATACATATTATACATAGAACACCCAGACTCCGTAACAAATAATTCTGGATCACACAAATATTTGGTCCGACCCGTGAATCGAACCCGAGACCTCTTGATCAGCAGCCGCATACACTAACCACTGGACCAATTAGGCAGTCTATGATTATATTTCTTCTGACACCATTGAGCTTTTATCCAGATCAAGTCCATCGTCCCATAGGTTTTATAGAACATTGAAAACTCATCATCATTAATCAATTACAACCTTTAACAGTCCAATGCTCGACATAGGTCTGTCCTTGAAAAGGAGCTTTTGGTTTACTATATTACGCTGGTCAGACCATTTGGTACAGGGTTTGATAAACGTTTTCCTTATCTCTTTCTCAACATTACTGCAAAGTAAAATATGTAACAAAACCTGTACCAAATGGTCTGTTCAGCGTAGTATAGTATACCAAAAGCTTCCTAAACTATGCAGAAGCATGGTTTCTGAAATTTATCATCATCATCATCATCAACAGCCTTTAATAGTCCACTGCTGGACATAGGCCTCTCCTTAGAAGGAGGTTTTGGCCTACTATACCACGCTGGCCAGACGGGTTGGTATAGGGTTGGTTTCAAGTTTTCCTTCTCTTTGCATTGATGTTATCTTGCGTAGTTTATCCCTTAGTCGCCTTTTACGACACCCGCGGGATGAATAGGGGTGACTCTCTGTATTCCTAATCCGTCACCACACGGACATTTATCAGTAGGCATAAAATTATCGTTATTGTAAAACAGAAACTAATATCTTTAGTTTTTTATTTGGATATAAATAAAATACGTTATTAAACGTTGTTGTCCAAACATGTAATTTATAGTAGTCCTCTTCGAGAGTATTTCGATTCTATTAAAGAAACGCACAAATCAGCCCATGTTCTAACATTGATATAGATAAAAGGTTTTATATGGATAAAAATCGTGAGCAGAATTAATAATCATCTCATTTAAAATTAGGTTTTTGGACAATTTGTAGTATTGCAGGAAAAAATTCCGCAGGCGTGTACCAATTTTATTTTATTGTTCGAGTTTTTGCTACAATAAACTTGACTTTGTTAGTATGTATGTTTCGGTATATATATACCTACATTGATTATTAGTACTAATTAGATTGTTGTGTATGTATGTAGAATCTAGAAGCGCTCAAAGAGAAGTGGCCTTGGGTGATTGGAATCAATCACCGAGGGTAAGCAACGAGGGCGCGGTCCGTTTCTAGATGGGTGACCGTTTTTGGCAAGATATGTTATGAGCGTTTCCGTGATTCGGAGCTCAGGTCAAACAGTCTTTCCGATTATTAGCACAATGGCGCCTTAAAACATCCAACGGCAAGATTAAAATTAAATATGATTTTAAGATTACGCAGCTACAATGTGTCTTGCCAGCCTCTAACCCGCACTCGGTCAGCGTGGGCATGTATGGCCTTAACCCTCTCTTAAGATGTTGTATGTATGTATAGAGAGAGATAATTAAAGTCACTTGTAGTTAATGCATGTTCCTTTTTTGCTAATATGATATACATACGTATATAATAACAATCTGTTGGTCGCAGTTTTGGTCGTGTTAACGTATCCTGTATGTAAGAGTATAATATCGTTCAATTCAATTATAACTCTAAAAATATTTTCCTTGAAATGTCTGCAAAGAATTTTAAACTTAATATACTGTGACAGATTATTAATATTTTATGAATATCTTCCTATAACAATTTGTAATAACTGGTACTTGAAGCTAATTGTCTGTTTTATTCTTTTTAGTGTAAATATAAATTGGAAAATAATATTGGTTTTAAGTAATTAATAAAAAAGTAACTATAACCCACAGTATTACAACCTAACCTCTATTGAAGTCGATAAATGTTAGTTATTGTCACCTCTTCGAAGTTCATTATTATAAATAAATTTATCTCATGAATAATTTAATAGTTGAGTTTGTGAGTCTCTTTTGTGGAAATCGATGAAGTAAGGGGATAAGGTAGTAAGTAGGGGCAATCAACAACACAACAACAACAATTACTACAATCGTGCCTGTGAATGGAGTTCCTAACATAATTAGTAATAGCAAAGGTTACTAATTAGATGAATTAAGTAATAAATTGATACAATATAGCTTGAGACGGTCTCGGAAAAAAACACGGACGTAGATAGTACTATGACATACATAGATTGTATATTTTACATTCAGCACACAAAAAAAATATATTTATTAACATTGTACAATATCTTAACACATAAAATCAAGAAACATATGTTACATTATTTTCGTTACTACATTTTTTTTTTCAAATTCTACAATATCTTAAGATACAGTAGTTCAAAGCGAAAACAATGCTTGAAGCGACGTTGTCTTAATGTTTTCAACAGTTGCGTTTGTTGCTTTCCGTGCCTTACATGATTGAATATGGGATTTAACATTATAATTCCGGTTAATATTATATTCTAACATAGAAATAATAGCATGTATATTTTAAGTCTCTCTGTTAAATTCTGTGTGTTTCCTATAATTCTAATTAATATATTGTGTCTTCTCATGTGTAGTCAACTTTATAAAAGTATCTATGTAAACAACCTTACTTTACTTGCTTAAACAAATTAGTGTAGATATATAATTAAAACAAAATATTCTTAGAAAATACTTTTATTAATACAGAGATATGTTACACAACCTTTTCCGTTTTCTCTAATCCGCTTTCAACTTTTTCATCTGAAACAAGATATCATTAAAAATCTGCCGAGTGCATGTCAGGCCACGCACAGTAAAGGGTTCCTCAGTCACGTGGATTTAAAATCGTATCCAATAGATAATTATTATAGTCCAAGATCCCAGAGCCGCCGGACCTACGTCATTTGTGCAAAGCTGAAATTTTCAGGATTATTAGTACAATGTCTTGTTAAGATGTATGCGTACCCATTAGCTTGAAAGCGGGGCCGTTTGTGAGATAGCGCGAAGTACAGATGGTAAAAAACCTTTCTTACCTACGTTAAAGGTGCAAAGCTAGTATTTATAATTTTTTTAAGAATATTATTTAAAATTAAAATTCATTACTGCCAGACACATTCCGTGGGCCATTACTTCTAAAAGACATCTTGAAAGTTGTGAAAAAATTACGTAAACTACGTTATAGTAGCAAACCTAAATTTTATAACTATATTATATAACTATATGTATGGCCTTAACCCTCTCTTGAGAGGAGACCTGAGCCCAGCAGTGGGACGTTATGGGTTGTTGATGATGATATAACTATATTTTATAACTAAAAAATGTATACATATTATCTAAGGTAGGTACTATTTTAAGACCCTTTGTATACGGCCAGACCAGTCCGAAGGGCCAATCATCCCCCCAGATACCTTTAAATATTTGTAGTAATTAGGAAGCTGAGGTATATCATCTTTGGTATTATTTCAAGAATAGAATTGTAAATTATTAAATGGTTTTTACACGCTCATTTATTAGCTTCACCTGTATGTTTGTTTGTCTGTAACCAACTCCTTTAGTTGCGATTTTGACCCCACTTTAAACGGCCAGATTTCGTTGATGTTGTGAATAGCTACAAGTATATACAAGTATACTTTTAACGTAGGTAAGTAAGGTTTTTTACCATCTGTACTTCGCGCTACCTCAGAAACGGCCCCGCTTTCAAGCTAATGGGTACGCATACATCTTAACAAGACATCGTAGTAATAATCCTGAAAATTTCAGCTTTGCACAAATGACGTAGGTCCGGTGGCTCTGGGATCTTGCTCTATTATGTTCACGTATTAATGTGTTAATTTTGTATGACGTTTTCCAAGTGAGCGCATTTTACAAGTTAAGTCTCCATAACTCCTGAATTAATAAAGTCATCTAATCCGTTATAGTTTTCCTTGAAAGTTCATTATGTGGACCACCATCACGAATTTTTCCAGATTTTTTGATCCAGCCGTTTAGCTTTTAGAGGGGGGGGGACGCCCTGTTTTTACAAAAAAGTGCCCTTTAAAGTGGAATTTCTCGCAAACGGATACCTGAATCAAAAAATCGTCTTAGAAACCCTGTATTGTTTTTAAAATACCTATCTAATGATACCCCACACGATGGGGTAGCCGCGAGAAAAAATTTACATCCCCACTTTACGTGTAGGGGAGGTACCCCAAATAAAAATATTTTTCAAAATTTTATTATAGCACTTTGTCGGCGTAATAACAATACATATTCATGCAAAGTTTTATCTTTCTACGACTTACCGTTTGGACGGTAAGTCGAGGACGGACGGACGGACGGACGGACGGACGGACGGACAGACGGACATGACGAATCTATAAGGGTTCCGAGTGATATACTTCGGAACCCTAAAAATGTGTGTCCCCCCGCATTAAATAATATACACTAACTGAAATTAGCATTAAATTGAGACAGTTTGTAAACTTTTACTTAAACGCTGATGACGATAACCAAACAATAAAATGATATCATCACCACCAATTCAGAAGGAACTTACAGTAGTGTTGACATTTATGTTTATATGCTACTTAGCAAATTTCTGTTCAATTTTATAGAACTTTAATACACTATTTAATAATTCTAGTGAATACTGTTTACCTGTTTCGTTATCCTTTGGCGGGTCATCCCACGGTTGTTTAACACTAGTACCAAATATGAGAAACTGTGTGTTCCCGATGAAATAAATTGCTGATGCTATGTAAAACACTTTGCGCCATTCACTTGCGTTCGTCTGAAATGCAGAAGAAATACATATGTGTAAGATTAATTAAGGGTTTAAATGTGATCTTATGTCAAGTAAAGCTTTTATAGCTTAACTAGTTGCTCATAAATTAGCCTAATTAGGGCTATTACTCAAGGTGTTACGGTTAGTCGGGCTTAAAATTTTAATTATAAAGTAATTTATATGTGAAGGTTTGACTTAAGTGTAAGATGGCTTAATTATTCTCCTTAGGAATATTACCTGATACGAATTCGGAAATAGACTTGCAAAAATATCATATATGTACTTTTTTATTGCAAACAATTAATATTAGACCTAGTAAAAGATTACACGTCATTCGCAGGTCTTACTATTAGCATTACAATAATTACTACAAGTTCTAAAATGTTAAATACATTTTAGAACTTTCAAAAGCATGAAAAAGTCCAAAAAGGGTCCAGTTGACTATTAAATTTATTTCTGATGTCGCTGTGTTTGTCAGTTGTGTTGTCGGTGTCACCATAAAACTTCTTGTTACGTGCACACCAGCATAATAAAACCAGCTGGTTTGCTTATATCCTTTTTAGTGTTCAAAATTCTCCTACACACATAGAGTTTGATATGGATCTTTTATCACTAGTGTTTCGAAACTGAAAATAATATTGTATAACTTTTACTTTCGCGAATAGCTGGATAATAACTCACGTAGAAACTGATAATTTTATGAGAGAACTTTATTGCTTTGCTGCTCAGAGCTTAGTTTTCTACCTTTCGTGTAGAATATCGGCCATCTGAATGTCTGTGAAAACTTGCAATAGGCCCTCACTATGTTTTATCTGTCTAAATTGTAAGTTTCCTTAAAATTGTAAAAAGAGAACTAGTCAGGGCATATATATAAGTATTTTATTTTACGAAGAACTGAACTTACGAACTCAGATTTTTTACCTACTGTAAACGGGACTTATTCGCGATAAAATTCGAAAGGCAACAATTTTTTACGTACGTAAACAGAACTTAACATTAAAACAAACACATTATTGTATCAAACGACATACCTCATCTCTCAGAATGACTCCTGCAACTAATGGTGCGATAATGGATATGATGTTGGCACTCATATTGGTGATGCCCATTAGTGTTCCGGCGAAGTTCGGAGACATATCCAGATGTACAAGCTAAACGTGAAAAAAGAAACTTGATAAATATGATACTGCCTTTTCTTACAATATTAGCTGATATAGAAATTCTATTAAGATTTTTTTTGAGCAAATAGCGATACTTGACATGAGCTGGAACGATATATTTCAGAAAAATTAATAAAGATAGCAATTGATACATACAACTTCCTTTCAGCACAACATGAAAAATTTTCATTTTGACAATTAGTTATTTTATAGAATGTGCCTGTTAGAGACCTATTCAATCATGAACATACAAATTTCTTTGAACTATTCCAAATTCAGAGTTTCTCTTATATTAGCTCTTCCCATCTATGAACTTTGCTTACCAAAATTAAAGGTTTTCATTTGTCCCTCCCAAAAATTATCACATAGTCAAGCGAAATATCATACAAGCGCCAATTAAAGAACTCAGCTGATTTACAAATTGCATTGATTTCTTATACTTGAATGTTAAACAAAATTATCGGTTGGCAAAATTATCGACACCTTCACAAAACACAATTATTCACGTAACATATTCATCATCATCATCAACAGCTTTCAACAGTCCACTGTTGGACATAGGCCTCTCCTTAGAAAGGAGGTTTTGCCTACTATACCATGCTGGCCAGATGGGTTGGTATAGGGTTAGTTTCAAGTTATCATTCTCTTTGCATTGATGTTGTCTTGCATAGTTTAGCCCTTAGTCGCCTTTTACGACACCCGCGGGATGAATAGGGGTAACATATTAGATGGTTTAACACTAATTGGTGAAAATTTTACCATAAGACCAGTAAGTCGTCCTACGTTGAGCCCAACCACGACTGTGATTAATAAAACTCCCATCGTGACGTTGCCAGGAGGCGCGTAAGACAATGCAATTAACGCAATAGCTGGACCGTAAAGACCTGAAATGTCATTGGATAATGAACTATTATGTACTTCTAGTAATATTAAAGTTGTTTAAGCTCTAAAGAAATATAGAATTAGATTAGATTAGATTAGATTACACTTACCTATAGAATTAGATAACTTTCTAGTAGCAGTTACACTCAAAATTTTCTTATTTATGAAGTAATCGGAGAAATATCCAAACGGAAAGCTCAGGACATACACGGTAAGGTACGGTAGGGCTGACATAATGCCATTCTGTAAATATATATAATTACTTATTAAACAGATAGTCAAACACGTGAAATAATTATTTCGCAATACGAAATTCACTGTAAAGAAGCTTTTAAAGATATAATTTGATATGAAAACTAATTAGAAATGTAATATTCAGCAACCTAATGATGGATGTTAATGCGTGATTATAGCGCTGGCAACATTTTAGCTGTTTCTTAATTTTGATAACTAATTCCCTAAAATTAACATGGTAAAGGTCCCTTATGTAATGACTTGTTAAGTGAAAAATATCATTATTTATGTAGTTTATATTCCTGACTTAAATCTCACCCTATTTATAAAGCATTTTGCGTACCTATATCTTCTTCTTCCTAGCCTTATTCCCAATTTAATTTGGGGTCGGCTACTAGTTCAACCGGTTTTACCCAAATAGCAGTTTTTCCACGGAGCGACTGGCATCGAACCTCCGCAACCCTAAGGGAGAACTGAAATTCGAAAGTTGAACTAGTTGTCAGTAAATTTAAGGGCAGTGACTTCCCAGTAACAATTTCCATAAATGTTCATGAGAACCGGGACCGATGGCTTTTCGTGCTCTCCGAGGCATGAGCGTGAATCACCGACAAACTCCCAAGCGGGCTGCTATTAGGAATTTAGGAAAAAACCCAAAAACACTTTTTGGCCCGCCCGCGTGTTTGTGGATCTACATGCGTGTCTGTGGGACTACCCGGGATCGTTTTTGCGTCCCTAAAAATGTAATCATATTATACTAGACTATCTTTCGCCCGCGGCTCTATGTCCATTATATAGGTAAACAGTATCCTATGTCCTTTCTCAGGCTTTAGACTGTCTGGGTACAAAATTCCTTAAAATTGGTACTGTGATTTTTGAGTTTATTGCGAACAGACGGACAGACAAACACAGCGGAGGCCTTAATTCTAAAATATATAGTGGTAATAATATTCTTAATATACATACAGCTTTAATATTAACGTTGAGCATCTGATTCATGTATGACGGTGTCTCTGTCATCAGCGTCCAATAACCCCAGTTCTGAGCGCAGTGTACAATTATTAATGATATAAAAGGTACTGATGTCCACATTGCTTTCCATGGAGTTTTTAATTTCTGAAACAACAATATCAATATAAACAATATCCAAACTCCCAGTTTGAGTCTCTTGAACATTTTGCATTAAAAAAAACCAAAGAAAAATCTTACCTTTTGTTTAGTCACCTGTCCCAATGAGGTTTCTATATATAATCTTTCTTGATCACTAATAAATTTAGATTTTCGAGGACTGTCAGCTCCTACTATTGCATATATTATAACAAAGGTAATGCCGGTTATTCCGTTTACGTAGAAAATTGCAGGCCAACCCCAAGCGTCTGCTATAAAACCCGACATTAACATTTGAAGGGCAGTCCCTAGTTGAGATCCTGGAATTCAAACGAAAAAATGTTAAGGTAGTAGTCTAGTAAATCACAATCAAAATAGTAGGTTAATAACTCTTTATAATGAGCTGAGCTCAGAATATGTTCAGCTTATTTGAAAGCAAAGAAAACAAAAATAATTATTATAAATATATATGAGGTTAACTGCCTCGTTGGTCTAGTTGTTAGCGTATGCGACTGCTAATCAAGAGGTCTCGGGTTCAAATCCCGGGTCGGGCCAAAAAGTGTTTTTGGGTTTTTCTCAGGAAATTCCTAATAGCAGCCCGGAGTTTGGAAGTTTAGCAGTGATTCACGCCCGTGCCTCGGAGAGCACGTAAAGCCGTCGGTCCCGGTTGTCATGAACATCTATGGCAATCGTTATTGAGAAGTCAGTGCCCTCAAATATACTGACAACTAGTTCAATCTTCGAATTTCAGTTCTCCTTAGGGTTGCGGAGGTCCGATGCCAGTCGCTCCGTGGAAAAACTGAAATTCAGGTAAAACTGGTTGAACTAGTAGCCGACCCCAAATAAACTTGGGAATAAAGGCTAGGAAGATGATGATATTTGAGGTCAACAGGAGAAGCTTTTGAGATTTGTTAGTGAGTTTGAATCGCTTAAATGTTTTGTCCTCACAAAACTACAACAGCAGAGAGCACATGTTGCAGCTAATACAGCCTATGAAAGTGACTTATACATAAAATGAATAATAATTACACTTTTTAACGAAATTACATTAAGATTTACAATAAGTGTGTTTAATGACACACTTATTAGTAAAAATATTAACAGTTGCTTAAGTAAGAATAACAACAAAAAAAAAACTAACCTGAATTTATCACAGCTCCTATTCGGCTCTTTTCTTCTATTGGAGCCCATTTTCCTACCAAAGTGTATATTGATGGTAATAAAAATCCTTGAGACAACCCGCATATGACGCGACAAGCGCACACTAACTGCCAACCGCCCTGGTAAAATACACCAAATTGAGGATGTTAGGATTACAAATTCATATTCAATACCAATAAATATAATGTACATCAAACTAACACAAACGTAAGTGATAGGTAAGTGATATCAAATGTTTAATATTTACCTAGAACATTATATAACGATAGGAAAGTATAACATAACGAAAAGCTTGTGTTTTTCAGAAGTTATGTTACTGGGTACTGCAAATTTTTGGGATTAATCAACATTTTTCAAATGATTCAATATTTCTCTCTTAATAGTACTTTGGGTGACAAAGTAAACTGGTATAAAAAAATGCAAACTACTAAACATACTACAGTAACTGGTAATATTACATTTAAGAATACAACAATACTTACATAGTAAGCACTTAAAGGTGTCAAAATTGACATAATCGCATTGACAGTCAATGCAAAGATAATTAAGATCTTGCCGCCAATTCTCGCAGATAGCTCACCCGCTGGGATCTGGAGGACAATGTAACCCCAAAAGAATGATGATAGCACTACGCTCTGAGTCTGCATGTTCCAGTCAAAGGACTGTAAATTGAAACAGAAAATAATCTAAGTATATCAAGTTCCAAAGGGCTTAAATATTTCGAAGCAGCCGGCGAATTCTAAGTCTACTTAATGTACAAATTAAAACTAATTTCAAATAATCATTACTTACATTTTCAAGTGTGGTATCTGTCATAACAACTATTGCCATACTCATATTATTCCTAATCCCATAGCCGAGTACCATAGCTACAAACCACATTATAGTCTGCAAGTGTCGGTTACCGAGACCACCTGAAAAGGATTTTTACAATTAATACTCCTTGGTCTAGTAGATAGCGTATGCGACGGCTAATCAAGAGGTCTCCGGGTCAAATCCTGGGTCGGGCCAAAAAGTGATTTTGGGTTTTTCTTAGGAAATTCTTAATAGCAGCCCGGAGTTTGGAAGTTTGGCGGTGATTCACGCCCGTGTCTCGGAAAGCATGTTAAGCCGTCGGTCCAGGTTGTCATGAACATCTAAGGCAATCGTTATTGGGAAGTCAGTGCCCTCAAATTTACTGACAACTAGTTCAACCTTCAAATTTCAGTTAATCAAGTAACGCTAAGCGTTGCGGAAGTCCGATGCCAGTCGCTCCGTTGCAAAACTGATATTCAGATAAAACCCGTTGAACTAGTAGCCGACCCCAAATAATATTGGGAATAAGGCTAGGAAGAAGACTTGTATAATACATTTTATATATATCTACTCATATCATATCTAATTTTGAATGTTTATACTCATATACAAATTGAGTGTGGCGTAGCTTGTTTAAGATGAACCGTAAAATAATACCACAATACTAATATATCAACAGCCTTTAACAGTCCACTGCTGGACATAAGCCTCTCCTTTGAAAGGAGGATATGGCCTACTATACCACGCTGGCCAGACGGGTTGGTAAAGGGTTTGTTTCAAGTTTTCCTTCTCTTGGCAGTGATGTTAATCGTGTGTGATGATGGTGATGATGATGATGACTAATATATATAATAATACCAATGTAGGTCACAAGAAGACGAATCTACTACTAACTTTATTGAACTTGAGATTGCCAAAGTGACTCCGCCTTATGGAAGACATGAGTAGAATCACCATACTCATTGCAAATGCAAACACACCATAGCGGCCTATTGAAATGCTTGAACTTCATTGGTCCTACAGTTTCAAACTCTCCAACAACAACAACAAAACGCACAGCACGAAGGCTGACATTTTTTATTGATATTCTGTTAGAGGGTATTACCGCCTCAGCCGAGCCGGTCCATTTGTGCTAAAATCAGAGTGCCTCTATTTCCTTAAGAACACTTACCATTAGGTGAGCCATCTGACTGACATCTACTTAGAGGTTATCTCCACGAGCGATAGAATCGCGATGGATCCGGGCTTTTGTCGTTGGATAAGCTCCATGAACGACAAATTACTCTTTCAGCGATTTTTTGCAATTCGCAACGGGATCACCGAGTGTTTAGAAATACGAACCCAAATGATAAAAGCGGTGTAATTCTCTCATTTGTGGAGAAAGCCCTTAGTAATTGAAAAGTAAAAAATTCAAGTCATACGGCACGTATTTAAGCTTAAAATTATCGAGACAGACAGATTTACGAGGAATATAAGAACGACATTGTAATAACATAGATTTAGTTATGACGTTTAACCTCGAACAATGGCCGTGATTCTATTGTTAACTCACTAAGCAAATAATATATAACTAAAAATTTGTTTTTGAATTATATACTTTAACATCATTGGTAAACACATGCCAACTTAACCAAACCAAACTGGTAATATAGAAATTCCTTAATTTTTGTACATTTATCAATCAAATTCACAATTATGTAAATTATAATGTCTTGTGTGGTATAGGTACAAGGTAAAAATTGTTTTGTTAATGAAGTGCAATTTTCGAAAGATGTTTGTTAAAAATTTTTCTGTTAAAAGTTGGTTCTGAACTAAACATTCATGCGTGCGAAATTGAAAATGGATTGTAAGTCAATGAAATATAATCCAAGACTAAATTTTAGTTTACTTAAATTTGGTGATGTTAAGAAGAGAATAACTAGCAATGTATTACAATTTTATTTAGTAATTTACACAGTATATCTTCTTACACTTGAATTATCGGTACAACTATAATAGTCCAGCATCCCGGAAAGATATGCGTCTGTAAAGCTGTAAATCTTTCACTCACTAAAGTGTGATTGTTAGCTGTAGTCAACACCCTCAAATAAAATATCATTTGAACCATAAATGTAAAAGGACATATTCTAATTTTTTGTCAATCTTTTAAAATTATTTACTAAATCATCATCTCAATGTTCCTGTGCTGAGCTTGGGTCTACTTTCAGCAGATGGTTAAGACTAAATGTTCCCACGCTGGCCGAGTGCGGGTTGGGGACTGACAAGATACTGTTGTGGCTACTTAATTTTAATATTATACTTTTATTCTAATTGAATTATTATGGAGTCAACAATAAAATCAAAATAGTAATTAAATGCACAACTCATGGAACGTATGAAAAACTGATGTAATTTCACTACTACGTTTAGATAACTAGTTAGTTTTCGTTAACTTCACTCTAATCGAACTTACTGTAATATAAAGCTAAATAAACTAAAAAGAATAAAACTACACTACTTAAAACTAATTTCAAACGGAAATGACATAATTATTATGATGCTCAGTTGATTAAGTAAGTTGTAAATTGTTTGGACTCTCTATTATAAAATACAATCGTTCAAATAAAATTACAATAAATTATTGGTAGCTGCACAGTTGTAATTTCAGGCGTTAAAAACAGGGTTAATAGTTAAAAAAAAATATGGAAGATTCAAATATATAAGTAACATATATTTTTTTGGATAAAATAATCCAGATTTATTAGAGTAACCGACAGGGGTCTTTATTGTCATCATCATAGATAAGATCTAGCAAGGTGAGACAAATCTTTATATCTCTGATAAGTGAGATATATAAGCGGTTCAGAGAGGTTAAATATCAGATAGAGATCACGAGAGTACATTAAATTATCAGGATGCACAGTAGGTAAGACTGATAGGATATATCAATTTGCCGATAAACCACGCAAAAATGGCCTTGGAAATTTACTATCATAAAAATTTTGGCTTTTAGATAGATTATGAGTAATAACATAAACAATGTTCTATGATGTAATGTGACACAGCACTAGACCCATACAACGATAGATACAAGAGCTTAAATGGCAAGATTACGTAGCTACAAGTCTTGTCAATCCCCAACCTGCACTCAGCCAGCGTTGGGATGTATGCACTTATCCTTCCTTGAGAGGAGACCCGAGCTAGCATTGGAACATTATGGATTGTTGATAAAACTAATATTGTGTAAAGGATTCTTTAATTTAGAAAGAAAGAAAGAATAAAGAATGAAACCATATGTATTAAATACTAAAATAGATATACATATTATTTTTGTAAACAAATTGAGCCTTAACGGAGACCTGGTTCCTCAGTTAATGTCTTCCAGCTGAGACAATGATGAAATTCAAAAGATTTCTCGATTTCTGTCCGAAGTACATCGTAGCATTTCAAAACAGCCATCATTCATGGTATAATGTGCTCTTGCTAGAAAATGCTCAGTCTCAATATCTCCTGCTCCCTGACACTGAATCTGCAGGACGACAAGCTGCTATTACTTACACTCTCAGCTCTGAATTTATGGCACTAATGTTTAAGTCGTCGAGTATCCTCTGTTCTTGTTGCACGCATATTTTCATTCCCTTTTTCAATCATACAATCCATTTCGTATCGTGTTTTACTGAATACCTGTCGAGAATTCTTTCAAGTACTGCTGGAGTTCCTATATTATAGTTTGTTAGTTTTTCTTTATTTGTAGTTGGGTTTCTGTAGAATGTAGTTTCATTGGTATGGAAGAGCTCATTATCGCTTTTTCTGTGATCGTATTCTGGTCTCTTTTTTGTTTCCATGACTGCTGTATATTCTATTATTGGATATTGTTTTGTTCACCGTGTCCACTATCTTTTATAATCTGGTACTATTTAAAATATTGTGTAAGTCTACCGATGTTAGATCTAAGTTGCGTTTTATCTCTTTCTAGTGGATCCTGCCAGGCTGGATTAGTGTTAGTGCGATAAAAACAAACTGCGGTCAGGTATAAAGTGAGGATATCATATATAGAATATAGAAATATATTAACACTGCAACATTTCAAAGACATTGACTTTGTATTATAATTTCACATTTGAATGAAAATTATTGTATCATAGCACATAGTTCTGACACGTTATCATATGGTTTGTTCTAAAATATATACCCTTAACAAAATAATTCATGAAATTAAAATAGAACAAAACGACACTTTTCATTATTTCTAACTTAATAAAAATAGTTTCTACTCATTTTTCTCACGTAGTGTTGGCAAGTACAAGTATTTCAATGAAGTTGAGTTACAGTTATAGATAGTGAGTTACAGATACTAGTTATATTATAATACAAATTTTCAACTTACTCGGTTTTTTAACCTCACACACATCTTGGACGCTCATCGTGTCCAATTTTCACAAATATTTTGTTTATTTTTCCAATATCAATCCCTATATATTGAACTCGGCTTTAAGTCATGATAGCGTCAACTAAGATCAAGACGTTTGATAAAAATGTTCAACTACGTAAGATATTACAAAGATTATCTAAAACGTGTGTGTTTTACGTAAATTGAAGTTTTGTTAATAGAAATAATTTCGTTATTCAACATATGCAAGTCTAATCTCTAGATCTAATTTTCTCTCAAGATGATTTATGAGAAAGTTGTAGAGGTCATTGTCAGTAAGACCAGCAAAATTGAAAATTATGAGATCCGAAGCGATTTTCCACACCGTTATCAAAAACCAAAAAATACACGAAAACCACCCTTTAGGTTACTAAGGTTCAAATGAGTTGCAATATATTTTCTATTATAACAGCAGAATATGACTACTTTAAAAAGAGCTCTCATTAAATATTGCTGCAATATATATTTATGTAAATCTCAATATATAATCAATATATGTATATTTATGTAAATCTCTTTGGGGTACTAGGCCCCTGTTTCATGATGCCATTGGCAAACATCAAAATTCAACTGCGTATTCAGTCGTGTTTCAAATCATTGTTCATTGTTATAGGACTCATTTGGTATTCCCAATTCATATCAGCAAGGAAATATTTGATTAATATTTAGTGTTGTATTTTTAGACGAATTTTTACTTAGTTTTTTTATTTTTACTGCCTCCGTGTGCCAGTGTGTGGTATTGTATGCGGGTTGGATCAAATGTTTGTATGACCTACAGATATTTGTTTCGGAGTTAGGGTGTTTGCTATGTATAACCTGAATGTATTTACAAAAAAAAGTATATGTATTTTATCAGTCAATCTAGCTTTCATAGTGCAAGCTTTGTTTAATTTGAAACAAGCCGACGTTGTGTGTTACATGTTTTAAATATTTATTTCATCAACAGCCTTTAACAGTCCACTGCTGGACATAGGCCTCTCCTTGAAAAGGAGGTTTTGGCCTACTATACCACGCTGGCCAGATGGGTTGGTATAGGGTTGGCTTCAAGTTTTCCATCTCTTTGCATTCATGTTGTCGTGCGTAGTTTATTTATTTATTTGTTTATTAATTTTACGAGTAAAAGTTATTTGAGTGCATTTTTTGACATTTAGTTGCATATCATTATTATTACACCAATCTGAGAGACGATCTATATCACTTTGTAGCAATAACGCATCAGTATTTGATTCTATTACGCGAATTATTTTTAGGTCGTCGGCGAATAAGTAAGGAGTAGAATAAAAGAAACAATTCAGGAGATCATTAATGAAGATATTAAATAGAATAGGTCCCAAATGCGACCCTTGTGGGACGCCAGAAGTAATTTTGAATATATTAGACTCATAACCATCAGCCACAACAAAGAAAGTTCGATCTACCAGGTACGAATTAAGCCATTGGAGCAATGATCCACCAAAACCATATGACGATAGCTTTTGCACTAGGATGCGGTGTGACACCTTATCAAAGGCTTTGCTGAAATTAGTATACACCGCGTCCACTTGTTTATTAGCATCCATTGACTCCAAAGTACCCTCGATAAAATCAACCAATAATTTGACTTAAATTAAAATCGCCGAGAAGGATGGTGCCACACTCATTGATTCTATCAACCAAAGAATTATAGTTGTCCATAAAGTGGTCAAGAATTGAGTCCTGAAGAGGTGGTGGCAAATATACTGCACATAAAGCTATTATGAAGTTGTGTTTAACTTGTACCATCACCCACATGTCCTCACAACCACTCTCCCAGCTCGACATCCTATTAGCAACAAACTTTTTAGCAACCGCAATCAAAACACCCCCGCCATCTTTATGATTGTGGAATGATGTCGTTTCTCGGTTTCTACGAAATACATTGTATTTATTATTGAATAGCTCCGTGCTATATATGTTACTATTCAACCATGTCTCTGTTAGCACTATGGCATCATAGTTTATACAGGCCAAATTACAATAAAACTCTTGAGTTTTGGATCTCAAACCACGGACATATTGGTAGATTATATATGATAACTATTGACACCATGCACCCCACGCTTTTTTTTAAATAAAATACATTTTTCTTTATTTACACTTAATAATTTATATTTATTGAAATTTTTAACACTATTTTTAATTTAATTTCTTTTTAATTTATTTTCTATTTTTTAGTTTGGTTTTCTATAAAAAGCGTGTTTTTTAGTTTTTTCAAAACTATTATTTATTTTCTAGTTTTTAGTTTGGTTTATTTATTAATGTTTTTCATTTAAACTGTTGTGTGTTTTAATCTACTATTAATTCCGTGATAACTATAAGTAACTGTAATTATTTTCAGTCGTCAATGTATACAGTGAGACTTAACGGTGTGTTCATTGCCGAACAAGTGATATTGATAAGTCTTACTACGTGTTACTTCATAATCGAATCATTTCATCTAATGCTTCTCTGTTACATGAAGTTTGAACTGTTAGCTTTGAGCAATCAAGTTCTTCAATTCTAATTCCGTCATTAGATCTTCCACGACTAAGTGCTACATAAGCTTGTCCAGCTGCAAACAGTCGAGAACCTAGATAAATGACTGCATGATCAACTGTACAGCCTTGCATATTGTGGACGGTCGATGCCCAACTCAGAATCAACGGCAACATTCGTCTCTCGGCAGTTCCATAGATGTATTTTGCTGGAAATTGTACCGATATTGGTTTAATTACGTGAACACCATCTGGACCGAAATCGATACGTACTGATGGAATGTCTTCTGCATATAATTGACCCCTGCGAAAATAAAACCCATGTTACCATTTACTAATCCTTTGAACACGTCAATGTTTGACCTCAACATTGCTGCTCTGACTTGGTCTGATTCTGAGGCTCGGATCTCAGCCATGGAATCACGCACTTGCTGCAAACGAGATGCTCTGACTTGGTCTGATTCAGAGGCTTGGATCTCAGCAATGGAATGAGGCATTTGCTGCAAGCGTATTTCTCTGGCTTGGTCTGATTCTGAGGCTCGGATCTCAGACATGGAATCACGCCCTTGCTGCAAACGAGCAGCTCTGACTTGGTCTAATTCAGAGGCTCGAATCTCAGCAATGGAATGACGCATTTGGTGCAAACGGACTTCTCTGGCGTGGTCTGATTTTGAGGCTTGGATCTGGGCCATAGAATCATGCACTTGCTGCAAACGAGCTGCCCTGGCTTCCTCTGACTGTTTAGCCGTATAATTTCTCATATGAAGCGTTCTTTTCTTCTGTAACGCTGTAGTAACTGTTGAGTAGTATCTGAAGAACTAGTATTTTCAGTCATGGATAGTGGTTGTGAGTATAAAGGTGCAAAACCGCGTGCAAAAGTAAGTGTAAAGTTATGAGAATGTGCAAGTGTTAATAAATGCCAGCAATAAAATAATTTATCAGTCTGTTCGACTAAACTTTGGACAACTTTGCTAACAGAAGTTTCGATATCTTCAGCATTACTTTTAGCAGCAGCTTCTAGGACAAATTTTAAAGCAGAATCTACCTTCAAATCAGAGACATTAAACTGAAATGGTTCACACTTATGTTTCTTTACTGTGGGAAACATTTCATGGAAGTACTTTCCTTTAGAATATTCTTCCTTGGAAATTTGACGGGCACTTGGCTTACCCCATTGTTATCATTGAGATGTACATATATTACATTGTTGTTCTTGGCTGATCTTCGTAAAACTGTTGTCATTATTTATGAAGTATATAAGTGCTGCAATGTGCTTGCATTTCCCTCTCTTAATAAACACAGTCGCACAAAGCACTCTCAACATGATAAATTGTGTTTAGCTGTAATTAAATTGATTTGTTAGACATCGTCTGTCTCCGGTTGAAAAATGATGTCGTGGGTGATTGCACGAAACCCCGTTTTAGTCACCAGTAGACTCATTTCCCATGGAAAATAACATTTTTAATGTTAATGGCAATAATTTTACTAACTACCACCGTCCAAAATTGTCTAATATAGTAAAATAACAGAAGATTTAATTAATTTTCTTCATAATCATAATCATAATCATAATCATTTATTTGCTAGAATGTAGGAATACAGAGTATGATCTTATATATAAACATGGCCCATTTACATCCTACCACTAAATATGGTATGCAAATATTTATTAGGTATTATATAAATTGGAATTAAAATTAATGATGGAACTATCACATGCAATGTCAAAGATATTATTTGTGTCAAAAGATATTATTTATGTCAAACAAGAATTCAATTATCGTCAAATTAAATTAAAACATGTCTAGCTATCTATACAATAATAAATGTCTATTGAACAAAGTTCAGATGATACCCACAAGTTAACATTCCATAAATCTTACTTTCATTCTTCGCGATATGACATATATTCCTTTATGTCATAGAAACATTTCTCTTTCAGCCATTCTGTTAATTTTTTCTTGTATTTAGTTAAAGGTAGCTCTTTAATGGTGTTTGGTAGATTATTATACACCTTTATAGCACTTATGTAAGAATTCCTTTTGTACATTTGGAGCCGACATTGAGGTAAATGTAATTTATGTTTATGTCTCGAAACTACATTCCGTTTGGAAACATCTTCCTGTTTCGGAAAATACTCTGGATGTTGTCGGACAAATATGCACAATTCTTTGATGTACATGCAAGGCAATGGCAATATGTTAAACTTCTTAAATAGGGGCTTACAGCTATCCATATACCCCGCTCCACAAATTGCTCTCACACATTTTTTTTGAACTTTAAATGCTTTGGTTACATCTACCGAATTGCCCCACATCAAAAGACCATATGAGAGCACGGACGAAACGTAGCCGTGATATGCACATAGTGCAGCTTCGGTTGATACTGTTACTCTTACTCTCTTTAATGCATATATAAATCTATCAAGTTTGTCACAGACGTATTCTACATGACATTTCCAATCACAGTTTTGATCCACCTTTAAACCAAGAAATGTAGTGCTTGCTACTTGTTCAACATTTGTATTCCTATATTCAATATTGAAATGTGTTGCTTGTTTTTGATAGGTTTGGAATTTTATTAATTTTGTTTTGTTCATATTAATTTTTAAATTATTTGAATTCAGCCAGTGTATTATTTTACTAAATGTCTCGTTTATTTCATTTTTATGGTTATCACTCCTTTTACATTTCACTATAAGCGTTGTGTCATCAGCAAACAAGACTATTTTATTGCGAGTTATGTTTGGAAGGTCATTGATATAGATCAAAAATAAAAATGGTCCAAGAATACTACCCTGCGGCACGCCAAAGTTGTTCTGTTGAACGTTGCTTTTTCAGGATATCATTTTTCCATTCCTGATTTTTGATATTTGCACACATTGTTGTCTACCCCGCAAATATGCCCGCAACCAGTCGCTTACTTTTCCCCTTATTCCATATCTTTCTAATTTGTGTAGCAGCAGCTCATGATCTACAAAATCAAACGCTTTGCTCATATCCAAGAAGATCGCCGCTACGGATTCTCCGTCATTAAGAGCTTGGGTAACAATTTTCATTAAATTGAAACACGCTAATGTGGTGGTACTATTATGTCTGAAGCCAAATTGCTCATCTTTGAGTATGTTGTGACTCGTAGTAAACTCTTGAAGCCTTTTCAACATTATTTTTTCAAATATTTTTGACAAAACTGGTATTAGTGCTACCGGCCTGTAGTTTTCCATGTTAAATGGATCACCTTTCTTGAAAAGGGGTTTAATTACGGTATGTTTTAAAGACTCTGGAAATGAGCCTTCCTCAAAGGACAAATTGATTAAGTAACTAAGTGGCTGACAGATCAACGGAGCACACAACTTTATAGTATTAGTCGTTATTTCGTCTACTCCTGCTGCGTTTGTGTTCTTTAAATTTCGGATGATTCGAAATATCTCCATAGCGTCAGTAGGCTTAAGAAAAATTGTGTATCCAATTTGATCATCAATAGTCCTGCTTATTTCGTCAATGTTATATTTAAAGTTATTTGTATTGGTCAGTTGTATATAAAATTTATTAAACATGTCACTCATTTCCTTGGGGTCTTCATATGTTCGATTATTTATAGTTATTTTATCAATCTGTGCCTTATTGATTCGGTCATTTATATTTTCATTTATTACTGCCCATGTGGCTTTACATTTATTGTCATTGTTAAGTATATACCTTTTATTCTGCAGTTGTTTGGACTTATATATACACTTCTTGAGAATGATACTGTATAATTTATATTTCTTATTTAGAATGATTTTCTTCGATTTATTGTGCACTTGGCTAAGGTATAGATATCTTTTTCTGACACACGATTTTTTTATACCCTTTGTTAGCCATTTATGGTTGCCATTTTTAGTTGTTTTCTTTCTTGTGGTCTTTGGAAAACACAGATCAAAAAACAACTTAAACGTGTCATGAAATTCTTTAAATGCTTCTTGTAAATTATTTTTGTCATATACGTTTGAAAATGAAAGTGACGATATACAACTGTAGAACCTGTCCATGTTTTCCTTACTAAAGTTCCTGACATCCTCATACCATTTAAATGTTTCTTGAGATTTCAAAATTCTAAGGGAAAGTGTCTGTCCTGTTTCATGGTCAGATAAGGCAAGATAATGCACCTCCGCTCTGGCACGCTTAATGTTGCTCGCTATTTGGTCTATACATGACAATTGTCTTGTTGGTGTTTTAATGAATAAATTTATATTAAAGTTTTTTAGCAAACTCATAAGTTCTTCACAACTTTTGTTTGGTTTTAAAATGTTCAGGTTCCAGTCCCCGCATAAAATAACTTTAGTATCCTTTTTTATAAGTCTTTCCAGTAGCTGTTCTAATTTTTCCAGAAATATTCGTGGATCGCTATTTGGAGTTCTGTATAAGCATATAATCTTTATTTTATTGATTTCTACGGCACAACATTCAAAATTAAATTTACATGTCAAGTCATTAATATTAGTCAATATTTTATACTTTATACTTTTATTTATCAAAATGCATGTCCCTCCTCGTTTACTATCACGTGAATATGATGCAGCCAATTTATAACCAGGGATTTTCAAAAGCATTTCTGTACCTCTTTTGATAAAAGTTTCAGTCAAACAAATGACGTCTATGTTAGGTCCTTGTTGTGACAGTTCGTGTATTGCAAATGTCAGTTCCTCTAATTTGTTAATTACACCAGCAATGTTTTGATGAAATATTCTAAAATTGACGTCAAAATTAGGGACGAAAACAATTATTCGAATGTGCAGGCATCTCTGTGTTGGATTGTTTACTTGAGCACGACTTTGACTTTTTAAAGTAGTAGGGTATAGTTCCCTTCCTGTAGGTTTCGGCGTTTGTGACCTCCAACAAACATATAGTATTATCCTGCTGGCCACCACTAGCTAAATCCACATTTTTAGAATGAAAGTAGAACGGAATTGTACCCCTTTTAGGAATCTTACTGCCCTTTGTGTTACTATTTGACTTATTCATTAATAACATAATATTTTTACAACTTAAAAATGTTTTGTCATAATACTGTGAGTCAATCATAAAATTAATTTTTTTACATGCTTCTAATAAATAATTATATCTATTATATTGATAATCATATTGCAAATTAATAAACAAACAATTTTTAAAGTTATTACATAATAATCTTAAATTGTTATTTAGCATACTTGTGTTTAAATATTTGTTTTGTATTACATTAAATAACAATATATTAATTTTCTGCAAGGATTTTAACATGAGTGTTAGTTCAATTAATGTTTTAATGGGGTTAGTATCATTTTCTCCTATACAGATAACTATATAATTATTTTCTGTATCCTCTAGTTTGTAAATAGGTTTAATAATTTCTTCAGTAGTAGCATATGGCTTTATAATAGAAGATACACAGTATGTCTTATAATTTGTGTTTCTTCTAGATTGTATGAGTTTTGTAGCTAGCCCAGAAAACTGTTGTCCTCCAAATATAAATAACTGAGAATTTGTGTAGTTTTTAGTAGGTATAAGAGGTTGTTGATAACTGTCTGTTACTGTTTTTTCATTCTTTCGTATAGCGTCATCTAGTTTTTGAAGGTTCACCGAGTTGAGGTTGTTCTCTTGTGGTTTACCGGGCCTGCATGGGCCACTGATAGCGCCATCTGTTAGTTTTGCAGGGTAAGATTTTGTGTTACTATCGATTAAACTCAGATCAAGTTTTTTCCTAGAAATATTTTCTAAATTTAGTGACTTGAGGTTCTTCTTTTTTGATGATTTTTTCGTACTATTTATGGGTTCGCAACATACATTTTTTAATTTTGTTAAGATAGTTTGCTGTTCACTAGTCTGTTTTTTTAAAGTGCTGTTTTCCATGATTAAATTATCTATTTCGTTACGAGCGGTGTTTAATTGCGTTCTTAATTGTTCAATTTCTAAATTGAGTTTTTCAAATTCTTCATAAGTTAAACTATCCGACATTAGTGGTAGACTCTTTGACATAAAATCTGACTTGCTTGATTCGAAAGAAGAACTCGGTGAGGTTATTGTAGTTTTATGTCTTCGTACAGTTATATTACTAAATTCCATTTTTATATATTCCACTTACTTGGTTAGGAACGAAAATAAAAAGTATCAAGGTTTCTCATAAATTACAAAAAGTTGAATTTGATGAGATTCGTACTTGCGTCAATCGGTACACAAAAAGAGTTTATATATTATATTCAACCAATGGCCAGACGCACAACCGATATCAAATTCAAATTTATATATATACTTTAACTTCTATAAATCGTAAGTTGAACTTGTCGTTATTTATTTGTGACTTTCAATAGTAACGTTTTATTTTTGCACTAAATGAAGGTAGGTATATAGGTGTCATGAGCACTTTAAAATTATTTACCACTATTTTATCACTTAAATGGTCTTATTATGGTTATTGAACACACACAATAGTGTCTACAGTTTGTTTGTAATAGGTAGACATAGGTATTTATTTAAAGACGACTTCTACACTTATTATGATGCTATTTCGAGCAGATCTAGTTATTTATAGTTATATGTAAGTTTTATCACTCATTAAAATGTTCACTAATAGTTCGACGATTTAGGAACTAGATTTTCGCAATTTTTCACTCAGAAGCGGTAAATTAAGTTTTTAAATAATAAATCAAATCAAATCAATCAATCAAATCAAGCAACGTATTGTGCTCCAATATTTACTTGTTGCTTGACAACGGTGACAATATTGTTCAATCATAATCGACACCTATCACGTGGCGCTGTCGTCGCACATGGTACATGAAAATTATATAAATTAACAAAAATCTTATTGTGCAAATTGAAATAATTTTATCAAATTAGTGTATTGTCATCGGTCCTCGATAAATCTACAAAGTTTGAACGAAATCTGGCCGTTTAAAGTGGGTCAAAATCGCGCCCAAAGGAGTCGGTTACAAACATACAAACAAACATACAAACATACAGGTGAAGCTAATATAAAGCGTGTAATGAAACGCATTAATTTCTTTGTTTTATTGAATAAATTAAAAGCAGATAAAAGTTTAGTATTGAGTGTGACCCCCTCTTGCTGAAATCACGGCTTGCATTCGTCTGGGCATGCTAGCGAGTATATCTTTTATGGTTTCTTGGGGAATACGTTCCCACTCCGCGGTAATCACATTCTTTAGCTCTCTGATGGTCTGCGGAGCCGGCTGCACTGATCTCACTCGTCACTTCAGAACGTCCCAGACATGCTCTGTGGGATTGAGGTCCGGACTTCTAGCTGGCCAGTCCATACGACGAATTCCGACTTCTAGCATATACGCTTCCACATCGCCAGACCGGTGGGCGCGAGCGTTGTCGTCCATAAAAATTGAGTTTTCGCCAAGAACGGTTTAAGCGGGTTGTGCATAAGGAATTAGAACTTCCGTTATGTATCGGTGTCCAGTCAGTGTACCGTTTTTGATGACTGACTCCGTACGATCCATAGAACTTATTCCTGCCCAAAACATAACAGAGCCCCCTCCTTAAGGTGTGATTTCATCAAAACATGCCTCCGCAAAGCGTTCACGTCGTTTACGTAGCACTTGCCGACGTCGGTCTTCACCATGCAGAGATATCCTGGCTTCATCGGAGAACAATACCCTATCCCAGTCTTCATGAGTCCATGACACACAATTTCGAGCGAACCTAAGCCTGGAAACTCGATGTGCACGGAGTAATTTAGAGCCGCATACCGTCGCGATGACTATGTATATTAGCAGCGAGAAGCCTCCTCCTGACCGTCCATAGACTAATTTGCATATTTCTTACTTCTTCGAGTCTGTTCTTGAGGTCCACATAAGAAGATTTGCGATTTCTCAACGCTTGACTAACTAGAAAACAATCATCCCGTGGTTCGGTACATGTCTTTCTGCCAGAACCAGGCCTTCTCTTGACGGAACCGGTCTCTTGATAGCGCTGCCAGGTCCTTTGAACTGTCGACCGACTCACATTTAGTCTCTGTGCCACCAAGCATTGGCTGCAACCTTCTTCAAGTAGCGCAATAATTTTTATCACTTTTATCACTTTATCTACCATTTTCGAGATTGCTAAACAGCAATAACAATACTTTTAAATGTCAAGGAAATCAGATATTTTAATAAAAATTGACAAAAACTTAATTAAAGTCGTTATTAACTATAGGGAATTCGCGCCACAAAATGTAGTTACAAGTTGTATTCTTTGAAAACCAGGCTCAGTCGAAAATTTGAATTTGGAAGGTACTCTTATAAACATTATGGCACTTTTGTAACTGGCCAGTAACATGTTCAAACGATTAAAACTTTTTGGTATTTTTTTTTTTCAGCCAGGAAGAAAATCGAAACCACCCGTTTTTTTTTGCAAATGAGTGTACATAACGAAGACACAACTCATAGAACATAATCTGAATAAGTGAATACGTTGGCCAGTGGGTGATTAACTATAATTCAAAGAAAAATTAATAATCTATTTTAATATGGTACTTAAGGTTATTTATATTTTGGGAGTAGCGAATTTTAATAACAGTACTTGCTCACATGCAAAAATACATATATAATAGTGATGAGTGAGATTAATTTATTTTGTTAAGCTCGTCCATGTCTCTAATAATACGATATTCCGAGTCATCCATTTTTCTTATGTAAATACACCGCCTCTGACCCAGACGTGCTTATATCCCTTCTCTTTTGCTCTAAAGCGCGTTGCTGCATGTAAGGCTTTCTTGGTAGGACTCAAGTGTTCAGTGACGAAAATAGGTGACTTCTCGCCCACAAAGCTAAGATGCGAAGTGTTTAATTTGTCATTAAAGTTTTTCTTCTTATTAAAGTTAATACAAGCAGCCAAAAAAGTATCACGCATTCGTGGGGTGTTGAACTGTACTCCAATGGCTTTAGGTCGCTTGCTGTCAGTATTAAACTTCATGACGCGAGTGCAATTCGATATATTTTCATCTTTAATCTCACAATCTACGACTTTACAAGTTGTTTTACTATTTTCGTTAAATTCTCATCCTTTTTTTGAGGGACACACTGCAATTCAACGTTACTAGAGCGAGCATTCTGTTCCAAAACATTGATCCGTACAGACATATCTCTAATTACAGAAGTCATTCGGCTATTATCGTCTGTCAACTCTTTTACTTTTTGTTTCACCTCTGAATGCTCTCTCAAAATATCATCATACTGCTTACTCATATGTACAACGGATTCTTTTAACTCCTCAATTTCACCTCGCACCGAATTTATTTCCGTGATCAATAGGCTGCGCATTGCCGAAGTAATTTTTTCCAATAAGTTATTAGATTGTGTTTCAATGGCTTCTTGAATAATAGCACGAACACCATGTTCGGTTAACGATTGAGAATCAGGTGGAGACTGTAAAGCTTGCCTTTTATTGGGGTGGACGATCACATTCGGATTGAAACGGACAGGTGTGTTATCATTTTTCTGTCCCTTGGAAGTTGTTGAACTGCAGAGGGGACATATCCAAGATGACTGTTCAAATGATGATTCTAAAAACAGGCAGTCATAATGAAAAGCCTTCGTGCATACTCCACACTGAAGATGTTTTTCATTTTTATCACTAGTTGTACAACATCCCCAGATAAAATCCGATTGCTCCATAATTTCAAGTAAAAATCCCTACTAATATTATAAATGCGAAAGTAACTCTGTCTGTCTGTCTGTCTGTCTGTTACGTTTTTACGCCTAAACTGGTAAACTGATTTTGATGAAATTTGGTACACATATAGTCAAGAGTCTGAGGAAGGACATAGGCTACCTTTTACTGCGATAACCGACATATACGCGGGCTGAGCCGCGGGCCAAAGCTAGTATATTATAATTCAAGATATGTGCACACTAATAAAGTGTTCGATACAAATTTACAACTCTGTATTTTAATTCCAAACAATACAGGGGCACAGCAACAAATGCCAACCATTCTGTACTGTCGACCGATCGCTCGGCCAAAAGGTCGTAAGTGCCGTGAAATACGCGTCGCTTACGCGTTTTACTCAAATATCAAGACACTTCGATTTGCGAGTAGAATGTTGGTGTATCTAAAATGTTTTTTACTTTCTGAGTTTTAATTAGAATGAAATATAGGTCCCTTAGAATAGATCTAGGATTATTATTTTTTTACACTCACAGAGAAAATTGCAGATGCACTATAGTTTCCACTCACTCACTGCACTTTTACTGTAATTTGGACACTTTTTATCAATTTAAATAGTAGGAGCAAAAGGACAACGTCCATCCATTACGGTACTTTTACGGTACTGTACTTCTAGTTTATCCCTTAGTCACGTGAGATGAATAGGGGTGGTGACACTCTGTATCTTAATCCGTCACCACACAGATTTATTTATTTAATATTATTTATTTTAGATTTAGATAAATAATAATAAAAAAAATGAAATTCCTTGAAATTCAAATATTTCTTTGTAGCATTTTATTTTACATGCAAACTATAGTCGTTTAATATAAATCAGAGCAATTGTATTGAAGTCCAAACGTAATCGCACACTTATCAGAGCCGAACGCGTCGAACGAGCCGAACGAAACGAATTTTAGAATTATTTATATGAAATCTCATGAAACCTCGCACACTTACCCGCATCGAATCGTCCGCATCTAGAAGAACCCCAGAAATCCTAGACGAATTCGGATGACGTCATAAGATTCGGCGCGGATTATGCGGTCCTCTCGATCAATGTGCTCGTATTCTATAAGTTGCGTATGACAGATCAACGCACGAGTACTATTTCTTGAAATGATTTCTTCGACGCGGTCGATGCTTTGGGCGCGGTCCATTCTTCTATTGCGGATAAGTGTGCGAGGCCTCCTTGACTTCGATTTTTTCGACGCGTTCGGCTCCGATAAGTGTGCGTTCAACATAATTATCCTTACAAGGTTTTTTAAAACAATTTTTTCCAAAAGTTTACAAAATATTATATATTTTTTTATTTAGAATCCAAGAGGCAATACAACACCACGATTACTGCCATTTTAGGTTGGTCTTTTATGCGAGAGTAGAACCGCCCCGGTCACGTCAGCCCCTATGTGCTGAAATCAGCGTGGCGTAGAGCCTCGTGACTCTTAAGTAGACAGCCCCGAATCTACGATTATTTCGAACCGCGGCAAAACGTTGATACTGGCGCTATGCTGCGAAAACGGCCAATATGTTGCATTTTTGTGATACCACTACGTTTTGCGTTCATAAATCTCTTAATATGTGTTCAAAGACTAACTGGGCGAATGGAAATAAAAAAGTTTGTTTTTCAAACATGTTATATTAAGATTCCATTACTTGATAAAAACCTATGAGATAGTAGGAAAAGAGGCTTCATTTGTTCGATATTTCGGAATCTTGTATCAAGGATTCGGCACCCCCATGAAACTGCCACCCGGGGCAAATGCCCCGGCTTGCCTCCCCATAGATCCGGGGCTAGTTGTAGATGATTAGATGAATAAAAGGAATATGCATACTTGTTTGCATCCATATGCTTTCTGATTTATATTTTTTTACATGATTTTAGTGCTGGTACTAATAAACTTTCCTATCAACTCTAGATTGAATGTAACAGTATATTTTTGACCGTTTTTTTCTTTTACATTTGAACTTACTTAAATCGTTTTATTGAAGGAGTAACTTATGGCGTGGCTCCAAAAGCATATAAGTCCTTCTCTATAGACCAATCCATATCTATACCGAAATTAATCTAAATTGGTTCAGCGGTTTGACCATGAAAGTGTAACATACAGAGTTACTATCAAATTTATGATATTTATTTATTTATTTATTTATTTATTTTATACTTATTGCACATGTTGTACAAAGGCGGACTTAATGCCATAAGGCATTCTCTGCCAGTCAACCTTCAGGTGTTGCAAAAATGTGATGCGGTAGGTGCAGAGAGAAAAAAAAAATACCATTAATAGGAATAGGTATGTAAATAAGATTACCCTACTTAAATATTTTTTTAAAATACATACATATATACATATACGAGATATACCTAAATACACATACATATACACTACTACTCTAAATATATAAAACTACATATACATACGTACATACAATATAATAAATATATACACGGGTACTATCGTTGTAGCTGTACTGCCAATTCGCTTTGAAGCAATTCGCGCACTTTCCTTTTAAAACTAATGCGATTTGTGGACATTCTGATTTCGGTAGGGAGCGTGTTCCATAGTAGGACCGACTGCACAAAAAAGGAGGAGTTGATAAAGTTGGAGGTGTGAGAGGGGCACAGAAGAAGTAAGTTGTTGGACGACCGGAGGCTTCGGTCGTGATTGGAGCATAAGAAACGGAAATGAGGTTCAAGGTATTCAGGTAAAGATGGGGAGTTGAGGAGAGAAAAGAGTGTAGTCAGAGCCCGTAAATTGCGGCGCTGACGAATAGGGAGCCATTGCAGCTGGGAACGTAAAGTAGACACATGATCATACTTGCGAAGATTGAAAACGAATCGAATGCAGTTATTGAGAAGGCGGTCTAGTTTATTGAGGAGGTCTGCATTCAGGTCGAAATAACACATATCACCATAATCGATCAAAGGAATTATCAAGGATTGCACGAGCGTGGCCTTGGTTTTAATGGGAAGAAAGTTCTTAAGGCGATATAGAGCTCGGAGACATGATGTAACCTTTTGACTGACGTGGGTAACTTGTGCCCGCCAATCAAGTGTTGAGTCTATATGTAGTCCCAGGTTCTTCACAACTGCGCTCAGAGGTATATTGACGCTGTTATACACGACTGGTGGAATGACAGCCATTTCCAACCTACCTGTTGATTTTGTTAACTGCGTTGGCGATGTCTTCTACCCTTGACTGCGTGTACAATTGTAAATCGTCGGCGTACAGGTGATACGAACACTGAAGGTATTGGGTTACGAGATTAATAAATATTGAGAATAATAAGGGAGATAATATACCGCCTTGAGGGACGCCACTGCGAAGATCACTCCAACCAGATGACCGGTCGTCAATGTGAATACACTGTTGACGTCCCTGAAAATAGGAGGAGAACCATTCCAGAGCTTCTGAGGAGACCATGAGATAGGAGAGGATAGCTAATAGGACGTCGTGACAAACGGTATTAAAAGCATTCGAGAAGTCAATCAAAGCCAGGACTGTGACTTTGGTGTCCTCCATACCCTGCCTCATATCGCCAGTCACCTTGAGGAGTGCGGTGGTTGTGCTGTGACCGGGTCTGAACCCAGATTGTAAAGGACTGAGGAGATTCTGCTGATAAACATACTGTGAGAGCTGCCTGTGAACACAAACCTCCAGTACTTTTGAAAGAAAGGGAAGTATAGAGATAGGGCGAAAGTGTTCAGGAAGTGAAGGGTTGGGTATTTTGGGTAATGGGATGATGAAGGCCTTACGCCAGAGTGAAGGAAAGGTTTCTGAATCGAGTGAAAAGTTAATGATGTGGCATATAGCTGGAAGAATGTGATCGAGGATAGCAACAATCATGCGGCGGCTGATGCCGTCGCATCCCACAGCATTGGAACGAATGGATAGGATAATCTTTTTGATGTCCTCAGAAGACACCGGAGAAAAGTTGAAGGATACAGTATGAGCATGGGTTAGACTAGCTAAGTAACTCAATGTTTGAGTCTTAGTTTGATGATCCATCTGTGGTGTAGTTGTGAAATGACGGTTTATGTCATCTAAGCCAACCGTCGTCTTTAACTCAGGGCGTTGTTTTTTGCCAATGCTAAAAGAAAGAAAGTTCTAAGAAATTTCCACATGCTAGAAGTTGGACAGGATTCTATACTTTGAATTATATGATATTGGTAACGTTAATTCAATAGAAACATGAATTTATTGACTAACAAGATTGAAGACTCAGATTGCAATATTTAATTCTAATATTATGCACAGTCTCTCAGTAATCTGCCGTTTTAGAGGTTCATAAAGGCGATCTTGAACTCTCTTGTCTGTAGAATATTGAGTTAGCATCCGTTACATAAATTATCCCGGATATGTTAGCGTTCGCTCCGAATATAACAAGGATGAACTCGAGCGTGTTGGAACTAATTTCTATGCTCTGCTCAGTTTAAGATCATACGGTTATATGTAGAATTAAATTTAATTGATTAAATCCTTCATGCACAAACATATAAATTGTGCAATGACGTACTTGATGGTTCAGGTATTTTCTCACAGTCTAATTTAAGGTGGTTTATTAATATTCATGTTAATAAAACCTCACTGACGATAAATAACGAACTGTTACATCCCTATTTACTATGTCACATCACTATTTATTAAAGTAAAATGCTGATTTGCAATTATTGCTGGTTTAGCTAAATACGATATTAAAAATCAGCAATAATTATGCTATAAATACGCAAGACTTTCCGAAATTCGTTCAGTTGGATGTTCTTTAGCTAAACTGCTCCCCAGCTACGGACCTGGTTCTTGCCTGCCGGCTGGCTATCAGTGAAAGCTAAGGATACACTCCGGGTCTACTCTGCCCTTCGCTAGGGCTATCCGCGCTGTTATAATCCAAGTCGCGTATAAGTTTTAAGTTTAAGTAGAAATTCTGTATCCGAACTTGTGTGAGTAAAACTTTCAGTTAATAAATAGTTGTCGTAATTTCAGTGCTGTGTTTTTTTATAAGTGCTGAATAGGATAATCTAACAGAACGAACTGTTGTCATCATATCATAAACCCTAGACAAGACCTTACTTTTTAAAATACTTCTTTATATATATTTTTTGGGGAAAACCATGAGCAGCAGTGTGACTAGCCATGTTCAAGTTCAAATATAGCACCAAAAATGTACCCTTAATATAGATCTGTTTTGACCTTAAACTATTGTCCGTGTGGTGAGGGAATAAGAATACAGAGTTTACCCCTATTCATCCCGCAGGTGTCGTAAAAGGCGACTAAAGGCCAAACTACGCAAGACAACATCAATACAGAGAAAAAAAGAGAGAAGGAAAACTTCAAACCAGACCCATAGCAACTCGCTGGCCAGCATGGTATAGTAGACCAAAACTTCATTACTAAGGATAGGCCTGTGTCCAGCACTGGACTGTCAAAGGCTGTTGATGATTGATCTTTTTTACTTCACTTGAAATGATGATTTTGACACTGGTGGCAAGTCTCAATGGGAACCAGTAACTACGGAGGAGATATTACAGTGAAAAGTGTGTGCGGAAACACAGGTGCACTTTCCGTTTCCTTACTCTCAGAACTCTAGAAGAGGTCTGCTACCGCTCTTCGACACTATAATAATAATATTCAGTTTTTCCACGGAGCGACTGGCATCGGACCTCCGCAACTCTAAGGAAGAATTGAAATTCAAAGATTGAACTAGTTGTCATTATAGTTGTCAACAAAAAAAAAAAAAAAAAAAAAAAAAAAAAAATAACGATTGCCATAGATGTTCATGACAACCGGGACCGACGGCTTTACGCGCTCTCCGAGGTACGGGCGTGAATCACCGCAAAACTTCCAAACTCCGGGCTGCTACTAGGAAATTCCTTAGAAAAACCCAAAAACACTTTTTGGCCCGACCCGCGATTTGAACCCGAGACCTCTTTATTAGCAGTCGCATACGCTAACCACTAGACCAACGAGGCAGTTTGTACAATGGGTATTAAACAACTGATATTAATCGATATATACTTTCCTTGCAAATACATAAATATTCCACATAGAAAACACCTAAACTTTGAAATAACAATCTTTGTTCAGACCTGGGCATCGAATACGAGACTTCGAGCACATCAGACACACACGCCACCATAATGCCACCGAGGCACTCAAATGTACCTTGTATGTCAGTTTAAGCTGTCTATGAAATACTCTGTGTAATGTGTTTTGGATGACAATACTATAATTTCATAACTAAGAACGCGACGGAGCCAAGGTGACACCAAAACTTTTAGTAGCAACCAAATAATCTCGGTGTTACCAGTGTGGTTAAAATCCTTGAGTCTGGTTACAATTGTGTTTTTTATGAGTCATTGAAACAATGATCTCATATAAACCCCAGTAAGAACTTTGTAATACTTTTTATTTCGTATCGGTTTTCAAGGGCGTTTTTTAATTTACTTTAATTTGATGTTAATTTGTAGGCAGTTTTTATATTTACAGACGCATCCATGATAAGAGTTCATTCTTCTGTAGAAATATTTAATTAAAATATAATCTAGAGCCATTGTATCAACAATTGTATAAGATTTCATTTCCTCTTTCTTATCTGAGAGGTTTAAGTGTAGCTTTAATGTTGTTTAAAATAAAAAAAAGATAATAAAAACCAAATAGCTACTGACATAATGGCACGAAATGGCGTTGTTGATACAATATTTTCATGTTTGTGAAATGTTTGCTATGGAATGGTGGGTTACCTATTCAATTTATTTTATTTTATATACACGTAAATTCTAACCATTAGAAAAAGCCGATATTATATTTTTGTGCATAAATTTTGTGTAATATCCATAGTACAATAACATTTTAACAAAACTTTTGACCTTTTAAATATGTTTTAGTGATATAAAAAACACGTGATTAGTGAGCATTTATTGCACATACTATGTCATAGATAGTTAAACTCAATATTAGATTCCAATAGCTTTTTGATACTGAAAATACCTATTCTAAGTGGTGGCTGTTCGGGAAGACAGATATGATAACACCAAAAAGATTTCTTAGCAGAACTAAAAAAATCTAAATCCTTAGTGATTTTGTATGTCTAGCGTTACTTTTAACATTCTTTACATATTGCTACTGTTAGAATCATAGATTTTAGTAAGGGTCTCAAACAACACGTACATGTTTGTAAAAACAGACGTCAGTAATACGCAAAGAAACATCCTTCAAAAAACTTCCAAAATTACACAGATCCTTTGAAACAGATTCTTTTGGAGCTCGTAATGAAATTCTTCCGTCGAAGAAAATTAATCGTTTTTCACGTACTTTTTACTGACCTTGCCTTTGTCGACTGAAAACATTCGTCGTGGCATTTCAATATCTAAGCATAAATGTATCGATGAACGCAGTTATTGTGAAGAGATTTTATGGCAAATTACGTTTATGCTGAAGATTTTTTGCAAGGAAATAGGTAGCTAAATAATTATGCCCAGCCATAATTGAGCATGTGCAAAATCCAGGAGCAGTATGGCCCCCGGAGGTCGAGAGTCTGAGGGTAGTACTGCACCGGTCGGCAGGCCCATTCGTGCTGAAATCAGCGTGGGGCTACTAATTATAAAATAAAGTAATTGTGATTTAAAACACAACAAAAACTTATTTTTGTTGTAGATCGTAAATGCGCCCAACTTCCTTGAAATTATTCTACAATGTTATTTTGCCAAATGAATCTACTCTAAATAAAAATGAAAAACAATGAAAAAATAATCTTAAACTACTGTTTATTTTCCTTTATCATAGGTTTAGATTCTTCAACGTCTTCTTCTTGTGGTAGATCATTCCATTCCGCCTTCTCGCAAGTACCAAATATCACATATACTAGATTCGTGACGAGGTACAGTCCAGCTGCTAAAAAGAATACTTGCCTCCACAGATATTGATCTTTCTGTAAAGATATAACACGGCTTGTAATTTATAAGTCCAGTAAATATAATTAAGCATAATAAAGTAAAGTATATCCGCTCTGAGAAAGACTTTTTGATCATGATTCAAAATATAGTTGGAGTGATGGTAAATAAACATTTCGGACATCTGACATGGAATAGCATCTTTTGCTAAGAGTATGGGTAGTATTGTTCTATGGGTACTAGATATCTAAGTACTAGCTAACATATTAGCGAGAATAGAGATGTAGACAGAGAAAGGTTATATCGAAACAACTGTCTTTTTAACAATCAACACTTACCACATCAGTTAGTATAAATCCAATTACTATAGGTGCTAATGAAGCACCCATATTCGATATAAAGTTGCTAATACTCATCATGGTACCCGCATAATTCGGTGCTATGTCTATATGGTTAATCTGAAATTTATTACCATATTTATTAATATTAAGGTATGTGGCAGAAATTCTTAAACATTTTTGTTAAGTGTAAGACTTCCAAATAAAGATAAAAACTTCAAAATTAACTTTACATTTTTAACACTAAATACGAAAAAAAAAAACAATAAAAGTAATACCTACATGGAATCCACAGTGAGAAGATATTTTGAATATACATATTACAATTAAAATCGTTTCCACAACATAAATATCATTAGGTGCATACGCCAAAACTATCAATCCAATGCCAGCTGGAATATTACCTGTAAATATGTTTATTTATTATGTTATGGTGTAGATTTGTAACATTTAAAAAAAAAATACGAAATTTGAGATCTAATTAAAAAATACGAACCTAAAGAATTTGCAATTTTCCTAGTATTTGTAACGCTTGTTATATTATTTACAATCAACCAATCAGTGAACCAACTAAAGAAGAAGTTGGAGAACCACATCACGAAGAAAGGCAAAGCTGTCAACATTCCATTCTATAAAATAATAAAAGTGAATTAAGACAATCTTGTTTATAAAGAAATAAATATACGTTTGGTTTTACGCAAAATTAGGTATAATTTTAGTTACCGCTTTAATATTAACGCCCATTATATTATTCATATATGCTGGTACTTCTGAATACAAAACCAGTTGGCCCCAGGTTTGACCAACATGTGCAACAATGATAGCCCATACTCCTCGATGTGTAAGGATTTTCGACCAAGGTACCGGAACTTTCTAAAAAGATATATTATCAAGTCAATTATATGCACTGCGAATAACACAATATTTTTTAGAACTATCATGTATATTCTTACCTTTTTACCTTGACTGGAACCCAAATCACTTTCAATGTATTCTCTCTCAGCAGCAGAAATCTTTTTGTGTTGAGCCGGGGTATCATATACGAAAAGAATTACCATGACAGCCATGAGTCCAGATACTACACCATAAAATCTAAAGATACCAGGCCAACCCATAGATGAAGCTGATATGAAACCTGTCAGTGGTAGACCAAATACAGTCCCTAAAGCTTGACCTGTAACAATATTACTTCAACGGTATAAATAAATTTCACAACATGGTGTTACCTATTTTGTATATATTAAATCGCTTACCTCCATAGACATAGGCACTTAACCTTCCTCTTTCATGCAGAGGTGCCCATTTTCCAAGAGTAGTATGAAGTCCAGGCAAAATACATGCTTGACTAAGTCCTTGTGCTAGTCGGCATGCTACCGTGCAGTACCAACCACCCTACAATCAACAAAAATTACTGTATAATTTACAAGTGAAAGATTCATTTTTATTGTTTGATATCAAACGAAACTTGATTTGTAGGAACCCACATTTTTTCCATGCTTATTCAAAAAATATTTTTTTCTATAGAAGTATATTCAGCTTCTGCTAGATCAAAAATTAGACGTTAGAAATATAAATAATTAATGTGACTTACGTAATATGTTGCAGTAGGCAATAAAATAGAGATCACAGAATTCACTATTAAAGCTCCAGTTAACAGATACTTGGCTCCAAATCTATGAGCTAATTGTCCAGCTGGTAGTTGAAGCATCATATAACCCCAGAAAAATGAAGCTATTACCGTTTCTTGTACTTTTTTAGTCCAACCAAATTTTGGATACTAGAATAAAATTTTATAGTAATAAGAACTATTAAGAGAAACTGTAAAATTACAATATTTTGTCACGTTACGTACTACTGCTATATGATGGGTAACTGTTAATACAAAACATCTAACTTTTACAATTTTTTGTCATTATTAAGAATCGGAACCCCATCAACAACATTGATACTGTTTACTATTTTTTTTGTTTTTTTTGATCACCTTTGTCTCTTGATATATATTCATAACACAAGAAATTTCAAGTTTAACATCTGGTTTGAAAAAAACTATCTTTCTTAAAATCACAACTTTTACATGTACCTAAAATTTGACACGAACTTAACGTAACGTTTATCACAGTGAACTATATCCATATCGGTATTAAATACTTACTGGTGGAATCAATAGCATTGCATTTAAGAATCCTTGAGTCTCAAATTCTCTGGTTGCATTTTCACCTTTGAATTCAGTAGTGTTAAATTGTTCTCTACTGTCATCAGTCATAGCTACCAGAGCTACACCCATGCATGATCTCATGCTGTATCCTATAGTCAATACGAAAAATAAGATGATACATTGCTGGTGCCGGACGCCCCATACAACACCACCTGTATTAAATAAAACAAAATATTCTCCATTACTACTAACATATTTAATGAAGACAAGAACATATTCTCATAACAGATAATATTCACACAGTTGCAAGTTAAAGCAT
The DNA here is from genome assembly GCA_932526445.1 of Phragmatobia fuliginosa. NCBI lineage: Eukaryota > Metazoa > Arthropoda > Insecta > Lepidoptera > Erebidae > Phragmatobia > Phragmatobia fuliginosa. The sequence goes on along the minus strand of OW052067.1, from coordinate 837,129 downwards.
ACGAATAAAGCTGAACGCTGCTATTTATCATAATTTAAATTTTTCGTATTCTGACACACAATATCATCTAGTCCCTAAGCAGAGCTAGTATCTACTATGGGTAATATTAAAATTTTATCATATTTTTTCTACATTTAAGGCTACTAAAGTGACTCTTCTGCCTGATGGAAAGCCTGATTAGAATTCAAGGGTGCGGTCACCATTCTCATTGTGAGTGCATAAAATGTAGCATGGTAACACTCACCGTGCAGCCTACTGAGATGTTTCTGCATCATTCTCCCCCCCCCCCCTTGGGTAGTCGGGAGATGAAAGAATGATATTTTAAATGTTTTTATTATTTTTTATTTACACTTCACACAATTACTAGTTTCTACAGAATCATATTAAAATAACTAATTCTTTTATATACTAAAACGTAAATTCCTACAACACATTAAAACAATCACAAAGTAGAAGTATTAAGAAACTTTGATTGATATAAAAAGTTTAAAATCATTTTGTATTAATGTGCACTCACCTTTGAACTTCTCAATATCATCAGAAACTTCTTTCTTATCTACCATGTTGCTGTCAATAAATAGCTTATTACTACTGTTTTATCCTGTATCCAATAGTGGTTGTGTACTTTGTTATAAACACTGTTACAACACAAATGATTGTCTTTGATTATGTTCATAAGATGGCATTTATTTTCATAATAAATAACGTCATTAGATGCACCTATTCACAGATAAAAGTAATTTCACTAAACAAATTCGTCTATAAAGCTACGATACATAATAGTCTTAGGCACTAAAATTACAACAGCTAAATATTTGTTGTGCAGTGTTTAAAGAAACTTCTGAACTGAAGTATTTAATCTCACAGTCTCACTCACCAGAAGTTCGTATATATTTAAGGAAATATGCTGATAACGATTTAAGTATATGCATTGTCATAGATCCTATCATTGTGCAAATATTGGCCATTAAAATACTTAAAACTTCTTAAAACTAAAAAGGCTTTATAACACATGCTATCTGTCCTTTCGGACGACACTTTTCTGATAAGTTAAGTCAAACTTATTACTCAAGTAAACTAACACAACAACAATTACAAAAAGCCGCACACAGCTAGAAACTTGTTATATACAAATATTGAGAATACGTTTATAAATAAAAAGGTACTAACACTAGCACTTGCACTTGCGTAAAAACTTTCTCAAGGTCAAGTTTATGTTTTATTTGGTTTTTCTTTTATTTTCGAAGGGAAACTGAACTTGTACTAACTATTCAATATCTTAATTTTTTTTGTAAATTGTGCCACGGCCTCCTGGTCTAGTTTGTTATGTCTTATTTCCACGTGGTCCTCCTCGTAGACCCCAGCTAGAGGTTTCAGGATAACTTCACAAGGTCTACGGCCTGCCAGAGTGATCTTCCGCGCCCCTTCTCACTACAGGCGGATCACTGTCTTACTTACTTACACTTACTGGCCTGTCAGAGGGTGGTAACCCCGACGAGTGCCCGTCAGCCAGCGACAAGTCAGGTGTTTGGGGATGGTGCTGTAGGGATTGCAAAGGAGACGAATCTCGCGGCAGGCCATGCCTGTCTGGTGGACGAAGATGGTAAGGCGCGAACTCGCGCAGGTGGCGAACTTGTGAGCCATCGGAACGCACGAACAGGTTGGAGCTGAGGCGTCGCGTCTCACAACATCGTCCATCTTGGTACAGCATTGACACCATTGTTCGACATCGTGATGTAAGCCGCGTCATCAGCATACAGCGTAGGTTGACGCCGTCGGTGACGGGGATGTCGTCCGTGTACCAAGAGTAGCACACAGGGGACAGGCAACTTCCATACGGCACACCGGCACACATGGGTCGCTCTCTGGAAAGGGCGCTTTCAACCGCCACTTGAATACGTCTGTCATAAGGAAGTGTGGCCACAATCTTTTCTACTCTACGAAGAGTAGTAGGTGTGGACAGCTTGTTGTGCTTAGACTGCAACGACCCGTTCACGTTTATAGCGCACAACCGCGATATGTAGCAGTTCCCCTAACCAGTTGGTAAGTCGTGGAGTGTTCGGCACGAAATCCGAAATGTTCGTCGCGTCGCAGAAGGTGTGACGTCGTGTGCTGCACACGACGTCACACCTTCAGCAACGCGTAGTAGCAGACCTTCAGTAGTAGTTTCTTGAACAACTTCGACGTCGTCAAAGGAAAGGACAATAGCTTCTCGGTAAAAGAATATTCTTTCCCGGTTTGGGCAGCATGATGACTCTGCCAAGTCGTCATGTGGTGGGAAAGTGTCAAGTGTGGAGTCGTTATCCGTCAGCGTTGCGATTGATAGTGGTAGTAGGTGATGCAAAACTTCGTTAGGTACCTGATCGGGACTAGGCGCTTTACGGAGAGGCATTCGGCGAATCATCCGCTAGATTTAACCAGGGGAGATGATGACGAGATCCTCGGTTGGGTTATTGGCTGCTCGAAGTATAACTCGAGCTTCTTCTCGAGCTCTGCTACATGCTGCTCATTATGGATAGTATTTGGTAGGAACTGCACTTCCAGAAGGTCGGCGAACATCTCCGAGGACGAAAGCCTCTTTACGGTAACGTTGGGTTCCATCGCTGGCCATTATGGGCCTAATTGGAGCTGATTTCCCTTAAAGTAGGCGGCGCCAAATGTTTGTATGATCTTCAAATATTTGTTTCGGAGTTTGGGTGTTCCTATGTACAATATGTAGGTTATGACAAAAAAAGTTTACATATGTATTAATATCCGTTGTCTTGTTCCCATAGCACAAGCTCTGCTTAGCTTGGGACTAGATGATGTTGTGTGTCAGATGTCCAAAATATTATTATTATTTATTTATCTTAAATTCATTTGAATTCATTTCAAATTCTATGTACAACTTTCCTACCAATTTTTATGTGTATATATATGTAGTAACTTTACCATAACATGTAATATAATTTGATCAATCTCATACCAATAAAATTCAAATTTCAATTTCAATGTCACCTTAATCGGTAATTTTGAAAACAATATCGCCAATCTTGATTGAAATTTTAATTGACCGGCTATCGTGTCAATTCAACAGAAGTTAGTTATGTCACGGACCGTGTTAGTGTCGTTCAACAGATTACTATTTATCGCGAAGAAAACTTCAAAATAGTCAATCGTTTAAAATATAAAAGGCTAACAACTAATAATTGTAAAAACATTCATCAGAGACTTGCTTGCAAAGTTTTAATCTCTAATTACACTACATATTTGGCTGTACGTGATTTTCATCAAGTACAAGGAAACGGTATCCCGTTTCCTTTTATGAAGTGCCTAACTTCACGAGGGAGAAAAGGGCTCCAATTATAAAATCTTGAGGCGATAAATTGATTAAGCTTTGTTTAAAGTGTCAGTATGTAAGATAGAGATATTTTATTTTATTATATTTGGTTCAAGCAAATTGTAAGTAAAAATTGCAAGTACATATGTAAATATTTACAGAAACACCCATAATACTATTATTTTATTATACGTCAAACATTGTGTATTACTACTAAACATGCTATATTCTGTACTCATACTTTGATTTAAACCACATAAAACGTGATACAATTTCCAAACTGAGAAAATCATAATGTAAAAACGATAACAAGTTCAATTTTGGCGCAATATTGAGCTGTCAAAAGATTCAAGAGTAGCGAATGCTTGCGGCATTTGGTAATTTTAATTTCAATTAGTTTCCTAACTTGTCACGTTATTTCAAACAAATGTGGCGCGAGTATCGCTTTTAATAGGACCAATCGTTGAAATTTCAATGCCTATTGATCCAAATCAAAAAGAGAAAGCTTAGAATAGATTAATTTACTTGAAAATGAATACAGAACTTAGGTTGTTCCGTGGTGACTCCCACATTCAACGAACGAGCTATACGCAGTAACTACTAACCCTGTATCGAGATAGAGAAATTCTCGTGCCGATTAGCACATATACAATGTCCCAACATCAGCCGTTGGGCAGTGGCCCACCAGACACGATCACCTCGCCTGGTCGGAGGATCCTCCCTTTGAGATGGAGGAACATGAAACACGTTCCTCCACAGTTCAAATATGCCATAAAATAAAGCTTTCTTACTATATTTCATTATATTGGAGACAAAGTAAATAAAAAGACCATGAGTTGTAAAATATATTTCCGAACTATTTTAAAAGTCTTTAATTTGAAATCAATTTAGTTAATTCTTCTTTAGCGAACTCTTCACCATCGGCACGTTTTCTTCTACATCTCCTTTTTGTGGTAGATCGTTCCATTCCGCTTTCTCACCAGTTCCAAATATAACGTAGACTAGGTTTGTGATGAAATAAAGTCCTGCCGCCAAGAAAAACACTTTTCTCCACAAGTATTTGTCTCCCTGTAAAGCATAGAAAAATTGTAAATTATTTAACAAATTAATATTTCGGATATCTTACACACAACGCTGTCTATGTCAACTTATATTGTGGGTACTAGAGCACCGATATAAATACATAGATATACCTTTTAAAAAAATCATACATATTAACTAACTTTTACCCGTAATTCCACCCATATGTATGTATATCGGTTAACGCTAAGGAATGTCCTAGATCTTTCTTAAGAATCAAAGTATCTCTATGCGAAAATTCGAAATCGTTGCAGCAGTTTAGGAGTAGCGTAACAGACAGATAGCCAGAGCTACTTCTAAATGTATAATTATGGATGGATGTTTGTATGAAAGAAAATCATGAACTCATTTATTTATTTATTTTTTTTTTTTTTTTTTATATTTAAGCCTGCCAAAGTGACTCTACTCTGCCTGATGGAAAGCATGAGTAGAATCCAGGAGTAGGGGTCACCATGCTTATTGTGAGGGTAGGCAATGTAGCATGGTGACCCCTACCATGGCAGCTTGGTTAGATTATTCTGCATCATTCTCCCGGCCTTCGAAGAGCGGGAGAATGATGCAGAATGATTGGGCCTCCGGTCTCACACTCACCAACGAAATACGACAGCAAGAATGCTGTCATTATTAGGATGGTCTTCTGTGTGAGGGTAGTACTGGCCGGGTCGAGCCGGCCCATTCGTGCTGAAATCAGCGTGGCTCTACTACCTACGTACCTACATAAAACCAAAGTAGATGCGTGTTCAAAAACTTTATAAATCAAAGGTAGTCAATCAGAAGTAAATTAAAAACATGTCGTCTCTAAGGCCTTTTCAATTATCAAAGAAGAAAATATGAGAAAATATGAAAATAATTAAAATAATTATTAAAGCGGTTTCCTTAACGAAGTTTCTCGCTTCTGAAAACGATTTGTAAACAAATTTGACAGAAGTTAATTAAAAGAAGTCTTAATAATTTAAAATGTACTCACTACGTCGGTCAAAATAAATCCAATCACTATTGGTGAGAATGAAGAACCAATATTGGACACAAAATTGCTAATGCTCATCAATGTCCCCGCATAGTTCGGTGATATATCTATATGGTTTACCTAGAAGTTAGTTAAAAAAATATGTTCGAATATAGTTTGTCATGTAACAGGAGTTTAGTTCTCCCGTGGTGCACGAAATTAGAAATAAATTAGAATGCTAAGATAAGGGTTTACAAGGATCTTTTTAGTTTTAGTTAGATTTTACAATACAATGGTCTAGTTCACGAGCACGGTAGAGTGAGGTCCTAGAAAGTTCCGGTCGGTGATGCTTTCAGATCAAGGAGACACTTATCTTGCGAAGCTCAGCAGCAGAAAAAAGGTGATCTTGAAGCGGCGTTCTTGAAGCGGCTATATAAGCGGCGCTGCTTATATAGCCACACGATGGGCGTTATGAACCCTGCGCGTCGGACGCTGCTAGCGGGGCAGAGTGGTGGGGCAGTGTGGCCAGGTTTTTTATTTTTTTTAAGGATAAATTAGTTAATTAGTTAATCGGTTTGATTCCAGCACACCGCCCCGTCGCTTAGAAAACTCCGGTGGGCTGATAGCCCGAGGGGGTTTCCACACGTATAATAACCAAAGGTACATACGAGGAAGTCTGAAAGTAGCACCATTGATCGAAGAGATACGAATATTATAATGGTAAAGATATTATGAAGAAGAATAAGAAAAAGAAGGATGACGAAAACGTGGCGAGAATAATATTTGGTATGAAAGTTGTAGGATACAAGAGAAGACGAAGACCAAAGAAAATGTGGACGAATTGTGTGGAAGATATGGCTACGAAGGTAGTTAACAGTGAAATTACAAGTGGTACATAGGTCTCTTATATACATACTTACTTATTACGTTAATTATATACGGCAAAATACGGACCTTTAACCCGTGAGAAGGCAAGCTTCAGTCTGCTACACGGGCAGACGCGTGTGAGCAAATTGCTCACACTATTTTATGTTCTTATATTTGTACTTTAATAGTACTTATTATGGATATAAAAGCATAAAACAAGATTTAATAAGAAGGAAAATAGAAATCTCAAATCAAGAAATCTCATTAAAACTATGAGACGTATATACAACTTCTAAAACAAATATCAAAGCAACTTATTTTTCTCTCAAATACGTACAAACTTATTACGTTGGTATGACTAAAATTAGAGACGGCAAAATACGGACCTTTAACACGACTTTGTTAGATATAAAGGAAACATAATGGGGAAGTATGAATGTTAGTACGTATCCATCGAAAATGGCAATAAATGTACATACAGATTAGCTGCAAAAGTATGAACTTACTTGAAATCCACAATGAGTTGATATTTTGAACGCACAAGTTAAAATCAAAATTGCTTCTACAACATAGATGTTATGAGGTGCATATGCTAGTGCTATTAATCCAAGACTAGCTGGAATATTACCTGTAAACATTTGAGAATGGGTTAAATAAAATTTTACTCGACCATATCATTCCATTTATTTACGGTCAAAATATTACCTAGTGAATTAGCTATTTTTCTCGTGTTAGTAACACTTATATTTTTATGGATCATCCAGTCAGTGAACCAACTGAAGAAAAAGTTGGAAAACCACATTACCAAAAACGGTAGAGCAGTCAGCAATCCATTCTGTTAATCACATTTGAAAGATACATAAGTATAAATATAACATGATCAAAAATATTTTTATGTTTAAGTGAGTATTTCGTTACCGCTTTGATGTTAACTCCCATGATTTTATCCATGTACGCGGGTACTTCTGAATACAAAGTCAGCTGTCCCCATGCTTGGCCAATATGCGCAATAATAATAGCGTAAAGGCCTGGGTGACGTAGTATCTTCAACCAGGGTACCGGCATTTTCTAGAAAAGTGCAAAACAATTTATGTGCATTGTGTCATTTTTAACTGTTGTATTTTTATTATACGTATTTATTTTTACCTTTTTACCCTCACTTGTTCCTAAGTCATCTTCAATATATTTTTTCTCAATATCTGATATTTTAATATGTTTTGCTGGAGTATCATACACAAAAAACCATACTAGCACTGCTATTATTGCAGATAATATACCATAAAATCGAAATATACCAGGCCATCCAAGTGGCGATGCTGATATGAAACCAGTTAATGGCAGCCCTAAGACAGTTCCTAAAGCTTGACCTGAAATATTTAAAACCACTTTTTATAAAATGTTTTCAGCTTGAACATATTGATTTGAAGAAGCGTTTTGCTTACCTCCATAGACGAAAGCAGACAATCTTGACCTTTCATGTAATGGGGCCCATTTCCCAAGAGAAGTGTGAAGTCCAGGGACAATACAAGCTTGGCTAAGCCCTTGTGCCACTCTGCATACAATTGTAAAGTACCAACCTCCCTGAAATGAAACGAACACACCAAAGTACCTTAAAAAAAGTAAAATCAAAGTAAGAGTAATGTTATAGAAAACCATTCGAATACACATTATTTAAAGCTGACACAAAGTTAGTGGAGCGCACATAAAATGACTTCAATAATTTTTTTCGCGTTGGAATTCTCCTGGTTAAAGACAATTCCAAACGACTTGTAAAGTCTCTTGAATTTCGGAAGAGTTCTCTATCAATTTAGGGTTCCGAAGTTCATGACTCAGCACCTTTATAGTTTCGTCATATCCGTCCATCCGTCCGTCCTCGACTTACCGTAGAAACGGTTGATGCTAACTCGACTTTTGATCTTCAAAGAGTTTTTTTTTAATTTTATTAGTGCTTTGTGGTTCTAACGGAGTTAGTTTACGACTCAAAAATATGATAACACTTTTTATAACATTTTGAGCACCTCACTTTGACAGTCACTTTCTAGTGACTGTCAAAGATGTATTTTATAATGGTAATAGCAGTTAGTCTTCTATGTATTAAATAAACAAATGAATACTTCAACACTTACGTAATAAGTAGCAGTAGGCAATAGAATTGAGACCACGGCGTTGACCGTCATAGCACCAGTCAACAGGTACCTAGCTCCAAACCTGTGGGCTAACTGTCCAGCTGGCAACTGAAGTAGCATATACCCCCAAAAGAATGAGGCTATAACTCTGTCTTGTATATTTTTGTTCCAATTGAATTTTGGGTACTAAAATAAAATAATGAGGTACTTGAATAATCGGTTTACTAATAAAAATTTGCAAATAATTTTGTTTGGTGTAGAAATTTGATCAGACAAGAAAAATACAATTAACTTCACAACAACAAATAATGAGACTTTATATTTACTTAATTTGGAGAGTTATTAGTTAAATACAAAATAAAAAAATTAAAAAATTGTGCTGCACCAGAATCCCTACCCCCGTCAAGGAAGTTAGGCCTCTAAGTAATTTCACACATTTTGCAAAAGGCGTAAAAAATATCCTTTTTTTTCACTTTACATCTCAAATACATTTTACAAAACCTTCTCTATTCTAATTCAATTCACACATGGTTTCCTGTTTACTAGACACATTCTTTTAATTTACGATGTGATAACATGAATACTTACGCAGAAACCTGACGTTTATAATTAAATAATAAGAGGCTGTCTTATCGAACGAAGACTCTCCAAGGTAAATGAAAAATATATGTAGGTATACACTCATTCATATAAAACATACTTTTAGATATATTAATGTCTGGCAAGTTTTTTGATTAGATTGCAAATACAATAATTTTTCAATAAAAAATAAAAAAATGTGCGACACAAGAGACACAAATAATTCTTTACTCCTGAATTTTAGAATTGAAATTGGGCTCCGGTAATAACTCCCTCGTAGGTACTCCTACAGAAAAAACTTTACACCGGTTTTCTGACATATCTTGTATATCTTCAGTGAAGTCTGGTTATTTGTGTTGAAGAATGGCGTTTTCATTTTGAAAACGGTACGGTTTGCTATCGTATAGACTAGGTATATTCCTTTCCTATTAACTGAACTTACTTACTATAAATTACGGATTTACTGTTACATTATTCTGATAGACACTGCATTGCAACTTGGAAACTCACCTTTTTTTTTAAATCTTCTTGTTAATATTTATTTTTTCAAATTAAAATTAAGTAAAGCTGAATTAAGTTTATGCTTAATAACATTTATTTACTTACTGGTGGAACTAACATCAAAGAACTAAGTAATCCTTCAGGTTTAAATTCTTCATTTGATTTTCCTATCTGGATTGGGTACAAGCTGCTTTCATTATTGTTATAATCTGTCATGGCTACCAGCGATACTCCTATGCATGACCTCATGCTGTAGGCTATGGTTAACACCCAGAACAATACGAAACATTGTTGGTGTCTGCAGCCCCATCCAGGATCTGTAGCAATTTTATTTTACCTAAAGAATGAGTAACTAAACAAGAAACCTAGAACTAGTGTATCTGTTTATAAAATATATCAATTTATTGATTTTATACGCCAAGTAACATGTATGTATCAAGTTTAAAACATAAATTACTGGATTTTATATAAGGCTCAAAGTAAACTAGACTTATATTGAACTTGAAAATAATATAATTGCTAAATTGTTAAAGTAGTTTTTAATTATAATACAGACCTTTAATTTCACTGCTGTGAATATTGCTGGTAACCTTCTTTCTATTAACCATGTTACTTCAAATGTTAATTACCTAATGAAAGTTTTAAAACGATTCACAGACAACCGGATTATTTCCTTTTTTTTCGTTTTTTTTATTACAGTAGAAGAATCTCTTCAGATTCGTTGTACATATTACTACTATTGAATTACACTAAGGTACAAATTTACATGCACCTAACACACAACTATTTTAATGTTAAATATATGTTAAAATGTGATGGCTTTTATCGCTAGAACAAACAATTTTAACACTCTATCATGCTTGTATGTTTAATTAATAACGATTGCATAAAGATTAAATAGATTACAATGCACAATTTTATATCAATAATACACCAAAACACTACTTACTACTACAGAAATGACGAACTAATACAAACTTCTATTGAAATGACTATTCATTTACCCGATATAAGAAAACAAAGTTTTACTTTTAAGTGATCACAAGAAACAATGGTACCTTATATCTTGGTGACAATATAACTCAATAGAAACGCGTAAATGTATATATTTGGTCTCATTTCTAAATATAGTTATCAAGATATTGTCACACTGTAATTATATTGTGCAATTCTCCTTCATAAGTTGCAGTGAATATAACATTCTACACAAAATTTCCTTTTTCTATTAAATCTGTCACGTTGCTTGGTTGGTTGTCTGTCTAACTAATATTTAATAATCTAACTGCCGATCAAGACGCTTCGGGTTTGATTTCCAAGTAGTGCTAAAAGTGTTGTTAGATTTTCTTACATGCAATTCTTGATTTTTGGCACAAAATATGAAATAAATGAAATAATAACATTAACCTAAAGGAACGGAAAACGGAAAACTTATAATAATTATCAATTATTTTTCTTTGTTTAAAGATGTTCTTCTTCATCGTTTCCTATTTGGTCCATCCGTGATCTAAACAAACACAACTCCGGAAACTTGGAAGAACATGTCACTCAAAATATAATATATTTGTGGCTAAACACAGGAAATAAAAGTTTACTTTTTTATAAGTCATATCCTAATGATAAGATAACTTTTTTGACAGAAAGCGTGTGTATTTAAACTAGACAAGGTATTATTGAAAAAACTGTGCCATAATTATTGGGCATTAACCGTCTAGTACTTCAGACTATAAACTATTGTGACGTAAGTAGTACGGATTTAGTCAGTTCGAGCCCCTTAAAACTACGTCATAATTGACATGACGTGGTATCCTGGAGTTTCCATTATACGAGGTAGTTAGCACGTGTCGTTAAAATAAATAAAATGGTAGCGTTTGTTATCTGTATTTACATAAATATACTTTAAGCAAACTAGTTCAACAGTTGTCTTTACATAAGAAGTCATATTAAAATAAACAGCATACAATCTCAGTGATGCAGTACCAAGATATCACTTGTATTATGATTATTTTCACAAATATTACATTAGCATAAGCAATCATTGCCACCTATTTTGTGTGATGATGTAACCGTTTAATTATTTTATCCCTCTCTTAAAGATAGATATATATTATACGCATCTCTTTTTTAAGAAATATAAAATTGTTTTTTAAGGTACTAGAATGACCAGTTTTTCATTACGTATACTTAAAATATTTTGTTTGGTAAAATTTTAGAGTTAAAATAATGTATTAAATATTTTAGTAAAAGCTAAATAAGTGTGTAGTAATCCGTGTCAATGTACTTAGCATCCGTTATTAATTATTGCATAGTATGTATAAAGTTCAATGACCAAATGCACACACGCACAGACACGTTACACGGAGTTATAGTATTTAAGTCAGTACATATTATTAATAAAAAGAGTTGGTATTACAATCTAGTGTTGATCACTTGTCTCCCCGCCCTACTAGGACATCCGTCGTACGTGTAGCCATATGTACCGACGTCGGGTGTAGCCTAAGTAGTAACTTAGGCTACACCCACTAACGAAGAACCCACAATGGTGACCCCGACGCTCACCCGACGTTCAACCGACACGCTCAACCGACCTGATATCCAACCGCCGATGTTCAACCGACGTGATGCTCAACCGACGTGATTTTCAACCGACATAGTCTTCAACGGACATGATGTTCAACCGACGCGATTTTCTCCAGCGCATCATCATGCAAGAAAATTGCCAATGATGCCTGAGGTACCAACCGACACGCTCCAACCAACTCCACGACAACCAGTGTCAACAACAAGAGCAAGTGAATCATCAAGATATGCAAGATAACAGCATCATCGAGAGGAACGACGAGACCCGGGAAGCTTTCAGTCAGTGCAAGAATGGTTTAAAACAAGCCATCGCTCTGAACCCCCCCGCACCCGACCCCCCTCTCTGGATCGCAAAACGCGGTATCAGACGCGTCATCACGAGTTTAACAAATTGACCCTGATAAGATCGACTGGAATGAGTTCGCAGCGCAACAAATGGCTGATCCCGAATTGATGAAATTTTACGAAACGACAGATTGAAATGGAAGAAAATTAGTTTAAACGACAGTCAATTACTGTATTGTAAAGTATCAACCGGTGAAGTGCGACCGTGTGTACCGATCATATTTCGTAAACAAATATTCAGTACATTACATGACGTCACTCACCCAGGAATCAGAACTACCAGGAAGTTAATTCAAAAACATTACTTTGGCCTAGCATGAATCAGGATGTAAATCGTTGGGTTAAGGAATGTATATCCTGTCAAAAATCGACATGAGCACATGCAATTATGTGTTTGTCAGGACAGATGCTGTGAAAAAGCCATTGGTTTCCATACGACGGTACGTACAAAGTATTGGAACGTCATAAAAAATATTTCAAAATACAATTGCCTAATCGCATCACAGTTGTTTCTATCGATCGCTTAAAGCCAGCGTTTATAGTACAAGATGTCGATGAACCTCAAAACGCACAGACTGCAGAAAATCCACAAGGCAAAAATGCGACAACAGCTGACGGACACACGACGCCACCGTACGCGACCAAGTCCGGCAGAGTCAGCAAACCAGTAGTCCGATTTTGTATTTAATATTTCATCATTTTGTTTAGGTAAATGTTTGTAAGATTTTTTTTACAAGTTACTTTAACCTACATTTATTGTAATTTTTTAATTGTAATTTTTTTTATTTTTTCTGTTATTGTTTTTCATTGTATTCGTTTATTCTTGTTATCAAAAGGTCACCAAATATTTTATTGGTAATTTTATTGTTTTTTCTATAATTAATTGTGCCAATTAATTTTCAAGGGGGAGAGTATTGTAGTAATCCGTGTCAATGTACTTAGCATCCGTTATTAATTATTGCATTGTATGTATAAAGTTCAATGACCAAATGCACACACGCACAGACACGTTACACGGAGTTATAGTATTTAAGTCAGTACATATTATTAATAAAAAGAGTTGGTATTACAATCTAGTGTTGATCACTTGTCTCCCCGCCCTACTAGGACATCCGTCGTACGTGTAGCCATATGTACCGACGTCGGGTGTAGCCTAAGTAGTAACTTAGGCTACACCCACTAACGAAGAACCCACAAGTGAAACAATAGCTGTACAATGGACTGTCTTTTCGTTGCTTGAATCCCTTACTTAATCACTTAGAATTTGAAATTAAATATTTATAATTCAATCTGAAACTAGAAGTCAAATAATCCCATCTTCAATCCAAATTAATTTAACAATTGACAAGTGGACAATTTTGAAATTAGCAAATTTTAGAACAAAAGTTTCCAGACAATGTAAATCTGAAATGTAAATGAAAACAACGATTTCAAATAATTTTATTTGAAATCGTTGTTTAGAAATTATAGTTTACCTTTGAGTTTGTGTCATTTTGCTTGACCTCTTTCCTTTCTGTCGCTCTTCGGAAAGTACGTATTATTTGGAATTATATTATTTCAAAAAACATCATCACATTCAAAAAATTACATCAGTTACATAACTAAATTGTGATAATCTGTTGGATATTTTCTTTACATATAGCTTCTGTATCATTGGACCTCCAACGAAATATGACAGCCCGAACGCTGTCCTTTTAGATAGGTCTGTGTGAGTAGTTACTACCGGAGATCGTTTTTTGTTTTTGGGTTCCGAAGTTTATGTCTCGGAACCCTTTAGATTCGTCATGTCCGTCTGTCCGTCCATCCGTCCGGCCTCGACTTACGGTCCACACGGTAAGTGCTAGAAAGATGAAACTTTGCATGAATATGTGTTGTAGTTACGTCGACAAAGTGCTACAATAAAATAATAAAAAATAATTTTTTTTGGGTTAAAAAAATCATCTCCACTTTACGTGTAGGGGAGGCCCTACACGTAAACAAATTTTAATTTTAACGATTTTATGATTTAGGTATCCGCTTGCGAGATACTTTTAAAGCCACTTTTTTGTAAAAATAGGGCGTCTCCCCCCCTCTTAAGCTAAACGACTGGCTCAAAAAATCGTGATCGTGGTCCATATAACTTTGAAGAAAAACTATAACGAATAAGATGACCTTGTTAGTTCAGGAGTTATAGAGGCAGAGGCTTAACTTGTAAAATGCGCTCACTTCGAAAACGTCATACAAAATTAACGCATTAATACGTAAACATTGTATACGATTTTAAATTCACGTACCATTATTATGCTCATAGCCGAGTGAAGCGCTCATAGCCGAGTGGCCTTAGGTGATTGGAAACAATCACCGAGGGTAAGCAACTACGGCGCGGTCGGACCTAGATGGGTGACCGTATGTGGCATGATATGTTATGAGCGTTTCCGTGATTCGGAGGTCACGTTAAGCAGTCGGTCCCGGTTGTTGTCATAAGGTAACAGTCGTGAAGCTTAGTTGGAGGCCTTCGGGCGGCTTAAAAACATCCAACGGTAAGATTACGTAGCCACAACGTGTCTTGCCAGTCTCCAACCCGCACTCGGCCAGCGTGGGGACGTAAGGCCTTAACCCTCTCTTGAGAGGAGACCCGAGCCCAGCAGTGGGACGTTATGGGTTGTTGATGATGTACCATTATGGGTTACTGAGAAACCCTTCTGTGCGTGGCCTGACACGCACTTGGCCGATTTTTTCGGAAGACGGTCCCTATTTCATTTCATCCATAAATTGTTTTATCATTAAATTCATTACGACGACGACTTGAAAACTTGACTTTAATTACTTGACATTGGCAGGAATAGCTTACATTCGGCTGGTTGCCATTTCATTAAAAGATGAAGAAGAATAAGTATTTACTGCCCCGGTTGGGCCAGCTCATTCGTGCTGTAATCAGCGTGGCACCACCACATTTGGAATCGGAATTCTTAAAATGTTTAATAGGTAGTACAGTTACGCTGAATTCAGCATAAATAGGTCGATTCGACCGGGGTGGTACTATCCTAACAATAAAGACCAACCTTAATATTACTGTATATAAATTTATCTTACTACATTAGTGAGTGTGAAACAGAGGACCAAAGATGCAGAAACATCTCACAAAGCTGCCATAATATGGATCACCATACTGTATTTGTGCTTATAACGAAGATATAACCCTAACTCTTGGATTTTGTTCATTCTTTCTTATCAGGCTGAATAGAGGCACATTGACAAACTTAAATATAAAAAGAAATACACTAAACAGCTATCAACTACAATACAGTACCTTTTAAATGTATTTATTGATTTATGGGAACGTTAACAATCATAATGTAGTTTAACCTGAAATTTTATCACAATACAACAAAGTTATTTCTATCAACAACCCATAATGTCCGACTGCTGGGCCATACGTCTCAACGCTGGCCGAGTGCGGTTATTCGCTTCACATATATGTTCATTATTGTTTATTTAATATTACGTAAAGAAAGAAAAGGAGGCAATCGACCTAAAACGGAAAAATAAACATTTTGAAAAATACATCAAATACTATTTTAAATTAATCTTTAATATTGTACATTATTCACAGTAACTTATGAATTCAGGACTAAACAGAAAATAATATAGTGCAATAGAAATAATACACGAGAAGTCGAAGGTAATTAATTATTGATTGCCCTAATTCTTCTAGAAGACTTCGTTAATTATTTATCTTTGTTGATTTCTATTTTACTTTTTAGATTCTTGTTCTTTTTTAGTTTCGTCACTT
This sequence comes from Phragmatobia fuliginosa, assembly GCA_932526445.1. Lineage (NCBI taxonomy): Eukaryota > Metazoa > Arthropoda > Insecta > Lepidoptera > Erebidae > Phragmatobia > Phragmatobia fuliginosa. Next base: position 821,017 of record OW052067.1, on the reverse strand, counting down.
TTTATATCTCTTGTATATTCTATCAAGCTCAGCACTTTCTCTTCTGAATCTGTAAAAAATATAATATAATTTACGATTTCGGCAAACCTATAATTTTAAAAAAAAAAGTGTTTTAATACAGGTTATTGCAAGAAGCTTTCTGTAATACTGTTTAATGTTTCTGTTATCTGTGTATTGTTAACCGAATCAGTATCAAAAATACCTTCTTTAGAAATGAATGTTCAACAGTCCGTTTATACAGGATATAATCACTGCGAAAAGAAAGAAAACTTGAAAAACCCGTCAGCATCAGCGTGCCAAAATCTTTTTTTTTTAAGGAAAAGCCTATGTCGAACACTGAGCAGTTTCGGGCTGTTGATGTGACGTGTGATGTTTCCAGCTTTGTTCGTTAGATTAATTTTTATTTTACTCTTAACTTTCTCCTAGGAACGTTAATTAAATCGGCTATCACCAGTCCCCAACCACTAATTCTCTTATAGATATTAAAAAAAATACTAATATTATAAAAATAACTTTGAAAGTGTTTGATATTTATATTCTGTCTTGTAAACAAGTTTTTGACATATCTCTTTGTACCAAGTAACTCCATGCTAAATACTATATCTATAAAGAAAATAACATTGAAAGTATCTAGAGATCCACTATGGACGTGCATATATATAACCAATTAAACTATGCATAGAAACTTTGCTGCATTGCAAGTTCGTGGGGCACGTCCAAACCGCACTACATCTCATGCTCGAATATAGCACAGATGAACTACCATTTGAACAGTTTGCATCATCGATAACCGAAACGAGATGCAAGCGTTGAAATTTAGTGTTCTGTTCAAGATCGGTGACACAGAAATTGCTAACTATTAACATTTCGGAATGACAGAACTGTATACTATTACAAAAAACCAACTTATTGTAAAAGTTTTTATTGTCAAACTTATTTCTACTTACTATCTGTGGAAGTTTATTCATCAAACGGAGTTAAAATATGTTATGAGATCCACACGTAATTTTTTTTTATTACTAACTAATACGGAGTCTGAGTGTTTTCTATGTATAAATGTATGTATTTACAAAAAAATTATGTTTACGTATTTATATCAGTTGTTTAGTACCCATAATACTAACTTTGCTTAGTTTAGGACTAGATGACGTTGTGTGTAAGATGTCCGAAATATTTATTTTACCCCACTTCCAATAGCAGTAGATGTATGTTTTAATATTCTACTCTAAGCACATAAACTACTGAACCGATTTTGATCGCAAGGAAATGAAATAAATATAGATTAGTAAGAATTCCCCAGGTCGTACAAATTATATTTTATTTATCAAAAGCTTTTATGTGGTGGGGTTATAGTTTTTCCAATCGCGATTCTTGAAAATTAGAAAACAATCCACATATGCAAACTATGTTAGTGATTATATGTTAGTTGCGGTATTACGAGTAGGCACAGTAAAGATATTCATAGGATATTGTTTTCGATAAAATAATTACCTCGCTCTTCGTCGCCGTAAAAGTTCCAGGGCTGAACTTCTGATTTTGCAAAGATAACAAATATTGCATTAGAAATAAACTGTATCGCTGTGAAAATGATGAATACTATCTGCCATTGACCCTGATTTTTCTGAAAACAAAATTGAAAATTGGATTATTATTATTAAGGGAAATTAGAAAAAAATATAGTGACATATTTTTTAACGTTATTTAGAGCTAAACAAAACACGGTACACAGAAGAAGATATTACGTATTTGTGAAACATGTGATTAACACGTAAACACGAGATTAACAGCATTAAAAGTTTAAAAGTGTAATTTATCCACGTGTTGATATATTCTACAGATTGCATCAAGTTCCTAGTAACTTTAAGTATATTTCTCCATTCTGGCCTCGTTGGTCTAACATTTAGCGTATGCAATTGCCAATCAAGAGGTTTTGGGTTTGATTACTGGGTAAGGTAAATAAGTGTTGGTGGACTTTTCTTACAAGAATTCTACACTAAGATTGTAAACCTGAAGACTTTGTTTGTATGATCTCACTAATTTCAACTAAAAAGTTTTCTGTTTGTTTGTATGTTTGTAACCGACTCCTTTGGGCGCGATTTTGACCCACTTTAATCGGCCAGATTTCGTTCAAACTTTGAAGATTTATCGAGGACCGATGACAATATACTTATTTAAAAAAAAAAAACAAAAAAAAAGTTTAAATAAATTAGTATTTTTCAGTCTCGATAAAAAAAAATCTACTTTTTAGTTTAAAAGCGTGGTTGTTTAGATTTTTGGAACTATTATTTTTTAATTTTATCGCGAATAAGCCCCGTTTACGAAAAAACATCGCGAAAGTCTAAAAACACTTATAGAAATGTTTAGTTCACAACAACTGTTGACTTAAATCACTTCTCTCAACATACTATAAGCTATCAAGAATTAAAGGAGAAAGGGAGAGAGTACTATAACAGATTTTCCAGAATATACAAAATCACTCTCAAAAACTCTTAACAAAATGTTGCTATATAACAGCTTTTAAACAGTTACAAAAAAAATATTCCTCCATAATATTCATATGTCTATCCCGGTTAGGTGCCATAAATTGTACAGTGTTTCTATTTCAATTCAACTTATGAGATCCCAAAGATTTAAATCTATTTGGGTGAATAAAGAAGCGCTGGGAAAATGAATTACTCTTAGATATCCATTTATAAGAAATTATAATTTTGCTACATTATATCTATCAGGTATGTGAATATATACACTTCCGTACAATTGATTAAAAATATTGTAATATCATCAAATTAAATAAAAAATCAGTAACAATCAAATATGCATGCAAATATTTGAGGTATGCAAAACGATGTCATTTATTTAACTCTTGTCATAAGTTCTTGCACAAAAGCGCGTTGATTTTGTTTAAGTTTAAAATCACGTAGAAAAAATGATATTCTTGCAATAATTTATTAAATATTTGTAATAAAAATTATATTTGTAACAAACTTCTTATAGCGGGTATTGCTTAATCATTGGAAAACCATCATTTGACAGTGTTGAGTTTTACGACTCACAATAACTCTAAAAATCTTTGATGGATGAAAGTTTGAAGGCTTACCACGTCTGTAACAATGCTCGCCACGACCACAGGTACAAGTAAACCCGTTAAATTTCCGAACATATTCCCTAAGGCCATCATTGACCCAGCAAAGTTTGGAGCCAAGTCGATTTGGTTTACCTGAAACAAATTGTCTCTATAATTTTGTAAGATATTGGAAGTCTGATCTGTGGATGATTTAGAACAGACTTTCCCGTTGGAAGTTTAATTACACAGAATAGGTTGGAAAGGGCAGAGGTTGGAATATAAAAAAGCAACATAAAAACTACTAAAGCTAACAGCAAAAATCGGCTAAGTGCGTGTCAGGCCACGTACAGGAAAGGGTTTCTTAGTCACCCACAATGGTACGTGGATTACATAATTGTTATGTTTACGTATTAATGCGTTAATTTTGGACGACGTTTTCCAAGTATAGCCTTTATAAATTAAGCCTGTAGAGGCTCCTGAACTAACAAAGTCATCTAATTCGTTATAGTTTTCCTTTAAAGTTCATTATATGGAACACCATCACGATTTAGAGGGGGGACGCCCTGTTTTTACAAAAAAATGCGTGAAAGTGGAATTTCTCACAAACGAATATCTAAATCAAAAAACCTTTATTGTTTTTAAAAGACCTTTATAATGATACCCTAACCAATGGGGTAGCCTGGAGAAAAAAAATCCTGCCAAACAATGATTTTATTTCGGTACCACCCCTACACGTAAAATCATTTTTCATAATGGAGTTGGAAGTTATGAACAAATAGTAGTCAAAACTTACCGTAAATCCAACGTTTATTCCAGAGTGTGTTGCCATTGCTAAAATCAACAAGCTCACTGCTAGAAGTGTATTCTTCGTGAAACTGAATGACAAAAGGAATAGTCCTGATACTGCCATTCCTGTAATAAAATGTATACTTTAGTTGACTTTGGCATTTAGATAAACTTAATCAATTTTTTGAAAATTAATGACTTTTTTGGATTCCATCTAGTATAAGCATTGTTTCAGTACAGTAGCGTATTTACGAGTATAACAACTAAAATTTATATTGTTAAATCAAAGGTATAATAATATAATAATAGACTTGCGGAGAAACGGGCATCAATTCCTTCAAACATAAGGGAGATATTTTCAGATCTCCAGGCGACGTAATCATGCCTGGCGGACTAAGGCTCAACAGAGATTTGATCTCGTGATACTACAGAAGCAGGAGGAAGTCACCACAGACAGACAGGGCATTTCTATAAAGCTGTTCGTTTGTGAAAAGTGTAGGCAAATACGAATCCCATTTAAACCCTATTTATACCAGGTACATGAGCATCTACCGTTTATCTGAAACAGTTATTCTTCATTGCAATCACCTTTTTAGATTTTGTTTTGAGTCTCCTATGAAGGCAATCTTTAGTATCTAACTCATATCTTGCTTCCATGTAATATATTACGAGTAAGTAAATAATTAAATGATGTCACATCAAAATGTGAATTCTAAAGAGTCACCTATAGTATTTCCCATCCGTCTGATGTTGACCACCTTCATAATATTCCTGTTGCTTATGAAGTCGGCTAAGTTGCCAAATATGATCGACATCACATACATTGCCAGGTATGGCAAAGATGAGTAGACGCCAGTCTGTAAACAGTTCAGACAGTAGCGAACAACTAAACATTAGATTTGTTATAGTTTTGAAAAAAAATGTAAAAGTAGTCATTTTTAAATTCACACAAACATCTTTTGTAATCGTTACGTGTAAATGCAGACCTGAAACGTCCAATATCAGTATTTCTACATAATATTGATCATCAATCATCATCATCAACATTTAACAGTCCACTGCTGGACATAGGCCTCTCCTTGAAAAGGAGGTACTGACTGGCCCGACGGGTTGGTATAGGGTTGGTTTCAAGTTTTCCTTCTCTTTGCATTGATGTTGTCTTGCGTAGTTTATCCCTTAGTTGCCTTTTACGACACCTGCTGGACATAGGCCTCTCCAATTACACGCCACTTGGTTCGATCCTCGGCTTCTCGAATCCAGCTTCTGCCAGCCGTCTTACGCAAATCATCTCTGCTTATTTACAATTAATTAATTTATATCATAATTAATTCAACAACTAAGACGAATCTTTGAAATCTCACAAACAGAAAGTACAAATCACTTCAGATCAACCCTTTATATATTAATAGGATCTTCAAATTGTGATCATGGAAGCCGACAGTAGGCAGTAAGACAAATTGTTTTCAAGTAAATAATTCAAATATAGCTAGAATAAATTTTGTCTAACAGCAATAGGTACGCATCAGGTGAAATATAATCATATTCAAACATTCTTTTGATAGCGACAATATTTGTTTGCTGCTTGGCGTAGGACCTTCAAAGAAAATCTGCGTCATGGAATTTTGTATCCCGAAATAGATATGAGCAACAATAGGAACGGTAATAGATGACATTGAATTTAGAATATTATAAACTGTATCTTTTGATTTACAAAATTCAATTTATGAGTTCCAAACAGTATTTAAAAATAAAAGGCTTGACAAAAATAAATCTTCTGGAAATATATCATGTGGTCTACGTACTTGAAAACATTACATTAGACTAACAAATTGTTCACGCGAGTAACATATCTAGGAATCATGTTTAAAATCTAAGTTCAACCTATGATGTGACCAGTTGTCAATAAATATTTGCACCAGACGCACGTTCGTTTAACTAAAAATCCTGCCAAAGTGAAAACCCACCTTATCGCCGTGATCACAAATAAAAAATCTAAAATACTGCAAACTTTTTGTTTAACATTAAAAAAAAAAACATTTTCTAAAATTTTAACAAATGATATTTGAAATGTACCTATCACTTTTTTCTAATACTTTTATTAATAACTCTTAACACTTCTCCTTTAATATTGGAAGCAAATCTTGATAATAAATAAATTTAACTTTCTTCTGAATGTGGTATAAAAATCAATATTGACATACCCGTAGATAATATACCATACATAGTATACATGTGTACATAGTATGTACTGAAACATGAATTATCGATTAAATTTAGAACATTCTTACTTGAACCTATCTTTTCTTTAATTTTATTATCTTGAAGATAATTCAAGAAGTCTGTTGAAAGCAAGGTAAACAGTATAAGTTCCATTTTTAGTCCATCATTATCATCAACTCATCGCAGTCATCTGGTGTCTAAATGCACACCATTTGATTCGAACCTCGATTTAGTTGAATAAATAAAACTTTTATCCCGTATATGTTAAAACTTACCTTTTTTAATTTGACACCAAGAACATTCCCCATGTACAAAGGTATTTCAGCCATAATAAGTAAAGTAGCAGCACTACTGCCCGCCTGTGTGATAAAAATCCCCCAAACAGATGGGCATTTCAACATCTGTTTCCAAGGAGTTTTTCGTCTCTGTCGATATTATAAAGAAATTGTTGTTACGTACTTATCTGAACATTAAAATAAAAAAAGATTTAACGCCTGTGTTACCTTCCTTTTAAAGAATCTATTGACACCACATTTACTAAATTTGGTGTAGTATTTTAGGTGCTATGGTGTAACTTAATATAAACATACATGGAATGCCAAAAGTATAAATTTTATTTTTGGTTTGGATGTGTGTCTTTGAATAAAAAGCCTTGAGTAGCATACAAAATAATGTGAATCATGTTGGTGACGTTTTCAATTAATTTGTTAAATATAAAAATATATTATATATGTATTATGTCTGATATATTAAAAAATAATTTCTTCTCCTACAAATTATAATATTAATAAAATAAATCAAATTTTTCGTAGTTCTAATTATTTAAGGATCATTACACAATACTGTAGAGAATCTTTTCGTATGCCAAACGGAACATGTATTACCTTTGGTATCATATCAGCGTTGCAACCCTCCATTATATAAACAAGCTCCTCAGTGGTAATTTTTGGATGCTCATGAGGTAATGCCGCTCCAAAATAACCGAATAGACTGCATACTATCAAACTCAGTGATCCGAATAGCCAAAAGGATACTGGCCATCCAAATATTGGGTTATCTGCCAGAAATCCTGATATTTGAAATGCGATGATTGTACCTATTTGAGAACCTGGTGAAAATCACTTAGATGTATAAATATCACATTTTAAATAAACATTGACGTAGAGAATAATACTTTAGAGACCCTTGAAATTAAAGACAACAATTGAAATTAATTAACTGTTCATAATAACTTTAAGTATCGTTATAAATGTTTTTTCTTCATATAGGGCTGCTAAACTGACTCACACTAATGAATTTCGAACTAAGCATTAGCATACATAATAATATACATGCTATGTCGCAGGGGAAACATACATGAAACGAACACATAGAGCACCGTGGCGACAGCTTAAACCACTAGGCCATAAGTACTTTATCAAAATTTACTAACCAGTATAGGCATAAGTGGTGAGTCTTGCTCTTTCTCTCAGTGGCGTCCATTTGGCTAGCATAGTATGCATACTTGGATAAAAGGCAGCTTGTGTCATACCTTGTAAAAGACGACAAATTGACGTGCCTATCCATCCTCCCTAAAAAAACTGTACTCAATTTTACAAGAAACAAAGGCATTTAAAAATAATAAGGCCTATGTCCAACCGTAGACTACGATAGGTTGATGATGATCGAACATAAAAGCTGAAAGAGTCTAGGACTAACGCAAAAGAAAATTTATATTAAGTGTAGGATGGAAATGGAAAGACCGGGTAGGTAAATAGTGAATAAAAGAAATCAATTCCATCAAGTAAGACATTTGCATGTGAAAAATATAAGCTACAGATTTAAAATTGAGTAGTAAGAAAGAACAAATTACAAAGGCAGGTACTTACCATCAATACAATCCAAGGTGTTGAAATACACAAGACACCATTGACACCCAAGGCGACCATTATAGGTATCTTGCCTCCAAACTTCTGGGCAAACCAACCCATCGGCATTTGCATACTGGTGTATCCCACGAAGAATGAATACATTATTATTTCCTGCGTTGCTTTATTCCAGTCATATGTCTGAAATTCATGTACTTAGAGAATGCTGAAGCAAATCATCTTTTTGCAAATTCAAGTTATTAAGATTACATTCAGATTTTACTAATTTACTTTCAGTTTTATGGCATTATTGTCAGTACAAAATTAAAAGATTGAAATAGGTATTACATAGTCTAAGGAAGCAAGCAGTGAAGAACAACAATGCAAAGAGAAGGAAAACTTGAATCTTAAACCTAACAACCCAGACGGCCAGCATTTGACTCCTTTCTAAGAAGCATTGTATGTCCAACAGTGGTCTATTATGGTTATAGGCTTATAAGTTATTTTTATTTTTTTATTGATTAGTTCGGACAACGTAAATATTAGAAGTCCAAATATTTAGACTCACAAAATAATTTTTCTTTTTACTAATTCTGTTTGTATGTCCATTTTAATACTCGTATCTTTTGTTGCTTTCACAGGAAAATCGCTACATCGATTTCAATAATAATCATCATTTAGATACTATAATATTTGAGAAAGGACACAAGCTCCACTCTGCTACGATAACCGCTATCCACACGGGCAAAATTTAATAGCTTAAAAAATTATAGTTGCATTTAAACTTACACGATGTACGCTCCAAGCGCTGATATTCTGCACTTTGCTGTAACTTTCTCTGTTGTCAATGAAGCTAGTACTAGTGTTTAGTATACTTCTGTTTGTGACACTATCGTATTCATGATCTTTAGTGTTGATCATCGCAACCATAAGGACACTGAGCTGGGATCTCATTGAAAGACCCACGACCAAACAGAGAAATAGCAAGAGGATTTGTAAGTGCCTGACTCCCCATCCCTTTGGAGAGGTATGTATTCTGTATTCTTGCAAAATAAAATGAGAACATTATTTTCATCTTCCTAGCCTTTATAATTCCCAAGATTATTTGAGGTTGGCTATTAGTTCAACCAGTTTTAACAGAATATCCGCTTTCCTAAGGAGCGACTGTCATCTGACCTCCAGAACCAGAAGAGCGTACTGAGTTCGAAGGTTAAACTAGTTTTCAGTATATACTTTCCAATAATGATTGCCATAAACGTTCATCACAACCAGGAACGACAGCTTAATGTGCTCTCCACGCTGTGAAACACCGCTATTTTCCATACTCCAAGACGCTATTAAGATTTTTTTGACAAAAAACTCAACAACGGCCCGATCCAGAATTTAAACCAGTCCTTGTAATTAGTAGTCGCATACGCTAAGCGCTAAACCAACGAGGCAGGCAAATGAGAACATTTAGTCAATTTGATTTTCAAAATCAAATCATCAAAATCAATCATCAGGTATTGTAATTAACATAGGAAACCTTTCAGTTTAAATATTATCTATGAAACTGTGTTTTGCCATCTCAGTAAGACGTACATACAACAAACAAAAATTATGATCAAGAATGTTTTCTAACTAATATAAGTGAATGTTGTGAGCTCACCAAGATTTCTCTCATTTCCAGGAACAGAATCGTATACGACTTTATCAACTGCCATAGTTCCACCCAGTGAATTGAATGCAATTTGTCATTTTAATCTAGTGTCTGCTGTTTGTTAGACAGTTGTTTACAAAATGATATAAGAACAAATCTTGAGAAAACAAATAGATGCAGTCTCATCTGTGTGTCAACTTACTACATTTATTGAAATATTTAAAATACAAGCAACACTAAATTAAAGGACTTTACGTTCTTCTGCTAGAAGTTTACTGATTTAACGTAGTACTGAATTCTAACATGTTTTCTCATTTTTCCTGAGTGCAAATTATCTGAAATTTTTGTTTATTTTTATTAATAGTTCTTAAATATATTATGTTCTCAATTACCCTTCACAAAATTCTAATTTGCCATTCTAAATTAGAATTTTACTGCAGTTAAAGTCACAGTAAAATTCAGTGTAAAGGTCACTCTTGAAAGACACATCACTTTGACATACATATAATTCTTATATAAATATTTGTACTTTCACGAAACGTTTGTATAAGTCAAAGGATATTTCTCCCACTTAGACTAGAACTGCTGCAATGAGCAATAGCTGAGTGCAATTTAATGATGAAAATAGACTGATAAATAAATTGGGTTTGGAAAAGATATTGGCTAGTTTTCCTTGATTTAACTGTAACTGTCAGAACAAGTACATGGTGTAGGTAATACCCAAGTAGACCGGCAGTAAACGACAATAAAATAAACACAATCCTTCATATTTCCTTCGCGCCCATTTGTGCTGAAATTAAATACTAATACTTACTACTAGTTTTTTTCTCTACTCTCTCTTTTTTTCCAATTTCACCATTCTATAAACACTCATCAGATCTAATGTAACTAAAAACATTTTTTGTCCCAGATTTAGAAATAATGAAACCGCCATTTACGCATAGTTTTTCAGACAGCTGGATACCACTCCAAAATCCTTTTTTTTGGAAGTCAGTAGATATGATAAAGTGACTTACAAAATGAAAAACAATATTTTAAAAAAGTTCTTATAATAAAGTACCAAATCATAAAATTAGGTAAGTATTAAACATATTTGCTATATTTGCTAATTCATATTATAATACTACTATTAAAGAGTCTTTGGAAAGAAACATAAAATAACTAAACAACATATTTTGTTACTATTAATAAATAAAGTAAAAGAAAAGTAACATAAACAGCTAACTCACGATAAATCCAAAGTCAATGAAGAATAAATGTCAATTTAAAAATATTTTAATAGACATAACAGGTAACGAGTAAATGGATTGACGACCCGTCAGAGTAAGTACACAGAGTAGGCAGATACCCAGGTAGTAATATAAACACTTTGAAGTGGAATACAAACCTTCAAAAAAAAGTAACCTAGTAGTTATTGATTATCGTCAATCCGACGATAATCCCACTATATCGATATATAACGACTCCTTTCCTTTCAAAGACCGATAAGGAAGAGTCGAAATTTGCACTTCCCTACGGTTACTTCGTTACAGAGCAACAAAAGAATTGTTTTATGCCTTTCCTATAAGACGGTGGCATAACTCGATGTGACATTCATATAGCTGTATATGTTTTAAAATGTACTATGAATTAAAATTGTAAACAAACAATCATAAAGCTAAACCCAAAGATAGACAATGAATTGATAAAATAAAAATAAGATTGACCAAATAATTTTTAAAAATAAATTAATTCCTCTTACATCTATACCGACAGTTGGTAATGCAATGATTCATTTAATTAAGTTGCATCGTTTTAATTTTTTTTTCTGCTTGGTTCATTTCCTTTTCTTTATCATCTTTGTATTCCATTGAATTCATTTCTTTCTCTTCTGAATCTGAAATAACAGAAGAGTTTGATAGATTATTTCAGTGACAGCAAAGGAGCTTTGAATTTAAAGGCAGTTTTAATCTTTTAAATTTATAAGTACCACTAGCTTTTGCCCGCTCCGGCCGCTTTATATGAGTCACTGTTGCAACGAATGACATAATATTCTTCTACAAGAATTCAAGTATCATCATGTCGGATTTCATTTAAATCGATGCAGCAAGTTAGCCGTGAAATCGTAACAGACAGGTTTTGCGATAAAAGTACTATTCCATTTTCTATCATGCTGACTATGAGACTAGAATTTAAAAAATATTAGTTTACTGGGTCTGTACTTACCATGTTCTACTTCTCCATAAAAGTTCCACGGTTGTACATCCGCTCTACAGAAGATAACAAATAGAACGTTGCTGATGAACTTGAAGCCGACGCAAATGATGAACACTAGTTGCCACTGCTGGGGGTTTGTCTAAAAAATAAAATTTAAAAAAACTGTGGTATACAAAATAAGTTATCAGTAATAATTAATCATCTAACTCATTGCTAATACCATTACATCCAATGCTCCATAATATTTAGGACGTAGATCGCAAAACATATGTACAATGGCAAATCTCGTAGGAGTCATGCTTCGTAGTGTGAAATATTTAAGTGCTATTTAGAATAGCACTTTTGTTTTTATGTATGAATAGTCATTCATACGATTTAAAAATCAATTTCCCCTATAAACTATAATATAATAGATAGGAATACGTAGTACATTTTTTTTCTATTTCTTCTTCACTTTAATAATATACGTAATTCACAACGAGTGAAGATTGCTGTCATTAGGAACACTACTAATGATATCATCAATTATGGAAGATTCTCATGTACTCACCACGTCCGTAACGATGTTGGAAACGATCACAGGTATAAGTAAGGTCGTTAAACTACCCACCATATTACTAAATGACATTATTGATCCGGCAAAGTTAGGAGCTATATCGATTATGTTAACCTGAAACGAATGGATTTAATTTATATGACGTTGACTTAAGACTAGTTTGATCAAACTACTAAGGCTTAGCACTGAGGTTATAGAAATAATAATTGTAAAACTTGATAAAAGAGAAGATCCTAAACTAAATAGACGCCATGCTATAGTAGTTCAATTATAGTAACTGGGCAAACGAGCTTCGCTCGGTCACTACTATTTATTGTTTAACAATCATCTATTCTGCCTTGTTGGTCTAGTGGTTAGCGTGTGCGGCTGCTAATCAAGAGGTTCGATTCCCGGGTCGGACTAAATATTTGTGTGATCCACAAATATTTGTTTCGGAGTCTGGGTGTTTTTCAATGTATAATATGTATGTATTTACAAAAAAAAATGTTTATGTATTTATATATCAGTTGTTTAGTACCCATAACAAAAGCTCTGCTTACTTTGGGACTAGATGATGTTGTGCGTAAGATGTCCAAAATATTATTTTATTTATTTATTTATTTATTCTCTCAAGTAGCTGTTATATTGCTGTATTGGAATACCAACCACCAGTCAAATTAATTTTACTAAAAGAGATATGGATGTCGTAAGCAATTCTAAGAGTAATGAGTAAGAAAGATATGTGGAAAATTGAAAACTCGTATTTTATTACCAATTTATACCTTTAAAAACCCCAAAATATTCAGCAAAAATAATACGAAAGAACACACAAGACATAAGACATTTTGAAATATATTTATATACTCGTTTATATATAAGAAATATACAGGCGTAGTTCGTTTAAAGATATTCGATTTTTTAGATGATAACCCAAATCATGGTGCCTTGAGTCTTAATTAAAAGTATGTCATGGTATCAAACTAACTTACTGCCTTGCCACACAAAAGTACTTTTTACTAAAACCAAGTGTTCAAGTATTATCACTTTACACGTAGTACTCGTATAGGATCAAATTTAAGTAGCACTTACGACAAATCCAGCATGTATTCCAGAATGCGTTGCTAATGATAAAATCAAGAGAATAACAGCTGGTAAGGTACTGCTCATAAAACTGAATGCCAATAAGAAAATGCCAGATACAACCGTTCCTGTAAAAAAAACATTGTTAAAGTGTCTCAATTAAAAAACCTACTTTAAAATAGTAACTAATTTAAATAAAAGATAAATAATATATTATTTGGACCAAAAGTATGTGTAAAAAGACTTACCCATTGTATTTGCGGCACGCCTGATGTTAATAAGTGACATGATATTCCTGTTTCTTAAGAAATCTGACAAATTGCCGAAACCTACAGACATGATGTACATGGCCAAATAGGGAAGAGAAGAATATAAACCGTTCTGAAATGTAAAATAGATTTAAAGCAAATTATAAAATGAAGTAAAGTCGTTAAGAAAGATGTACCTAAAAACCAACATCAATAAAGGATTTTATTTTTAAGTTTCATTTAAAAAAAAAAGACAACTCCCGCATCAAGTATGCATTCCTGTGACGCTGGGGACTTTACAAACGTACAAGAAACGGTCACAAAGAACACTCAGACTCAGAAAAACAATTTGTAGAACACATAAAGCGTTTTCCAATGTAGGATTTGAACCCACAACAATTAACGCAGTAGAAAACTGCATAGCAACCGTTTAAACCATTTGCCCGACAGGATATTCCTTTTTTATTTCATAAGTTACCATGCCACCATTAAATTCATTTTCAGAATGAAAGGAACGTATTTTCCACGGGTATTAAACATTTTGAAAAGTTAACATTAAACTTCTAGGAAATGAGAAATGATGTGAGCCAAATGTTTCTTTAATCCATTAAAATTTCTTCAAATATATCTTTTTTAGGATGGGAAGTTAGAAAACAATTTTACAGTGACTGAGATCAAAGTAGAAATTATAATTAATCACCTTTCTACATCACTTCATTTATTTACTGGAATTCCACAATGCTTTGACACTAATTTCTTGAGAATATTACACCGTTTTGTTTTTCAAAGAAGTCAGAAAAGTATCAAGAATTACCTTTTCGTTGATTAAGTTTGTTTTTTTTTCTTTTATTTAATTATTTGTTTTTAAAGATAATTAGTAAACAATAGGAAGTCATCTAGATACTACACAAGAAAAGATTTTTACTTTCAATTTAAGTCTTTTCAGCTCTTGGTTTTTTAAGTAGGTTTTTTAAATCTACTTTATGTGATATAAAGATTCCCCCACACAGATGCATTATTATCTGTTGACAATATCGAATGCATTATTGCGATATAGATAGATACAGACAGACTGTAGTACATTTTGCACTTGCATTTAGAAGTTACACACTTGAGCAATAGCAACTGCTCAATAGAAGTACGATTAACCAGAAGTAGGAAAGCACATATGTGATAGAAGCTTTGAAGACTATTTTTAATTTAGGATAGTAATTAAATTGTTGTGAATATATTTATTCAAATGTTCCTTACCCTCTTAATATCAACTCCGAGAACATTTTGCATGTATAAAGGTATTTCAGTCAGGATGAGTAGATATACGACTGAGCTGCCAGACTGAGCGACCACGATTCCCCAGACGCATGGGCTCTTCAAGATTTCTCGCCATGGAGTTTTGCGTTTCTGTGCATTTCATAAATAGTGTCATTATATAATAATATTAAGAATTTAAAACAATAATATCAGTCAGTCAACAACCCATAGCATCCCACTGTTGGGCTTGGGTATGTTATACAATTTCACGCAACTGTTTTTTACTTGATCATATATTAAGTTAAAAAAAATAGAAATGACAGTAATATTAAATAATTATAACTGTATCATTGACCCTACATGTTGCCGCGGTCAGAATTTTACACCCACAATGCTGATTATATATGATACTAGATATATCATACTGATACTAGCACAAATCATCATTATTTATTATCATTACTTTAATCAATTATTTTGTGTGCCACTAATAAATAGAGTTCATAACCATTCAGTGAACGCACTGTATGTTCTCGGTATCAATATCATGTAGCATTTAGTTATATATTATATTAAATCGAATTGGCTATTTAAGCTGTTAAACTTTCGTATCAGTTGAGCATGTTCATAACAGTGGAAGTTGTGTGGTAACATATTATACAATAACGAATATTGGCATCATCGTCAAGTTAATTATTTCATTATATTTTAAGTACATCTAAATAATATAAGTCCGAGTTCAAAGACTTTTTAAAAAAAAACTTATAAATTTAATTTTGTTAATGAATCTTTTATTTAAATATTTAATTATTTTACGAAGTTCTCATTCGATTTATGATACTTAGGAAACTTAAAATATCTAAGGAAATTTTGCTTTGACAGTTAATTATAATTTATGAAAGTTGTCTTGAGTACTTTGAGTGCCGTGTTAAAGATTTAATTAATAAAAAAATTAATTAATTTAAAAAAAACAAGCGTATCTTTATATTAAAGTTAAAGTAATGAATAATGAATGAGTCAGTTTTTTTCAGAACGTATTAGTGTTTTTTTAGGTTAAGGTATGGTTGGTTAAGGTATGTTCCAATTCTATTTACTTAGGATACAAATAATTACGCTAAGTACAATCACGATATACGGTTGATTTATAACGTGGGGAAATCATAAGTTAAATACTCGTTTATTTTTGCTGTCATATTTCGTTGGTGAGTGTGTGACCGGAGGCTTAATCATTCTTTATCATTCTCCCGGTCTCCGGAGGCCGGGAGAACGATGCCGAGACATCTGACCAGGCCGCCATGGTATGAGTCACCATGCTGCATAGCTAACTCACAACGAGGATGGTAACCCCTACTCCTGGATCCTACTCATGCTTTCCATCAGGCAGAGTAGAGTCAATTTAATGGGCTCAAAGTTTATATATAAAAATCTGATAGTTGATCAAAGATGTTATTTACCTTAGGCACGACGTCTGCATTACCACCTTCCAAAATATATACGAGCTCGTCAGTGGTAATCCTTGGATGTTCGTGGGGAGTAGCAGCACCAAGCCACCCAAACACACCGCACACCACTAGACTTAGGAATCCAAATAGCCAAAATGAGGACGGCCATCCTAGTACTGGACTGCCGGCAAGTAGACCCGATACTTGGAAGGCAATGATGGTACCGATTTGAGAACCTGTTGAACAAAGTTTTTGGATTACTTTAATAGTATTAACTTCTCTCAGAATATTTGAATATTGCTAAAAATAATTGGAGGTGAATTTGCCTATTTAATTTTACTTTTATCAAAATATTTAAAAAAATATCCGTGTTTAAGTTAGGTTTTTTAATGTATCTAAATAACACTTTATTAGCGGTGACATAAATTAAAAATCAAACTAAGTTGCGTCACTTGTGAATGGTCTGAAAGGTGAAAAGGTTAATAATTGATTCAAATTTGGCATTGAATGTGGATATCTACATCTCAATTCGTAAGTACTAAATATTCTTTGTTTTTCAGTATAGGTTGTTTTATAAAATTCTTTATACCTGTATATGTATAAGCCGTAAGCCTCCCCCTTTCGCTAAGCGGTGTCCATCGAGCTAATATCGTATGTAAGCTGGGGTAGAAAGCAGCTTGAGTCAAGCCTTGAATTAAACGAATAACAGCCGCACCTATCCATCCTCCCTGGAAAAGGAACAATTACATATTATTAAACAATTCACTTTTCAAACAAGGTTACATGATTTAAGTGATCAGATGAATGACTTTCGACTTTGAACGCGTTTCTCAACACATTTCCATTTTATCTGTTAATACAAACACACTCGTAGAAAATGTTCAAAACAAGTTGTAGATAAAATAAATAACTGTACACGCATGTATTAACCATGGAATCTAGGACCAGTTCTATATAACATGTAATATTTGTTTAAAGTATCATTGTAGAAATATTAGACGATATAAACTAACAAGTTTTCGGAAATGGATGGTGTTTGGGAAGCTTAATGGACAAGCTACAAATATGCAAATTAAATTACATTCTGCGTCATATAGTCGTTCAATGCATCTAAATTTACCGTGTGGTTGAACACAGAGGTGAAACTAGAATATATGTCACAGAGCAGTAGTGTTATCACCGAACCATAATGCAATGTTATGGATTCCGAAAATGCTGATGAAGGTGCACATAACAGCCCACATGTTTCCATTTGTTCTGCTTTACACCGCACTATAAGCAAGAACTACAGCCTCAGCGTTCTGCGTTTGCCCCAAAATTATGGAAGTTAACCGAGTGATGGAAGTTAGTCATTCACATGGACTAAAAGTCCATGTGAATGATAATTGATTGGTTGTTTATGTAGTTGTTTTTTTTTTTTTTTTTTTTTTTTTCTTTACAAAAAGACAACTCCCGCATTAGGAATATGAATTCCTGTGTCGCGGGGGACTTTACAAACATACATGAAATGGACACAAAGAACACCCAGACTCAGAACAACAATTTGTGAATCACACAAAGTGTTATCCCACGTGGGATTCGAACCCACGACACTTGGCGCAGTAGAGAGCGGCGTGGCGACCGCTTAAACCACTAGGCCAACCGTCAGTCCAAAGATCTGTGAGGATCAAGTTTTCCACAGCCAAAAATACGCATTTGAGGAGGTTTTTACCCGCAGGAGGTATACACAATATTTTAAATCTATAAATGCCAAACTATTAATTTTAAAGATTTACATAATAGTATAAAGACTTTAAATATCCAATTTCTTTTATATTAGTAGTTGTAGTAAAACTTGTGTGTAACAAAAATAAAGCTTTATTATTGCTATTATATCTGTTTGGCAATTAATAAGTAATTAAAAATATATTTTACAATAAACATTAGTAACGGGTTAGATTTATTTCTTACATTAGTGTGACCAAAATCATTTACCTGCAATTGCCTTTCTTCTTATCTGATATGCCTTATTCTTATACTCATATCCTGTATCAGTGTTCGGTTTTAAAAGGAATGTATTATGTAAGAGGAGGAAAAATTATAGTTGGCAATATGTGGATGTTAAACACGCATCTACCGGCTTTAAAACAAAGTTTAATATTCAAGAGAGTGTAACTCACAAATAAAGAAATCCAAGGCGTAAGAAAAGATAGTAGTCCGCTTACAGCCAGCGCTATCATAATTGGTATTTTACCTCCAACTTTCTGCGCTAACCAACCCATTGGTACTTGCATGCTAGTGTACCCCACGAAAAATGAAAACAATATAATTTCCTGTGTTGCTTTATCCCATTCATATGTCTGAAAAATATATAAACCTAAATATAATTAAAACTTAAAAAGTTCCTAGTCCAAATATTGTTTTTATAATATATGCTAAATCAGCTAAAAACACACAATATATGTGATTCTTCTTATTGAATTATTCATAGACAGGCAAAGATTACATATTTAATACAAAGGTGATTTAAATAAATAAATATGGACATAAATATTACTACATCAAACTTTTGATTTGCATTTTAAATTTGATGACGTGCGTGAGGCTTTAGGAATTGTGGAACAAACCAAGTAGCGTGCAATTAGAGAGTCCAGTCCTATGTCCAACAGTGGACTGCTTTAAGCTGACGATGATTATGATCTTAAATCTTTTAGTTTAAATAATAAGTTATTGTTAAAGTAAAAAGTAATGTCTTACACGGTAAACATTCCAATCACTGATGGGCTCCACTTGATTACTCTTTGCTGTTATATCAGTTACATTGGTACCATTGATAGCTATGTTGATCTCGGTATGATTATAGCCGCCGTGGTCATTAGCCTTTATCATGGCTACCATGAGGACGCTGAGCTGAGCCCTTGTCGTGAACCCCAAAACGAGGCATATGAAAAGAAGCAGTGTTTGCAAATGCCGAATCCCCAACCCCTTGGGGGCTGGATGAGTAAGAGGTTCTGAAAAAAGTAAATGCTTTAATACATAAGTATAAATAATGGAGGTAATATAGGAATAAATTATAGACTACCTGGTTTTACTCCTTTTTACCCCATCATACCTGATTCTTATATCCTGACTAAAAATATAAAATATACAGGCGTCATCGGTGAATAATTGGCGAAAAGTAATGTAAAATAAATAAGTTAGGCAAAACTGTATGTCTTATGCAAAAAAATTTAAAAAACCCCCGAAAAATAGACAAAACTTATATGAGTTACTAAAACTTTAATAAGTTGTAAAGAAAATATCATTTTTTAGAAGTAAACTTTCCCGCTGAACATATTTTTTATTCAACCATTCATTTATTAGCACAAATTTATGAAAGATAAAAATATGACGTATTACCATATAGGCTATACAATTATTTGCACCATTATAATAAATGGTATTGCGAGAATTAAATGTATTTTAAATAATTCAGTTGTCAGAAACATTTTCAAAGAAACCGTTACAAAATTAGGACTAATAAGTTTTTGTCAGAATTAATTATCTTATAAAACTGCTAGACAGTAGCGTTTCGTAAGTATTTAATTGTTATCTTTAGATAATTAATGCTCATATTACAAATATTGTATAACTACAGATTATTATTTATTTTCATAACAATGCATTGTAATTATTATATTATTACCCCACGCTTATTTTGTTATGTCTCATAAATTATCTTTTTAAATCTTACCTGGACTCTTCTCATCCTTGGGAACACTACCGTATACAACTTTACCGACCGGCATAGTTCTGGTCTCTGAATGATGTGAGAATATCATCGAAAACTGAAATATCTAGTGTTTGCTCTACAATTATTTACATTCACGATAACTTGGTTCCAGCGCATTTTTTTCTATGTACAATTATATTTCCGCAATTGTCAAACTTCTTGTTTACAGAAGAATAATGAAATAAGTGAATGAATTATTACATTTCTTTCATAAAACATGCAATTGAGATAAATTGAGTGAAATCTTTAGATTGAACTATACGCAAGGTATGCGCCATAAACCGACTGTTACTGTTAGTATTCAATATTTTTTGGTATAAGAGTACTCGGAAAACGGATGAGAGACGCCTGCATGTGGCTGGAATGCGAATGTTAAGATGCATGTGTGGTGTGACTAGAATGGATAAGGTGAAGATTGAGTAGGTATATTGGACGAAGCCCGAAAGTAGCATCATTAGATGAAAAGTTGCGAAGTAAGAGATTATCCTTCTATGGACATGTGATGCGTAGAGAGGAGCAAAATGTAGTGAAGAAAGTTTAAAGTATGAAAGTTGACGGACATGAGAGTAGAGGGTGACCAAATAAAAAAAAACAGATGGACTGCGTAAAAGAGGATATGGCCAGGAAAGGAATAATCAGTTAACTGACGAGTAATAGAGGAGAAATGAAGAAGAAAATTCATTTCACCGACCCCAAATAAATTTGGGTAGAAAGTAGGGAGATGATGATGGGAGGGTTTGTTATACCTTCATCTTAAGAAGTAATAGAAAAAAACAATAGAAAGAAGTGCATTCTCAGTCTTTGAATTTTATTTTTCCTCACTCAAGAACGGCAAAGCTTATTGTAGAGTGAATAAGAAATTACTCTGGAATAGGTAAGATAATAATTGTTTAACAGCCATTTTCTCTGAAACTGTGGTAAGAACATTGCTTTAACATGGTTAAAATAATACGTAATAGACTTAAAAAAAAAGACACTAATTTTGATACAACTTACTTAAGTGGAGTAAATACAGCAGATTCCAGTTTCTCACTAGCTTACTTGTTATCTTAACCATTTAAACATGGTTAAAACTTCAGAGAGTAAGTACTAGCGCACATATAAATGACACCGTATTCAGATGTCGTTATCAAACCTTTCAGAGTGTGGTATTTATTAGCTACATTTTGTTTATTATTTTTCTCCAGTCGAAATGTCCACCCAAAGGTTACGTGGAAGAGATTGCTTTTAGCAATGATTTCGCTCATTGCATATTTATTTTAGAAACATTCAACTCCAATTCTGATAATGAATATGTGTTTATTTTCCAGTGTATTAATATTACTTTTGTCATTTACTTTTATCTTTTGATTTATTAAAATTATTTAAAAAAAAATCTTGCAATGCCCATGACTTTTTTTCCATTCTTAGGTTGCCTGGCACAAATTGCTAATTAGCAATAAGGCCACCAATTGTATATAGTTACTAGTTGACCCAGCGAACTTCGTACCTCCCAACTTTAAAATTCCAGAACTTGATCGCAGCGCCACCTACCGGGTCCAATTGCGAATCTAAACCATTCCCAGATCCCCTTGAACACACACAA
Source organism: Phragmatobia fuliginosa (assembly GCA_932526445.1). Taxonomy (NCBI): domain Eukaryota; kingdom Metazoa; phylum Arthropoda; class Insecta; order Lepidoptera; family Erebidae; genus Phragmatobia; species Phragmatobia fuliginosa. The sequence goes on along the minus strand of OW052067.1, from coordinate 799,373 downwards.
ATTTTTTATCAAAATTGGTCCAGTCGTTTGAGAGAAGTTCAGTGACATACACACTCAAACAAGAATTATATATATAAAGATTATATTGATATGTTCCTGTATGTAAACTGTATTAACTATTGTACAAAATAGTTTATTCTACTCTATTCTAAAAGATGCATGTAAAATGCATAACTAAATATCATTTTTATTCTTATATTTTATGAAAGAAACTTTATGAGTAAGATAGTTTAGATAACTTAATAATTTGGCAAAGAATTTTTATCTATTCTACAAATATACAAAATGCAAACTTTTATGATTACGTTACTGCGTCAGTAGCGAATGTAATGTCAACAAGTAAAATCTACACTTCCTGTGATCTTTTTTTTTATATTTAGCCTACCAAAGTAACTCTACCCTGCCTGATGGAACGCACGAGCAGAATCCAAGAGTGGTTGCGAATGCAGACAATGAAGTATGGAGCCCACATTATGGCAGCTAAGTTAGGTGCTTTTTCACGCCCCGTTCAGAAGAACCTTAGATCATAATGGAAGAGAAATACGTGAGCTGATAGTGTGTTCCAGTTTTTGACTGCTTGGCATAGGAAGGAAGAGCCGAACCGTTTCGTTCTGGTGCGTATATTTTCAACTCTAAAGCGGAGACTTCCAAGTTCAGCACGTGTTGTTCTGCAGAGGAAGGGGAAAAAAGGGACCGGTTGGAAGAGCTCTTCGGAACACTCTCCATGATAAAGACGATAGAAGACATATGCACCGGCGAGAAGAACCATCTCACGTTGTTTAGCACACCGAGCTTCGAGGCCGATATTTCCGAATGATTTACTTTCTCGTCTAATTTATTTGTTACCAAGAGCTACAGTCAAGAAGTATGATTATTATCTATACAAATTAATAAAATTACAGTGTCTGTTTGTAATATTAAAATAATTACTTTTTACTAAATGAATATATGAGCATACACGGTACATAATAATATGCCAAAATATTTTTTTTACAATTTTGTCTGTCTGTTTATTCCGGGTAATCTCTGTAACGGCTGGACCGATTTCAACGAAGCTTTCACTGGCAGATAGCTGATGATATAAATAGTAACTTTTTCAGACGTATAGTAGAAGTAAAGATCTTTTATGACATACAAATTCATGAATTTATTATACGAGTATGTTATTTCAAATTAAGATGATCAATTTTTTTAAGTCCTACTATTGTCTTACGATTAATATCGTAACAGGATAAGACATGTTAATTGTTCTTGGGGTTTCATAAATTTCATCTTCTATTCTGACAAATTACAGAATGTTAATCTATAAATGGTGATCGAAAAATGTGTAACAAAGACATTTTAAGTTAATAACTGTCTCTTAATAAATAGTATCTCTATTTATCCATTCTGGACCAATCTAGCAACAGAACCAGTTTAAAAATTCATGAATATCATTTCTGTTCCGGCAAGCCAACTGAAAATTGGTATCTACGTGGTATTTTTATTGAAAACATGTTCCAATAGCATATTTATTTAACATTTCTTTATTTGCATTTATAATAGAATGTACGCTGCAGCTGGGGACCTCAGGTCGAGTACTTTTCAAAACCATTCTGTTTCTACTTTACATATTATTACACTAGTTGTAGCATCAATTTTGATACAATAGCAAATTTTACAAGAATGAAATACGATCGTATTTCATTTAGCTATTATGATAACTACTCATGTTCAAGGTGAATGTATTCGGTTTTTTAGATTCGAAACTCGATAAACAATAACCGTTTTTAGACTTGCACGAATTTTACACATAGGTACCATGTTATTTACTGTAAACGGATGTTATGTACTCATACACATACTCATGTTTTTTCCATAAAGAATTTTAACAACCTGACATGATAAATTAGGTATTTTCCAATGTTTTAAAGTGAACAGTCGGAATTACTATGGTAAACATAATAAAGTTAATTAAAACATAAATTATTTTTTACAAAAAATCGTGTATGTTATAATTAACTTAACAATTTTTATACATAAACTTGTTAAACTACAGTGTGTAAGGTACTTTACAGAAAAATATGTACTACGTGTACAGCGGTAAACGTCAAAATAAGTATCATTATCAGTTACGCTAAGGCTTTAAGGTTTCCGTTTACGACAATTATCAAACTGCTAAATAAACAATGATGAATGTTTGGACAGAACGTCAAAATATTGTATGTAATATGTGATTAAATTTGTCACAATAAATGCTCAGAATGTAAATTATTCATGAAAAGAAAGCTTGAGACAATTAATATTGTAACAAGATAACGCTAAATGGGTGTTCTTTATTGGATGTATAAATGTGTTTTAACCCTAGAAGCCCAATCTAGGTAAATTTTACCTACATGGAAACGTATATTTGGTATCTTTTTCGTATGTTTCGTTCGATCGCCGTGATTGATCAAACCAACTTAGTGCCCGTCAAGAGCTAATAGGAGGCGGTTATAAGACTTTGGTAAGTATCGTTGCTTTGTAGTTATCGCAATGTTATAGGTCATTTTGACCTATGTTTGGGCTTTGTGTAAGTTTTGCATTCGTTTTACGTATTTATAATGTGCTATTTTATAGGTTTAGACGTAGTTTCTTGGTTTATTTGTAACTATAAACATTAGTTTTAGGTAATAAAACAATATGGCATCCTCTAAGCACCTGACGGTGGTCGAGATAGTATCTTTTTTAGAAATTACAGACAATTTGGAGCCGTTTGATACAGTCTCTGAAGAGGACGATTGCGTGGCTCAAGACGAAGTAAAAAGTGATGTAGAAGACGAGGTGGTAGATAACGTGAAAATTCAAATGAGCAGACAAAACGAGGTGTTGATACTTTAGACCAAATGTGTTCCTCCATATTAACTAATGGGAAGGCAAAAAGAAGACCCATGGCTGTGTTTTACGGGATGCTCGATATGGTTTTCGTAAATGCCTACGTAATTTACTGTCGCAACAAGCTGACTAATAAAGAAAAGCCATGAAATCGCGAAGCCATGAATAAATTGGAGCACTGCCCTGATTTCGTCATGGATGCAAAAGCGGCTGAAAGCTCCTTCTTTCTAGGGTTCCTACTTTGAAATTATTACAAATATTCTTCAAGTTAAGCCACAACCATCGTCAGATGATCTTACTGTTGAAACAGAACCAAAGAAGCGTCACTACTGTGGATATTATTGTTATGAAAAGCAACGAAAGACAAACTCACAGTGCATCAAATGTAAAAAACTAATCTGTCGTGTACACAATTTTTACATGAGTCAAAAGTGTTTATAAAGTGAAAATAATATACTAAAACTGTTAATATTATTATGAAAAGTAGACTACTTAGTAGTAAACAGAAGTATTATTTGATTAACGCAAACATAACATAGCATTCTATATACAAAACCGAAAGGATCTCATTATGTACCAATTTTATGTATCGTTATCGTTATCGTTTAAAATTTTTATTTTTATAGTATAATAAATAAATATCACTCTAATGTTCCTTTTTCTGATTTAACCATAAAATAATATAAATGCATTATTCAAAAACAATAGGTATAATGTAATAAACTATGTCTAGGGTATATTTATTTGTGTAGGTCAATTTGACCTATGTTTGGGCTTAATAGCTAGTAAAATATGATTGGGCTTCTAGGGTTAAAAATCTCCTGCGAAACAGAAATGTTCCTATAAATATAAATGTATCATGACATATAAATTTGAATAGTAAAAAAGAAGTGTTTCAGTGTATGGAGTTATTTGATCAGTGAATGAGTGAGTGAAGTGAGTGATTCAGAGTCTCATGTGACTCGTCGTGGTGGGGGTGTATTATGGTGAACGCACACTTGTCGGAGCCCAACGCGTCGAACGAATCGAAGTCAAGGAGGCCTCGCACATTTATCCGCACCAGAAGAATCGACCGCGCCGAAAGCATCGACCGCGTCGAAGAAATCATTTCAAGAAATAGTACTTGTGCCTTGCTCTGTCATACGCAACTGATAGAATGCGAGCGATCGAGGCGACCGCATAATCCGCGCCGAATTTTGTGACGTCATCCGAATTCGTCTAGGATTTCTGGGGTTCTTCCAGATGAGGACGATTCGACGCGGGTAAGTGTGCGAGGTTTCATGAGATTTCATATAAAGAATTCTAAAATGCGTTTCGTTCGGCTCGTTCGACGCGTTCGGCTCTGATAAGTGTGCGATTACTTTTAGTATCCAACTGTAATTTTGTTAATAAGGACACTCTTGTCTGTTGATGCTGAGCTGCTACCGTTTACGATATTGTGTAAATATAAATTGTTAAAACATGCAATTCAATTGTAGGTAATAGAATCATGCTGATTTCAGCACGAATGGGCCTGCTCGACTGGGGAAGTACTACCTTCATACAGAAGACCATTCGTGCTGTCGTCTTTCGTTGGTGAGTATGAGACCGGAGGCCTTATCAATCTGCATCATTCTCTTGGTCTCTAGAGGTCAGGAGAATGATGCAGAAACATCTCACTAAGTCGCCATGCTGCATTGTATGCACTCACAATGACGACCGTGGCCCTTACTTCTGATCTCTACTCATGCTTACTATCAGGCAGAATAAAGTCTCTTTGGTAGGATTAAATATTAAAAAAAAAAACATTATTGTTGTTTTAAGCTTTAATAATGCTTAAAAAGCTAACAATAATAATGAATGAAATACTGTCATTTGATGAACATTTACTAGATTTGATTTCTGAAGACAATTTTTGACTTTGGACGTGAATAATACGTGAATAATAATAGAATCAATGTAGCTTTTAAAAAAAAACTTTTGTTTACATTATATTTCATTCTTTTCATATCATAAAGGTACCAGTTACCTCAAATAGACAATACAAATTAAACAACCATGAGAAAATATTCAAAATTGTACTACTAATTAATTTTTCCTTACCATATTTTACCAAGATCCTGGCAGTTAACTCGTGCATATAAAATAACGTTTCACAAGGTGTAATAGCCCAAAAGACATTAATAGTGACAACTGCAAATCTCATATCTTGGGAAAAAAGTGAAGCGGCAATAAAAGTTAGGGTATTACGCTAAATCGCTTTTGTAATGAAACGTAATTTACGTTTTATTTTGTATTTTGCACGCAAAATATACTAATTTGACTGCCTTGTTGGTCCAGTGTTAAAGCCTATGCGACTACTACTGATCGAGAGGTCTCAGCTTCGATTACCGGTCGGAGTTTGGGTGTTTTCTATGTATAATATGTATGTATTTACAAAAAAAGTGAATTTATGGATTTAAATCAGTTGTCTAGTACCCATAGCACAAGCTCAGCTTAGTTTGGGACTAGATGATGTTGTGTGTAATTCGTCTGAAATATTTATTTATTATTATTATTATTATTTTTTTAAAATCTTTATTTTGTTACACATAAAATGTAGAGGCTTTTAATCAAACATGATTATGCCAGCCTCATTTTATCCTATAATAGCTATTTACATTTTAAAGGCAGTTTAAAAAAAAAAATACCTGTATTTATTACCACTACAAAAAAGAGATTCAATCAAAATTGACACTTTGAACAGTTACCTCTTCCTTAAATTGTGAATAAATGTGTAAATTTTGATTGCGTCTTCACTGCATACTTTGGATAAGATAGACTGAAAAGTACCTATATATTAGGTATTAATTTTCAAGCTGGACAACAATGTTTCCCTTTCTTTTCTAAATCGAACACATTCCAATAACAAGTGATGAACATCTTCAACAATTACACATAGTTCACACTTAGGACTACTGGCTTTTATCATTAAAAATCCAAACTTGTTAAGCGAAAATTATTATTTTCATAATTTGAAAAAACAGTTCTGAGTAGAAAACTATGATACTGGATTACGCTAATGCGAGTCATCTTGATTTCGTAGAGGAGATACTCAATCGGTTTAAAAAACTTCAAAATATGTTTGAATTAAGAATATAGATTTATATACAGATTTATTTGAGTGTGCCATGTGACACAGATTTGATGCTGTATATGAAATGTTAACTCAATATTATTTGAAAATTTCAATGGTTGCTGCAAAGTTAACAGTATTTCTCCCTTATGGAATTTTCACAGCCTAACCTGCAAGATTAAATGGACACAAGCTGCAAATATAAAAGAGTCCGTTCGGTTTATTTTAATTTTGCCGTTTTAATTACCAGATTTCGTTTTACACTTACTGTTACACGACGGAGTTGCTAGTTTAATTAACAGTCACGTTACCACCTGTTACCCTTTCATCGCTAAAATATTTGATATAAATACTGTACCGTTTCATTAGTTTTAATTTCGATATCGTAAACTATGAAAGTTATAATGCAGGTTTGATTCATTTATCAACGACAGCTCCTTCAGTAATATAAATGACTATGTCTCTTTATAGAATATGCTAAAAATTATAAGATCTGTCTCCTATTGCCCTACCTTATATCGGGTTGGCTGATTCATAAATATTGTATTTATTTTTCTACAAGTAAGCGAAGATGCGGAAGAGTTTTTTGACGTTTGTATGAAAGTATTGTAAATATTATGTATAGGGAGAAAATAATAATGTAGCTTAATATATAAATAGATAGGCTGATAAACAACGTATTACACAAATATTCTCTTTTTAAATTGAATAACAGAACCTTAAAATTAAAAAAAATATATATTTATTACATTATCACAGTGATGTATCCATTTCATTTTTGTGTGAGACGAAAGTTGTATGGCCGTTCTTATCCATTTGTTCTTCAGCAGTATCTGCAAAACAAAGGCATTCAAGTGTAAATTTCGAGAGAAGTATTAAAAGATGATAATGTTGATTTTAAATTTTTGAATGCTTTTATAACTTTACTTTATTTTCTTTTTTAGTGTAAGTATATCCGTGTTAAATGGAATATCATTATGCTATTGTAGTCTGCTGATGAATATAAGCTTCTCTTATTGCACTTCACTCTGATCATTTATAATAGTTTTCTCGTATTGAACTCCTGGCAGTAATATTACTCAAGTCGTTTCTCCTACCCGCTTGTGGGCGTCCTACACTCCGCGTTACGGGCGTTACGTTACGTCGAGACGCGGTATGCACTCTTGAACTCTTTTACCTCAACGGTCAATAGGTTATGGTAATACATTATTCCAATCATCCACTTTATGATACTTAAAAATACATAGTTTATGCCGATAGAAATACGAACCCATAAGTACATTCAGATGACCAATATGCCTCTTATTCCCAACATTGTCCCAAAATTGTCGTTCATGACTTCCGCATACCGTATATGCGATATTGCAGAGGATGTATACGCTAGCCAGAATCAGAAGAATTATTTTCCATCTTCCTACACTGTCCTATAAATTAAATAAAAAATAGTTTAGTAACATTAACACCACACATCAAGAGCCTTTAATAGACCACTTACTGACATAGGCCTGTTCTTAGGAAGCAGGTATTAGCTCACTTTATCACACTGGCGAGACGGGTTGGTTTTAGGTTTGTGTCAAGTTGTCCTGCATAATTTATTCCCTTAGTCACCTTTTACGACACCACTCCCCATCACTATTACATTAATTATTTCAAAAACACCTCAAAATATGAAAACATCTTTTGTTATCACTTTAATAGATCCGGTCTATATATCGTGAAGCTCGCCATGGTAAGTTACTTTTAATAGTTCTAAGAATTTTCTAAAAGACTTTTCTGATCTATTAAGAACAACAGACAGATCAGATTAACACATTTGAAATAATATTATTATAAACACTATTCTTTCTCTTCCCTTTTTAAAAATGCTTACCATTTTATCCCCTAAAATAAGTCCAAAAATATAAGGCATACAACCACTGAAGACACTGCTAAATGTACAAGACAACATCATTAAAGTTCCGGGGAAATTTTCTGACATATCTTGAAATGAACTCTGCAAATAAATATTGAATTTGAGTAAGTTATAATTAAGTAACTGGCGCGGTGATAGCGTTTGCGACTGACGTGCTTGAGGTCTCGGATTCCAATCCCGGGTCAGACAAAATGTTTGTGTGAATCACAAATATTTGTTGCGGAGTAATGTGTTTACAAAATAAAAGTATGTTTAGTATGTGTATCAGTTTTCTAGTACCCATAATACAAGCTCTGCTTAATTTAGGACTAGACAGCGTTGTGTAAGATGTCGGAAATATTTATTTATTTTATTATATATACGAACCATTAATTGTATTGAAAGAGACACGATTAGCATTATCGATAATACTGCTATTACTAAAAGCCTGAGTTAAATCATTTCGTCATTGTTCATGAAAGGCATAAGGAAAAGGACATCTCCTTTATCTGGATCTCTTACAACTCTAATGATCACAGTGACCATAAAACGAAGGTTCGTTCTCAACAACACGGTAGGGTACGGTCGTTACGAACAAAGAGAGATGGTAATGTCAAATATCCCTATTGGCACTATGTTGGTGAGTAATATATTACGATAAACGTTCTCATTTATCGGTCGCATTGGTCCCTCGAGCCGACAGAAGTCATGAAATAATTTTATTTGTATATTTTACTCTAAAAACCTTGAAATATATATATGTATTCTGTTTTCTTTATTACTGTTTCAATAGGTTACTGCTACGATAATAAAACACTAACAAAATATTCACGTTTATATCTTGAAAATTAATTTAATTTGTATAAACAACACCATATTTGAAACACAATACATCGAATCGCAATATAAAACAGCAATTTACGCATCAATTTAACCCATTTAAAACCAAAACGAACTTACCAGAAACCCACAGAATTGCATTCCCAGTAAGCCCAATATTGCTACTAAAATTATAATCGTCGCCCAGTTCCATTGGTGAGGAAAATTGGCCAGTGTTGACAATCCCATTACGATTCCAAAAGCACCTGTACGTTTTTGGAATATAAAAATTAAATTATTACTAAGGAGAACTATATTTTTATACAGCTTAATTTCTAAAACATACATACTATAAATTACTAATAAGAATTTTAGCGTTAAAAATGTTAAATAAAATTCCACACTAAACTTTTCCACCACCATCCTCACTGCCACAACGGACAGTGCAGCACAGTGCAGCACGCTGAGTTCCAGGTTTTAACTGCTCGGCACAGAAAGGAAGAGCCGAACCGTTTAGTTCGAGAGTGTATGTAAAACAGGTAGGTATTTAAAACATGAAGAGAATGATCAACAACGAAAATGAAATACTTATCTAATATTTGCAAAATTATAGAAATCAAACTAAAATAATAATAAGTGAAAATACAATTTTTACCAATAGTGTTGATCGATTTTCTAAACAGTTGTGTACTGCAGATGTAGTTAAAATACTTCAGTTCAAATATCCACTCCGTAGTTGGTTTAAGAATGGCGTATGTAATTGTCATTGCCAAGAAAGGCCACATGCAATACCAAGAACTCTGAAAAAAGTTTTGATGAGAAATAAAGTGAGAGTTAAAACGACTTAAACTTCTTGAACTTTTTATAATCAAATTAACAATTCAAATGTTGAAGTCGTAAAAAAGACCACTGAGGAAAGAGTTCATAAAAATAAATGAGATGGCCGCCGACAAAAAACAATTTACTCTAAATTCTAATGACAGTAAGTTTTATTTGAATAAATTATAAATTTACTGTATAAACAAGAGGTAGTAAAAAGAACAAATTTTGATGATAAATATTGAAATACAAAGTACAAGGTATTGTAAGTGGAATCTAAGAGTATGACCACTATGACCCGTGACAATTGTCTTTTTACAGGATTTTGTCATCGACTAGTGCTTCGAGTAGTCTGTGTGAAAGGTAGTGGTTATGTATGGGACAACATATTAATGATAGGTTGACAGCTCAACGTCCGCATACTCATAAGAGCAAGCCTGATGAGCATAGTGCAGATTATGGCTTGGTATGGGATAGAGCCTGAATAGGTTTAAACGGTAGTGGAGCCATGCCAAGATCAACCTAAAATTGACAGCATTGTTACTGTCAAATTTCGACGGTGAGTGTGAGACCGGAGGTTCAATCATTAAAATTTCTCACCAGACCGCCATTGTGTGAGGTTGCTGCATTTTCTGCACTCTCAATGTGAATATTGCTGCCTTGTTGGTTTAGTGGTTAGCGTATGCGGCTGCCGATCAAGAGGTATCGGGTTCGATTCCCGGGTCGAACTAAATATTTGTGTGATCTACAAATATTTGTTTCGGAGTCTGGGTGTTTTCTATGTATACCTAATATGTATGTATTTACAAAAAAAAAGTATGTTTATGTATTTATATCAGTTTTTTAGTACCCATAATACAAGCTCTGCTTTGTTCGGGACTAGATGATGTTGTGTGTAAGTTGTCCGAAATATTTATTTATTGACAAATTGTATTTATAACACTGGGATAAAATTACTCACATCTTTTAAATTTAATCCAAAAGTCATAATGTACGCCGGTAAATAGGCCAAGTAAAAAATGAAAAGAGTGCTGCTAGCTGCGTGTGCGCAAATAACTGCCCATAACTTGGATGACGTTAAAATGACATGCCATGGAATTGAAAGTTCTTTCTGAAAAAAAAAAAGCCATAAGACAAATCATAAAAAAAAAAAAATTTTAGAATTTAAATTGGAGAATAGTAACTGTTCTATGTTTATTATTGTAAATAATAATAATAAATAATAAAAGAACTTTATTTGATAAACGCAACATACAGCAGATGGATAAAATAGCAATTTTCCAAACACAGGACAAAGAAATAGTAGATGACAATATTTAGATAGATAGATAGATAGGTAAATATTCTTTATTGCACACCATAATACAAAAGATACATCGTAGGATTCAATCAAATAAAAACAGTGGTACAATGGGCGGCCTTATCGCAGACTGCGATTTCTTCCAGGCAACCATAAAATGGACTATACTTAAAGGTAATTGTATTTATGAGGCTTGTAACATTTGCTAATGTCAATACCAAATGACGTGCTATTGATAATAAATAAATTGATGACGTGTATTAGCACATGCATTATATTTTGTGAAAACGTTCAAATTACAAATAACTATAATATGATGATTTGATATACAAATATGATATGGAAAGGGAGTTACGCAAGACAAGATAATGTACTGAACATAAAATAATTAGTATACCTTACGATAACAATCCAAATTCTTGCGAATAAATTCCTTTTCTTTATCTCCGACTGCTTGGTGATCTCCTGGTGAACTTGCAGTTAATGTTCCAGATATGACTGCCATGGATAGTCCCATCATAGATAAAGCATAATACACCAGTTCCCAGCCTAATGCAGCTTCTGAAATAAGCCCAGCTACAGGCAGAGCTATAATAATTCCTATTTGGACACCTGAAAGCAATTACTTTATTACATATTACTGCTTTGCTACCTTAATACTATTAACCTTCGTACTGTTACGGCATAGCGTATACTAAAGATGTGGTATGTTGTAACGTAAGCTAAGTTTGTATTTTGTAATTCATATATAAGCAATGACCAGTATATTTTAACTCACACTCTCTCGCTTGAACTTGTAAAGGGTCAATACATTAGTAGTCGTTACCAGTCTTTTATTTTATCTACACACACGAAAGTACCTTCGATGACCATGCTCTGAATGAGGTTACCGCAACTTAAATTTCCCTTCCCCCTAATTTGAAGGGGTAGAAGGGCATAGTTATAAGATGTGGATGGCCAAGGGTCCGTTTGTAATCAGGTAACTAGTCTGGTGGCAAAGACTGTAAGTTTGGCCCAGTGGTTTAAGTGGACAACACTTTGTATGATCTATAAATTGTTGTTCTAAGTCTGGATGTTCTTTGTGTCCGTTTCATGTATATTTGTAAAGTCACCCGCGACACAGGATGTATATTCCTAATGCGGGAGTTGTCCTTGTTAAAAAAATAAGTCTCTTAAGGTCACGTTTATCAGTAAGTCACGCTTAATTTATATATGTTTTGACTTCAATTGAAAAAGATTTTATTTTATAAACAAAGACTTCTGAGAATTTTCCAAGTTTGTTTTAAACTCCATTACTTTAAATCATACAAAGGAAAATATAAGCATTAAAAATAATCAGAGGAAAATTTACGTAGTAGTTAAATTTTAATTAACTTTTGATTCGTAAGATGGCTTAATATTTGAAGTAAAACAAATAATTCATAATGTACTTAATATTCAAATGGAAACAGTAGAAACATTAATGAAGCTATAAGCCGGGGTTTCAGTGCTCACAATTACGAAAACAATAGGCAACGGCATAAATAAATGTCATGCCAGGTACCCATTTCTGAGTATTTTTGAAACGTAATTGGCAAAAAGCAACGAATTTTCATTGAACTTTCGTTCTAGTGATTGGTTGTAAAGGATTAATTTTACTATTTTTAGTAATTTTTTCCACATTTTGATGACTATAATTTTAGTCTCACTAACGTAGTAGGTGGCAAACCTTATCCAGTCAGGTAGGTATTTATATATTTTTAGATAAAAGTACTTATTTATTTCTAAGTTTATATACTTAAATTATGGATAAATTACCCTAAAACAAACAATGAAATGAAATGATCATGTTCATCCTTGTCTCTTGTTTGCAATTGTCTTATTATGTAGAATAAATAGCTATTGTCTAAACTAAAATGAAATTTAGTTTCTTATACAATAAACTTTTCAACTGTCCAAACCTTTCCGAACACTCATAAAAATTGAAAATAACCTTCTAAGCTATTAATTTGTTCAGTTCAATTTCTAGTAAGTTACGGTGGCCAAGTATATTTTGACGTGATCTTAACGAATTCTAAATTAAATTCTACAGATAAATAATGATACAAACGGTTATATTTTCAAGTGCAAATAAATTAGAAGCTTTTACCTACATACCTGAATAAATTATGGTACTAAAGACTCTTTTCTCGTTGGGTGGGAGCCAGATTTCAAGCTGCACATGGTTCATCGTGTGAAAACATGCGTGTGTCATACCCATTAGCAGTTTAGCGTTACATACCGCTATCCATCCGCCCTGTAATTATCAACAGGGATTACTGTTATATCGTTCTAATATATTATTAGATAGATTTATTATAATTTTTAATGTTATGCATGTAGTTGCGAATAACAATACAAATCGTTCTCATTCCTAATTAGGTATAGCTTGAAATGTGGTTTATTTATATATTTACATAAATTTAAAAGTATTCTATCAGCTTGTTCCGCTTTCACGGCTCAACTGCAAAACTGATTTGGATGAATTTCCTGGACCTCGGAGTAAGACATAGGTTACTTTTCGTTGTAGTAACTGATATATACGCAGGTGAAGCCACGAGCTAAACTTATAGTTGTTGAATTTACTAGATTGTAGCCTATCCTTTTTTATTCTTACTTTCTTACCAATATTATAAATATCAAAGTAACTCGGTTCGTCGGGGTACCTTTCACGTAAAAGCCACTGAGCCAATTGAAATGAAATTTTGACAGGAGATAAACAGCGATACATTTAGACATCAGTGATTTATGTATTTTTATAATTCCCTTTACTCGTGTGTACATCGATTTTGAAATCGAGAAGCCCAAAATCGATCACAGTGGTGTGCAATGGGGGAGGCCTATGTCCAGCAGTGGACTTCGATAGGCTGATGATGATGATGATGATGATGTGTGTACATCGATTATTGCGGTAAAAAGTAGCCTATGTGTTATTTTGATATATATAAGCTATATTACTGTAAAGTTTCACCCAAATCCGCTTAGTAGTTTTTGCGTGAAAGAGGAATAAACATACATACATACAAACTTTGACGATTATAATATTAGTAGGATTTCTTCTTAAAAGTTAATTTGTTAATTTGATAAAGTTGACCTTTAAATACTGGCTATCTAGTCACCTATGTTCTCAAAGCTAAAAATTAAATTAATCTTCATACCCTATTAACAATAGTTGGCATAGCCGCACATAAGGCGCCATTTATAAACAATATGGCAGTAGTCAGGAACTTGGCACTGACATTCCTCAGAATTTTCTCCGATGGCACCAGCATCACCGCGTATCCAATAAAAAATGAAGATAAAATCGCACCCTGAATTTTACCATCCCAATTGTATATCTGAAACATTTAACCAACTTTTTTTATCTGATTTCAAAATGTGTTTCATGTAAAGACGTTACAAACCTATTTCAAAATTATTTATATCGTAGTTTAAACAATGGTTTAGATTCATCATCATCATCATCATCATCATCATCAGCCTATCGCAGTCCACTGCTGGACATAGGCCTCTCCAATGGTTTAGATTGCAAATGAAAAAATGCTATTTAAAAAAAAAAAGGAATATGCCTGTCAGGTCACGTATAGAATGGGGTTCCGTAGTCATATACAATGCCAAACAATGTCTATGACGAATCTAAAAGGGTTCCGAGTTTTGAACTACAGAACCCTAAGAACAACTCTTTACATAATTATTTGTAAAATAATATATTTTTACAACTGTCTAGACAAAAATTCCTGATTAAAATATGTGAAGTTCAATAGTCTTAAATACGTAATACAACATTTATAGAAACAGATAAAAATTAAGCAGTACCGAAAAGCTACTAGTAAATCTATTTTATAAGCATTACGAGTTGTTCTTAACATTTACTACTAGACATTGTACGGCATAAATAAATGTTTCAAACACCTTACACTCAACGACATCTTGTTCCAAACTAAGCAGAGCTTGTATTATGGGAACTAGACTACTGATATAACACAGAAAACAGACGATCTGGCAATACTGGGGCAAACGGAGTCGGAAGTAGTATGCATGGTGCAAGTGCTGGAGAAAGAAGGGAAAACAGTGGGTCTCAGAATCAGTCGTGAAAAAACCGAATACCTCCATATGAAGAGATACAAAGAACTTAGAGCCCCGAGAAAAGATCTTACAATAAATGGCACAACCTACAAAGGTATGAGTAAATTTAAGTACCTCGGATACAATCAGAGAGAGGAGGAAATAAACACCAGAATTATCAACGCACTAAGATGTACCGCAGCCCTTCACAAAGTACTAGTCTCCAAGGTAATAAGCAGGACTACCAAAATTCGCGTCTTCAAAACAGTAATTAGGCCGATTTTGATGTACGGATGCGAAACCTGGACCCTAACGATCAAGGAGGAAGAGAAACTCTTAGTTGCAGAACGTAAGATTTTGCGAAAGATTCTGGGAACAACGGTAGGTGCGAATGGAGAGCAGAGACAAAGGTATAACAAAGAGATAAAGAGCCTTCTGTCAATGCCAAATATTATCGGGGAAATTAAAGCTGCCCTCTTTCGCTGGCTCGGTCACATCGAAAGAATGGGTGAGGATCGAGCTGTTAAAAAAGCATATCTCGGGAAGCCCGTAGGGCGGCGGCCAGTGGGACGACCCAGATACAGCTGGAAAGATGAGATTGCCCGAGATATGAAAGAGATGAAAGTGCCTGATTGGTCTGAACTGGCACAGAATAGAAAAGAATGGCGCATTCTACAGTCGGAGGCCAAGACACACTTTGGGTCGCTGAGCCAGCGAAGTAAGTAAGTATACACAGAAAACACCGAAACTCCGAAACAAATATTTGCAGATCACAAAAACATTTGATCCGACCCGGGAATCGAACCCGAGACCTCAAGCAGTTGCATATGCCACCACACTAGTTCGTAGTATACGTGGCATCATTTACATTAATAAAACATATAGGTTTATTTAAAGAAATGCTGGAGCAGTAAGCAAGCAAGACTCTCTGAAGTTCTAATCCTTACTAATACTATAAATGCGGAATAAAATTTGTCTGTCTGTCACACTTTCACGGTAAAACTACTGAACCAATTGTAATAAAATTTAAGATATTAACATAAACAAAACGCACCTTTATATACGTGTCATCTTTCCTTGTCTGATCATTTATCGCCAGTACGGCAATTCCCAAACTACCTCGTATGATTCCGATAGCGACTGAGTTAGCGAACATGTACAGCATTTGGAGGTGACGGACACCAATACTGAATCCTAGAATGGAAAATAAAATCTGCATTAGCATTGTAGAGAGATGAGAGAGAAACATATTCTTGCTTCGATTATTTGCAGCAGTACGAGTA
The DNA here is from genome assembly GCA_932526445.1 of Phragmatobia fuliginosa. Taxonomy (NCBI): domain Eukaryota; kingdom Metazoa; phylum Arthropoda; class Insecta; order Lepidoptera; family Erebidae; genus Phragmatobia; species Phragmatobia fuliginosa. Next base: position 783,231 of record OW052067.1, on the reverse strand, counting down.
TGATTGCAGGATACGGCTAATAATGAAAGCATTGTTTGCTCTCTAGACAAGCAAGCAATTCTGTTGTGTTTGGTTTTTGTAGTTTCGTAGTTTATTTACAAACATAGACCGTTCAACCGTAGAAGTTCTTGTAAAAATATTAGCTTTTCTAAAGATAATTAGTTTTTATTTTTTATTACGGGTAATCTTGAGAGTTTCGTACAATCTAATTACAATGATGATTAGGTTCTTCAAACACTAGAGGTTCGTGTTTGTTAAAAAGTCTTAAATGTTGAACTTAAGAAATTTTCAACTATTGTTTAAAGTAATCAGTCATTGTGATAATTAAAATGTTTGATAGTGAAATTGTTTTCTACTTCTGCCGTAATTTATAAACTCTAATGTCATATTACTAACTTTAAAGTTTGTGTATTGACTTCAATAAACCCATATCGTTAAATCATTTTCTTAATTTCTCAATTGTAATATATCCTGAGTGGTAGTAATTATTTTTTTTTAATTTAAGTGGGATCAAAGGTATACCTTACCCTCCCGAGTAAAAATAATTCAAATTGATTCGAATTTGAAACTTTCTTCCAACAATCAAACTTTAGAGTTTGAAGTTGGTTAAAATAGTTCTATTCTACTCGATATGTGCAGAATACTTATAAATGGAGGAGTGGAGACCTGTCCATTCGTCTCCATTTTTCGAAAAATCACAAAGACACTATGTCGAAATAGCAGTTTAATATCTATTTTACATGTTTTTAGTTTTTGTAAAAGTGTCAGCAATATACAACAAAATCAATGCAAAACTTAAAAGCTAGTCCCAATAATCGAAGCAAGTTTAATTTGTTCGTTTAATTGCTAAATACTAGAGGTCAAGTAAATTAATGTCGATCATTTTGCATGTCTCTTATACAACATGGCCTTGCTTGTTATCTAGGCCTAATAATTGTCTGTCTAAGTTTGCTCAGGTCCTACCGAGTTAGACAATTATTTGTTAAGTAATAAATTAAATAGGTAAGCACCCGTATAACATTTTCTAATATTAATTGCTTTGGTTCACAATCTCACGTCTCATGGTTCCAATTTCGCAAAGGCGTCACGTAAACCCGTTTATCAGCCTTATGAGCAATGTCGGAGATGGTTATTTACTAATTAGTGTCTAGTGCAGTTAAAACTAGCATCATCCTAAGGAATGAACTATAAATTCATTGAACTTGCGTATTAGATATGATATGGTGAGTCTGGTCACTATTACTATCCGTCATTGTGTGCGAAGCCGCGGGCATAAATTTGTTTTAAAATAATGGATAAATTACCGAGTTTTTTATTTTTTATATTTGATGCCTCCCAAGGTGACTTTACTCTGCCTGATGGTAAGCATGAGTAGAATCCAGGAGTAGAGGCAACCAGGAAGTGTGGTGATGCCGTCTCAGATTATGGTCTATGACTGACTAAATCTATGACTAAAGACCAGATAGTTGGTTGTTCTGCATTGCCCGAGACTTTAACGAGGAAATCGGTAAATCAGCTCACAGCGTTTTACAAGAACCTATGAGTATGAAACTAAAAATAATATGGGAGAAGCCTATATCCAACAATAGACTTCAATATGCTGACGATGAGACAATGAAATGAATATTAATTAAAAAAATAACGCACCATTTTTAGTAATCACACCATAGTGTCCGTCTTGAAACTGTGATCTTATAAAATCCACGTCCATTATGTTTTGATTACGAAAACATTACAATCAACCTGATCGTACGTAGACTGTTATGAGAAAAAAATATCTTCACATCAAACACTATTATCTCACTTATCACACTAACTGTTACTGTTTCAATAAACTATTTAACATGTGTAAATACCACTGATTTTCTACACAAACATCTTTATCACATATGTTTGGAGTCAGGTATTAGTATGCTGGCCTATTTTGATCTTTATTATGTTTGTCTAAAAGTGGAATTTTGAATGTTGAATATTAATTTGTAAATATACCTTGTCTGTAACTTAAAATTTACAGACATGAACAATAGACTATCTAATTTTAATTACAGTACTACTACTACTACTACTACAGAACTACGTACAGTATTCAGATTTCTGAAAAATTGTGCCTTTAGCATTTTTTAGAGATAATATGCGGCCCGCCGTCTTTGCAAGGCTAGATATAGGTATTTTAAAAAAAATCTAAACCTTAACAAATTATATACTTTCCTTTCCTCGAAGTTAAATCTATACGTTGCTGAAAACAGCATGAAAATCGGTGTAGTAGTTTTTAAGTTTATCGCGAACAGACAGAATTTAGGCAAACAAGACAGACGCGCCAGAGAAGTTTATTTTATAACTTAAAGTGGTTATAGGTTACTTTTGCCACTGCCAAGCCGTTGGCAAAATGCTAGTCCATCTATAAAATGTCTATTTTTGTTGTAGGGCCATCTTTCAGAATTGCGGTAACTCAACCGCAGTCAAGCCATAGACTCAGATAATAAGGGGCCCAATTCAAGCACCCTATAATGATGAGCACTCAAGAGTGGAAGATGTCCATAGCGGCAGTCATTTACCATGCGGCGACTCGTCTGAGCGTATACTACTAAACAATAAAAAATAGAATCAGGGTAGGGCAGAGAAGCAGAAAGAGTTTACTTTAGAAGAATGTAATCGAAGGAATATTTATCATCATAATTCTCAGGCTATCACAGTACATTACAAAACATAAATTATTGAATGCATGTCAATACACATGAAAAAATGATTACAACTGAATAACTTTTAAATAATATTGTTTATGATAGTAAATTTGTCTTCTGTTCAAAACCATTTAATATCAACTTGCAAACAAAGTAAATAAGCACTTAAGTTTTAGGATTTATACAAATATCTCAGATATTTGTTTGTCTGTGCAGTTGCAAATGCAATATAACTTTGGGCCCAAACAATACAGTCGTGGCCGAATTTGTAGCTAAGTTCAATCTCAAATTTGTGGTCTAAATTTTCGCATGCAATGTTTGTATTTATTTTCAAATACTGTAAAGACGTGATTCATGATGAAGATATTTGATTCAGCTTAGCTCTACCATTTTTAAAACTAAACTCTTAATGTTTTTAAAATACCTATATGATGCCCCAAATAAAAAAAACATCCCCAGTTTATGTGTAGGAAATCCAAAAAAATTTTTTTTCGTGTTTTCACTTTAACACTTTGTCGAGGTGATAAAAACACATATCCATGCAAAGTTTCACTTTTCTAGCACTAGCCGTTTGACTCTCTCTAAGCTGCCATGTTCCGGGTCACATTGTATGCGCTCACAATGAGGATGGTGTTCTCCTGGATTCTACTGATGCTTTCCATCAGGCAGAGTAGTCTCTTTGGTAGACTTAAATATAGAAAAAAATATTACTATGGACTGATTTGTGCTAATATATAACCAACATTTGTTTAGTAAAAATACTAATATTTTATAACATTGACACACACAGCCCAAAAGGTCCCAAACTTAGCAAAATTTGTACTTTACTATAACTTTATACGTGTATATTGACCTTCGATCTTCAAAATGTGTGTTTACTTTAGACTAGCCATAAGTATGCATCAATCTTCAGTAAAAGCTCTTGTTGTTATAGCAATGTTTTCTTTACTTTAAGTTGATATTGTCATATTAAGTTTACAAATAAATAAAAGTTGCTTTTATTGTGAGTATAGAATATTGTAAACTTACTTAATACTTTTTGTTCTGCAGGCGAGGACAAACAGTATATACTTTTTTTAGCTGGAAACACATTATCGGACGCGGCTGACGCGCTGATAAGTGCGCACAGTCTCGTCAGTCAGCCTTGTGCCTGATTTCTGTTGGACGTCCTAACGCTCAAGGTCAGGCAAAGGTGACGTCCACGATTTACGGTCGACAGTTTGCACAGCTCAGTGAATATGCATATTCTAGATCACGGCTATCAGCCGCGTCCGTCAGCCTCGTCCGTGTGTGCATAATGTGTTTTCAGCTTTACCCATGGTCAGAGAAAAATCTACCAAAATTATGTTTATCACTGCTGACGACTTGCTGTTTTAGTATGAAAATAGATCATCACATCGTTTGCATATCTATTTAAACAAAAATAGAACAGTCGTATTTTCTATTTTCGTAGAATTGTTCGACACAAGGACATTATTTGTTTAGGATAAAAGCTGTAATCGTTTTTCTTTATTTGTTTTGGGACTTTGTAATCGGTTCGTGGTGCTCTGAACGCATCATGAATATGATAATGGAGTATTAAGGCTTAAGGCAGAGGGTCACATTATGATGTAAGGGATGTTTTTGGTAATGGTGCTTAAAAAAAGGGTTATATTTTTTGTTTGTATTGTATAATGTAGGTGGATAAATTAGTGTCAGGAAAAGGTTAGAATAATAGAAGTACGGTTTCAATACTAATAACTGATACTGAGATTTTAGAATTGTAATATGCGCTGTGGTTCGAGATTCTATAAATACAAGCAAAATAAATATCGTTCTGGCCTTTATTATGCCCAAGATTATTTGAAATCAGCTATTAGTTCAACCAGTTTTATAGAGAGACGAACTTCTTAGCATCCCATGGATTCACCATGCAGGTACCGGGTCCATCGTGTGGCAGAGGGATAAACCCAGATCAGTTCCCAGAACTTGGGACATAGGCGTAGATTAAAGGAGGCCCCCTTTATATCTTGATCCAAATATGGACACGGTAAAAGGAAGAGTTATAATTTGACAGTCTGTAAATGTTTGTTTGTTCTACCGTCGCACCTACACCACTGGACTGATTTAGATGGATCGATAGATAGCGCTGTACCGATTTTTTGTATCGCGATATTGAGAGACTGCGGACTATTATATAAATATCAGCTAATTCAATAAAAATTATCCTCGTTTGAGGGTATTTCATTTCCGACCGCGTTCCTAAAAGTCATATTTGGGATTACGATCCAAAACTTTTTGTTCTAATAAAATTTTAAGGATAATTTTCAAAGCGAGCGTCAATAAGTCTAATAAGGTTGTCAAGTAAATTAAGGTTTGAAGTTAACCGTCTTTAGATGACAACCTATTCAAATTCACATGCCATTAAGGTCACTCAGAATACGGATAATACTAGCTGATACCCGCGGCTCCGCTCGCGATCATGAGTATGAAAAATAGATGAATATGCATATAAAATTCCATAAAGATCGGTCAAGCCATTTCGGAGGAGTATGGGAACGGACATTGTGACACGATAACTTTATATTTAAGATAAGTCTTTGTTATATTACAATTACATTACGTAGTGATCTTTCTTTAACAAAAGTCTAGGACCGGGATACATTGTAGTTTAACCACAAGTATTAAAAGCTTTTTCGTGCCTTTGTTCACGTACTTATAAATTATATCAAGATGTTTTTGCCTGATGATATGTATTGAGGCGTAGTAGACTAATTTATCTTTGTGTTTTTCATCCGGATTCGTAAAAGCATTCTGGCGTATTTTAATAACATATAAGCATCGACATACATGCTCGGCAAAGAAAAGAAAAGACGAATCATACTACCAAACATACTAAGACCTAAAAGAAGTTGATATACATAAATCTCTTTGGAAACCATGATAAATTAAGATAATTCAGTTACCTTATAGCTAGATTTATAGCTCGAATTCATTCGCTAAATCCGCGCACAAAACTTGATTCATAGCTTCAGTGCATTCACATAAGCCATATCCTGATTTACAACTTAAGTTCATTTTCTTATTCTATAATTCTATATTCTCAAAACACGTAACTTAAAAGCAAAACTGAAAAAAATGAATAAGTCGGTGGCGCAGTGATAGCATTTTTCATTGTAGGTAGTATAGATAAATAAGATTATTAGTATCAAAGTCTTCAAACTATTTCAATGTTATTTTGTTTTCTTTGAACATGAAAGAGTTTCCACTAAACAATAAAGGTTAGATAAAAAGAACAAATCAAGATAATTCATAGATCAATAAATTTAACCGGTGCTATTTTGAACCAAATGCAGGTCACCCGTACAATAATGTTCTGATGAACTAGCGAAAAAATGCAAGTTTCAAATTTATAAATCAAAATAATTATGAATTTTTAGTTTATGATTTTCTATCCACATCATTTCGATGCGGCAGGAAAATGTGTTTTGTAACAAGGTGTATTTTCTCAATTAGTTATTTTTTTTAAATTTTAAATTAAAGTTGATGTTCCGTGGCTAAAGTTAATCAATATAAAATTTTACGACTTCAGATATTCATAGTGTCCAAGTTTTATTTGCCTACATTATTATTAATTTTTCCTCGAAAAAGCCATAAAAAAATACTTTTAATATAAAAATAATTGAACATTCTTTTAATATTGTTCATTATAAAACAATTCAATTAAATACGTTATACTGTGTGATTTGTTTTGTTGGTATATTATTGTACATCTAGAGAAAAAGAAATCTCATTTTTAAAATAAGTCTTTAAAAGGCAGAAACTTTTAATGAGCAGAGCTTTTTTACGTTACATGAAAGAAATTCTTGGAATATTGACTGATTTCACCTTCAACAATATAAAAGTTTTGTTTGACGGAGCGTTCGATTCCTTTGGTTCATTGATATATTCCATAAATGTTATCTAAAGTCAGTCAGTCAGTCTAGTATCCATCATAAGCCCTTAATGGCTCACTGTTAGGCTCGGGTATACGTCCTCGGGCTGGCCGACCGCAGGTTGGGAATTGGTAAGACAATGTTGTGGTTAGGTATTCGTTGCCGTTGGATGTTTTTAAGTCACCTGATAGCCTTCTTAGTCTGACTCCGCTATCATGCCACCCATTCAGGTACTGCGCCTCATATTCTAGTATAGAACAATTGGAAAATAATAATGAAAGAAAAAGGATTTGTGATCTTGATAATATAAGGTAATTTAATAATTAATCAATATAATTTGATTGTTCGGAACTGCGTTCGGAACTAAACACTAATTGTAACGAAGATCACAAAACTGATAGCTCACGTTTTTTTATAATTTAAGCTTACCAAAGTGACTTTACTCTGCCTGATAGAAAGCATGAGTAGAATCCAGGAGTAGGGGTCACCATCTTTATTTTGAGGGTAGGCAATGCAACATGGCGACCCATACGATGGCGGCTTAGGTCTCCTCTCTCACACTTACGACAGCAAGAATTTGTCATAGAAATACTTTCAATTCTTGCACTTTACACAAGCTACACTTTACGTCATTTAGAGCCTGGTAAGATGCGTAATGCATCTCACTAGGCCGACATAGTGTGGGTCACCATGCTGCATTGTGTCCACTCACAATGAGGATTGTGACCAACACTCCTGGATAATACATATATATTTCAAGCAATTAAATTTTACTAAATTGACGACGAAAGTTGCTAAGGACTATGAGTACATTGTGGTGAATGGTTGTTTGACGGAAAACTAATGATGGACGGTGTGATCGAGTCAGTAACGGGGTCATTATGAGAATAAGCTTTTACCAATAGTGAATTTATAATGGATAGAGATTAGTGAAACCAATAGACAGACAGATTGTCAATAATTTACCTATTGATTTTCTGATGGAAGTACCATTTACAATCTTAATTAATTGGCAAAATTAGGTAGCCACAATATTGTGTTGCCAGTCCGCAACCCGCACTCGGTCAGCGATAACACATATAACCTTTTAACCCTCTCCTTAGAAAAGACCCGAGACCAGAAGTAAAATGTTATGCGTATTTGTCTTGATGAAGGGCAATTATACCTCGATTATGAATTATTGTAAGTTCTTTAGAGTATTTTGTCTCGAATACTTCAAGTGTTAGATATGAAGAGATCAATTGTCAGTTCATGTTTCGTCTTCATCTTGAATATACTCATAAAAGTGCTTTGCAGCTGTTTCAACGACAACTGAATGATTAAGCTACAATACACACTATTCTAAACTTAGATTTCATAGTTTGAAATAGCTAACTGATATCACACTCGATATCGGTAAAAAAAAAACAAAATTGACGAACTTGACTTTTACGATTTTAAGTTGTATAATATCGTAATTATACCTGAAAAAGAAGTGAAACCCGAAATCCATAGTAAGTGTGCCACTTAGTCACAGTGCACATTACAGGTTTATGACGAATTGTAAACTTTCTACTATACAAATAGTGAAACTATTATAAACAATGCTTTTTGTGCATTTGAAAATAGTTGCATGCTGAATGCGAGCGGGAAGCATATGACACCATTATTAGATGCAAAATAATGCTCGCACTCACACCGCTGCTGGTATTCACCTTATAAATTTGTATCTTCGGATGAGTAATGTATCAGGGTTTTACCACTCGCCAAAACCTTTTAGCCTTTTGGAATGAACAATGTCAATTTACTACAGAAATGTTTTGAGTCTAGCCACAGTTGCTAACTCTCTAACAAAGCCACACTGAAAAATATTTGACGAGAATAAGCTTGTTAACGTTTTAATAAATATATACATAATAGAAGTTTCCTTATTAGAGGCCTATATCTAGGACACGTGAATTCGATTACATCCTTTGTTCCCGTGTTACCAAACCAACAAGTCCTTTTGAAAGTTGATATCGACCAACTTTTCATTAACTTCAATATAAAATCTGTCCAAATGTAAATGTGAAAATTACTTACCGACGGGGTCTTATTTATTTCTCCTGAGATTCAACATTAAATTATGTGCTAAAGTTTATTTGAAAACGTCAAGAGCCGTATAATCAAATACATCATCAAAGCTTCCATTGAAAGTATTTGATTTGATTCAGTTCATCTCAGAGGCGTTGTAACGAGATTAGTTATTGACATGGAACCGTTTGTCACGATCACTTTATGAAGCTAATATTCTGATTATTGTAATGGTCTCATTTCCATAATAAGAGACAGCAAGAAGTTGTCCCGGGAATTCTTTTCGGCTCTCTAAAACTTTTTTCTGAGTGTTCTGGGAAGTACTAGATACGCGGTTGGAATTTAAAATGAATGTTGAGCAGTTCTATTTTAGGTAAAAGATTTTATTTTATATATATTTTCTAACAGTGGAGTAGTATTACCTTTTAGTTTTTATATCAAGTGTGGAAAGTTATATTCAAGTTTGCTTCAGATTTTGGAAGTGAATAAAATGAAATTGAACTACAATAGAATTACTAGGATTTATATTACGTAATCTGAGTAAGAGCTTGTGAAATGAAATATTTAAAGTATTTAATTAAAATTATTTGAAAGAGGCGCGTGGAGAGTTTATTTTAATATAATAATATCTTACAGAGGCCATACAAAACTTTACCTTAAAATACCTGGTGTGGATCAGGGATGTTAAGGAGCTCCGTAACCGTAACCGAAACTATCGGATATCCGAAATAAAAATATATCCGAAACCGTAACCGTATCCGTTTCTCAAATTTCGAATAGTTTCGGATAGTTTCATATTAGGGCGGAGTCTAAATAAAACGACAGTTTTGTAAGTTACTGTAGATTCTGCAAATTTTTACAGTGTGTTAAAAACTTTTCCCGAACATGGCACTACTTCACTGAAACTTTATCTGAAATCAAAATTATTACATACCATTTGGGTTTATGTTTTACTTCAATTTTATATCCGTAACCGAAGCTATCCGAAACTTACGGATAATCCGAAATAATTTGATATCCGTAACTGTATCCGAAACCGATATAATTTTATTCTTATATCCATGTCCGTATCCAGATCCGAAATATCATATCCATAACATCCCTAGTGTGGATATTGAGTGAAGTTTAAATTTCTTTACTTAACGCACAAAATACATATTATTTTCAAGAAGATTATTATTAAAGAGATTATGAAACTATTAGGTTTGAAACTGTTTGATTAAATTATCTGTACAGATTACATATGTTAGCCTATTAATGTTATTTTTAATATCGTATACAAGACAAGATGTTTATCGTGAAACATTGGCGAAACATTAAACAAAAAGGTATAGCAGAAAGAATTGGCTCATGGCGAAGACATGAATCCCTCATAATTTGTAACGTTTGCATCTCAGAGTTACTAGATACTCAATTAGAGAGAACTTGTGCTAAAGTAATCAAACAACAGATTTCTAACGATCATGTAAATTCATGTCACCTTAAAAATAAAAGACGTAAATTTCTACACACGTTTTATACACGTTAGGCTACCGGTGCCGGCAGTCATGAAGGCGATCATTAGAATTCTGCCTTTGAATTCAGTTCACCTTCAGGGTTGCAGAAGTCCGATGCTCCATGGAGAAACTGATATCAGGTAAATCCGGTTGAACCGTCTATAGGCGAAAATAATCTTGGGAATAAAGGCTAGGATGATGATGAACTGACAACTTAGGCACGCCGCGTCTTCAACATTAACAAGTAATAATATGAAGATTATCTATATTGCACATATTTGATCGGATTAACGTATTATAACTAGTAATCTAATTCTTTTATTCACATTAATGTTTACAACCAAGCGGTTGACACGATGAATAAAGTAATTTTGTCACTTGTTTATATTTGGAGTATACTACACGTGGTGAATACTCGAACTGCCATTGATCAGCAACTCTTTGAAGATGTGTTAGATCCTGTAAAGTGTGCTGAACAACTACAAATTTTGCAAGGAAATCGTTCTCTTCTTTTTCGATGTAAGTACAAAGATGTTTTCTTTTCTTTACAATCAAGCCTACTAAAGTGACTCTACTCTGCCTGATGGAAAGCATGAGGAGAATCGAAGAGTGGGGATCACTGTCCCCATTATGAGTTCAGATAATGCAGTATGGTGACCCACACTGAACTATTAACAATGTGTACAAAAAAATATTGAAAAGTGGTTTAGACGGATGCTTCTGCATTATTGGACCTCTGGTGTTACACTCATCATCGCATTACGACAACTCGAATGCTGTCATTTTGAGGTTGATCTTCAATGTGAAAAAATGCCTCGTTGGATCCGGTAGGTACATTCGACCTGGAATCAACATTACCCTTATCTTTCTCACACGCATTTGTTTCATTTTTACTATTTTTGTGGCTTATGAGAGTCCTCACTCAAAATCTTGTAAGTTGCAGCAAATTTTACACAATCACCTTCAATAGACGTGCACATGAACAAAGTGTAATAATAATAATTTGCCAAAACATTGTTCTCAATTATTATACGAGCAAAAAAAATAGTCCGAAATATGTATTAGATACTTATTTATCTATTTTTTCGCACAGCAACACATCTTCACACCGTATTAGGTACATGTAAATGTAATAAATATATATTCTGAAAAAGTGACCAAAAGAGAAATACCTAGCAATACCATTTATTATTAAAAATTTTTTTGTTTTGAAGTGTCAAAAGTAAAATAATAGTCATAAGAATTGAGCATTATGTTTATTTTTTTTGGAAGTCGAATCGATTTTTTGTAATTAAATAAAGGTTACATTAGGATAAATTAGTTTTGTGTATTATGTGAGCTTGTACCGTTACCATTTTGATAAACGTGTTATTCTAGTATTACATTCAATCCCGTTAAATAACACAATGATCAATGATAGCGTAAATAAGTTACATATTATATTACATTATGATACCTTATCAAATCATATATCATAATTTCATCGACAGTAGTATTGTTTTTAATATCAATCTGATAAAAATAATTAACAATGTCGTATAACATTGAAATGATTATAAATATATAACATTAGGAAACATTCTTAAAAGATTAGCTAAAACATTTTTTTGACTAAATAATACTGCCTTATTGGTCTAGTGGTAAGCGTATGCGGCTGCTGATCTAGTAGAGGTCTCAGATTCGATTTCCGGGTCGGACCAAATGTTTGTGTGATCAGCAAAATGTTTGTTTTGGAGTTTGGGTGCTTAACGTGTATAATATGTATGTATTTAATAAAAAAGCCATACCAACTAACCCATAATACAAGCTCTGCTTAGTTTGCGACTAGATCGCGTTGTGTGTTAGATGTCCGAATTATTAATTAATTTATTTACTTATGTGGTGGTTTCAATCCGGAACAGATAAATAACAATGTTTCAAAACAGGTTTTTTTTTAATAATCTAATAGATTTAAATAAGTAACATCCAGTAATCTGTAGATTGTGAGTGTTGAGCCAATGATTAATAAACTTAACAGGACGTCACTAGTCTTAGAATTCAATTGTATAACTAAATTTGTTACACATTTTTTTTTTTGTTTTAGTCTTTGACGCCAGTGGAAAGATACCCAATGGTATAACTGCAGGAAATATTTATGATCTTGGGGACTACTTTCAATGTTTGGCCATAAATGAAGATGTTAACCAACAACAAATCCAGGGAAAATACTGCATGGTCAGTGTTCCTGTGGAGGCTATGCCATATCTTCCACTTTGGCCAGCATTTACTGGATCCTCGAAGTTAATGGACATCGATTTTCAAGATAATGTACAACAAAATAGTTATGTTCAGCAACTAACAAATTCAGTGAGACCGGTTGGGATATCGTAAGTTAAATTTATACCTTTTCCATAGCTATGCATTTATATTAAGAGTATTTTCTTATCTCCTTCCAAACTCCTCCACTTTTATTTCTCCAACTAATATTTAGCGTCGGCTGCTAGTTCAACCGGTATTAACTGAATATCAGTTTTTTCCATGGAGCGATTGTCATTCGATCTTCGTAACCCTTAGGGCGAACTGAATTCGAAGTTTGAGCTAGTTGTCTGTATATTTGAGGGCACTGACTACCCAATCACGATTGCCACAGACGTTCATGAAAACTGGAAGCGATGGTTTCGCTAGATCTCCGAGGCACAGACATCCGCAGTCGTATACGCTAACCGCTAGACCACCCGGGTACACCTGCAGTGATATGAGTATATAATATTACATTTTAATTAAATTTAATATACTTTGAAGTGTATAATAAAATAATTATGTCTAGCCTCGCTTTATAGAAACACAAGACGTATCTGTACATTATATTATTCCATAATATTCTCTTTGTTAATATTTTTAGTAACCATATAAACAAATCCAATATTTTCGATTTCAGGTTATCAATAGCCCTTTGTATCCCCAAGGTGTGCAGTGTCGAGGACACAAACGATGTTGCAATTCCTTCTTTCATAGATTACAGTGTTAATTTCTGCCGGTTACCTAAAGACAAACCGTTTGCCGCTGCTGATTATGCCGCTTTGTAAGTTTATTTTGTTTTAAACTAGTTTTAAAATAAGGTACGTCATTTTCTTTTGCGAGGAACTCATCGCAAAGGAAAATGATGCATCTTACACTTACTTTTTACAATAGAAGCTACTATAGTAATGAAAGTTCTAGTATTACTGTTATAAGAGTATACTTATATATTATATTTTTTGTTGTACAGCGCTATAATAATTATGTATGTAATAGTTATATTTCATCTATTTTTAAGCGTTTGGATAAGATCAAATCAGTGTGCCGTGAACACGAGCGGTATCATCATCATCATCATAACGGTTGATACTGCGTTCCTATTAATAAATAAAACCTATAGCCTTCCTCAATGAATGGACTATCTAACAGTGAAAGAATTTTTCACATCAAAATAAATTCTTCCCAAAGTAGACGCGTTCAAACAAACATACTCTACGGCCTTATAATATTAGTATTTATATTAGTATTCAATGAAGTAACCTGTCTATCCTACTAATATTATAAACGCAAAAGTTTGTGAGTGAGTATGTATGTTTGTTGCTCTTTCACGCAAAAACTGCAGAATAGTTTTTGATGAAACTTCACAATAATATAGCTTACATATCGTAATAACACATAGACTACTAATTACCGCCATGACGGATCTACACGTGGGCGGAGCCGCAGGCAGAAGCTAGTTGTCTATATTCAACATTCGTTGAATTTCGAATTTTATAAGTTTCCAAAACATTTCAGTGTCATATTCTCCGTTATTGGATTGCTTGCGGTAATCAGCACATGCTATGATCTCTATCAAAGATTTTATGTTAAAAGTAAGTAAATATTCTATTTTCGTAATCTATTTTTAACCGACTTCAAAAAAAGGAGGAGGTTCTCAATTCGTCGGAATCTTTTTTTTTATGTATGTTCAGCGATAATTTCGTCGTTTATGAACCGATTTCAAAAATTCTTTTTGCATTGGAATAGGCGTAGCTTACAGATGGTCGTCACCATATCGGGATCTGATGATGGGATCTCAAGGAAATCGAGAGAACTCCTCAAATATCATAGGCACGATTGCAGCGATTTGGGTACTCGGAATAGTTTTACATTGAAGTCGATTCCTTTTTGTTAAAATTATAGTTAAAAGTAAATGGCATCATAGAAAACTATATTAACAACGGTCAGCTGGGTTACAATGACTCCGTGTTAATATTTCAATTGTCCTTTTACAGACACATCAAACATAAGTCGACTGTACTCTTCCTTCTCCATCTACTCGAACACTCAACGTTTCTTTGTCTACAAATCTTCCCCGGATGCATTGGAGTGCCTCGATTGTATTCGCGTTTTCTCCATGCTATGGGTCTTCATTCATCACGTTTATACGTTGTACTTAATGGGATATATTTACAATCAGCTGGATGCAATTAATGTATGTATAGTCGTTGACTAAGTCTGGATCAAATATATTTCAAAAAATCTAAGTTTGTTAGTATTAACCTTAGAGCTAATCAATAAACTTTTCACAGATGATAGGAGAGTTGTCGTACGTAATATCTACAGCAGCTCCGCTAGCAGTCGATACATTCTTCTTACTCAGCGGTATGCTTGTAGTTTACACTAACCTTGGGAAAGTCACTAGAGGTTGGTTGAATTACATTAATTATCTGCCTTAAAATAATGATTACCATACGAGTATAGTGCTTATGGATAAGCATCCAAAACACCAACAACAAGCAATCCTTTCGTTGCTTTTAAATGAGAGTGAGGTACTTATATACCATATTTTCATTCTTACGAGCAAAATGTGTAGTGCATTAAATGTTTTTTCCTTCCCTTAAGTTAGGGAATGAAAAAAGGAAAATAAATTCTGCGATAACCTCACTCTATCAGTTACTTACAAGTAGAAGTTATTAAAAAATAGCAATTAGAAATGTTTTCATGGTGGAAAAAGCGGTAGAAGTTCCATTGCAGTCTTTAAAAAAGTTGACATAACAATTAAGTCCACAGTGACATCAGGGTGGAGTGTGTGATCTGCCTACATTTTGTCCTTACCAAAATAATTATTTTTTAAATTCTATTTCACTGTAATTTTTTACATAGCCCACAGGATTAGCAAGCTGAAGTTGCAATGGTCTACCATATTAGCCGTAGAACCGATAACCGTTTGGGTAAACGTGTTCTTGAGTGAAGACCGCGTCTCGGCAAACGTAGTGTAGGACGTCCACAGGCCAGGTGGAGTGATGATTTGTGCAAGACGGCTGGTAGGAGCTGGATGCGAGTAGCCGAGGATCAAAATAAGTGGCGTGCAATTGGAGAGGCCTATGACCAGAAGTGGACTGCGATAGGCTGATGATGATGATGATGATATAATTTTTACATGTGTCTTTACTGTTTTTTTTTGTATTCTTTCTTTTTGTGTTTCAGGTAAGTTTGTTAAATCGATACCTCTGTTTTACTTGAGCCGCCTTATGCGATTATTTCCCGTACTCGCTACTATGGTGCTTCTACAGGCATCTGCCTTCAATCACGTATCAGATGGGCCGAACTGGCAAAGTGTAACTGTACAAGTGGAGAATTGTAGAAATTATTGGTGGTCTGCACTGCTACACGTTCAAAATTATGTGAATCCTTCAGAGATGGTAAGTTAACTTCACTCTTTACATTTATTTTGACAGCGTATCTTGCCATTCTTCTGAGAGGTGACCCAAACCCAGCAGTGGGACATTATGGGTTGTTGATGATGATATTATCGATGATATAAAATTCAATTAAAAAAAACAAAAAGGGAAATATTTACAAGATTTTTTATAAATTCCCTAAATGATTTATGTATCTATTTCAGTGTATGTCAAGCAGCTGGTACCTTTCTGTGGATACTCAACTATATGTATTAAGTCCACTTCTGCTATTTTTCCTCTTTGGACAAAAAAGAGTAGCGTGGATAATGCTTACGTTGTTTTTACTTTTGGCCCTTATCAGCGCTTCTGTACTCAGTTTTATGTATAATCTACCTGCAGTATTAATACCTCTGGGGTTAGTATTACAACACAGTAAAATATTTCAAAAATATTATTATAATAAAATACAATAGTAAAACCATCAAATTAAAATCAGTTTCAAAATTCTAAAGCTGATCTAGAAGTCGATGGTTTTAAGTACACACATTCTTGAGCCAATTGAAAAACCTTTAGTGAATACTTTATCTCAACAAGATTCCTAAATGCGTCGTCTTTCTGGTGACACATTTGGGAATGTATGGTTACAGTCAACGTTTTTACAATCTTTCTATCAAAATTATTTTTTTTGAGCAGACGCTACTGCTTAGTACTCTTTCAGATGTTGCGCAGTTGTAGCTTTCTTTAGTATGGTGATAGACATTGTATTTACAACGTGTTCTTTAAATTCTTTCACGTTAGGGAATGGAATAAGATTAGTGATATCAGATCTTGTCTTAAGCACCTATGTATTTGGCAAATATGAAAGACAATTTTGTTGACAATCAATGTAGTATGCTAAATTATACATTTGCAGTCGTCTCCAGGAGAGTTCAGATTACTTCAACTACTATTATGTAAATACACTAATCAGAGCACCACCGTTTTTTCTCGGCATGATTTATGGGTACGTTTTGTACCTTAACAAAGAAAAAACAGTTAAGCTTGGAAGGGTGAGTAGTAATTGTCCTGTTAAAATATTATACCTTCAACTTCCTCACACAGATCTCGTAGCAGCTATAATCTACATGTTTTATTTTTAAAGTACTCTAATAATATTAAAATTTTATAATTAAACACAAAATTCATAGCTACATCACATTGTGAAAAAACTTTGGGTATCACAATGTAGACAATAAACACACACAAACTTAAAACATTACGTATCCTAACAAAGAAAATAAGGTAAAAAAATCAAGTACCTGTTCTAATGTACACATAAGACGTAATTTTCCTTTCCAACAGTTTCTCTGAATTTCTTCAAAAAGTAACTCACTCTCAGGTTTCAAGTAACAATATGGCCAAGATAGTTAAAGCTTTCTCCTCTACCTCTACTTCGACAGATTTTCCGTCAAGAAACAAGCTGGAAATGCAATCAGGTCCTGTTACGAACCCAAATAAGACCACCTTTGTCTGTTTAACATTAAGCTATGATCTCTTGCAAATTTCGCACAAATCGAAATTACATATCCCAAAACTCCTATCGTGTCACTTAACAGCGCCGTATTATCATCCATGTAGGTAGCTGAAATGTTTGACAAATCTGCAATAATTTTGACGTATATTCGTCTTATTTTATTATGCCTTAAACATTAGAAAACTTTATAACTTACACGTTTATTTACATTTCAGATCATTGTAATCCTCTTTTGGATTTTGTCACTTGTAGTGTTCGCCTTTTGCTACTTTATTCACTATGTCGTTGTGCAGGCGGATCACGATAATGAAACCTTGGATAACTTTGTAAACGCCTACATGCGCTCAATTTGGGCAATTGCATTGGGTTGGGTGATCTTCGCTTGCGTAAAGGGCTATGGAGGTACGAAAAAATGTACTAATGACTAGTTTTTAGTTACTGCGGTCAAAATGATATCAACTCTAATATCATTATCACATTATCATATCATATCAACAATCTTAAATAGTCCACTGTTTAGTTTGCCAAATGTAAGGAATATCAGTACAAATCTAGTTTTAAATAATGAAGTTATTAATTTTGTTGATTCAACAGTTTTTTTGGGAATTACTTTAGATAGTAAGTTACAGTGGGGCGCCCAAATATCGTGTCTCGCAGGGAAACTCAGTTCTGCAGCGTATGCTGTCAGCAAAGTCAGACAGCTTACGGATGTGGAAACAGCAAGGCTAGTATATTTCGGTTATTTCCACAGCGTCATGTCGTATGGCATTCTGCTATGGGGCAAGGCAGCTGATATTCAAACAATTTTCATTCTTCAAAAACGTGCAGTGCGTGCGATTTACAAACTAGGTGCACGAGTTTCCCTTAGAGAAAAGTTTAAAGAGATAGGCATTATGACAGTTGCATCACAATATACATTTGCAAACATTATGTTTATAAAACAAAATATGCATTTATATCACAGGAATAGTGATGTTCACTCGGTGAACACGAGACATAAGCATAAGCTAGTAGGTCAATATCATAGGCTACATAAAACGCATAATTCATTTATGGGTCTTTCCGTGCGATTTTTTAATAGGTTACCAGCTAGTGTTATGAGTCTATCAGTGGAAAAGTTTAAAAATGTAGTCAAAACTTATCTTATACGTAGAGGTTATTATACAGTTGACGAATTTTTAAATGATAAAGAAAAATGGATTTGACTACTTGCTCCTTGTCATTTTATTCTACTCATGAGAATATTGTTAGCACATTGTTTATGAGCATGATTTTACTTTTGTAAGTAAAGATTCTACGTGACGAATAAAGGCCTTCGAATAATTCTTCTCTTTCTTTTGATCTTAAAATTAATGTTTTATATTTAATCTTTCGTTACCAGTAATTTGGCCAATATTTGAGCACATATAGTTTTTACCTTTGTTGTAAGTAGATGCTCCTACTATGTTGTACCCACTGAGGCTGTTGTTTTTTTTTTTTTTTTAAATTAGCTTATGTTCTAATTTTTAACCACTATAATTTGCATCAGTCCTCTAACATGGTGTATAGTATATTAGTGGCAGCACCTTACCCCCATATCAGGTTTATAAACATTAAAACTATGTAAACATTGGCGATTTGAAAAGAGTGGCCGTGAGTTTTTATTGCCATGTTCTTTTCTCCGGTTTTACCTATTGTTTGCGAACATGGCATAAATGTACATGTAGAATCTTGACCTGTCACTAGAGATGTTTTGCATCCTAAGTGAATAAAGAATTTTGAATTTGAATTTGAATTCTATTGAACTTAGGCCTCACCTTACCAAAGAGGCTTACTATACCAAACTGGTCAGATGGGTTGATTCGAGGCTTCTTACAACATCTGTGGGATGAGTAGGTGTGGTGACACTCCATATTCTTAATCTGTCGACTGACGTATACCATAACTTGGCCTACTCAGCTACACACGTATGACAGGTATATATTTTTAGAGAGCGTTAATTTTGAACTGACTCCAGTAAAGGAAGGAAGTTTTTGTTCGACCATAAATTTTTAATTGAGCCAGCAATTTTTGATAAAGGGATGTTGTAACCGTAACAAATAAATGAAATATTGCAATAAGCTTTTTAGGACCTTTTAAGAGAAAAAATAATAATTTAAAAGCAACGTCACAGAAAACACGTGTTATTATACACAGCACGAATAATTGCTAAAATTGTTTTTTTTTTTATTTTGTTCCGTGCAATTGATGAAATCTTCTGTTTAATTTTTTATTAGGTCCAGTGAACTGGTTCCTGTCGCTGTCAATGTGGAAGTTGCCGTCTCGCATGTCCTATGCTGTATATCTTTTTCACATGCCACTTATTTACGCAATCAACGGTAGCACCATGTTTCCACTGTTTGTCTCTGACGCGTTTGCTGTGAGTATTCTTTTGATACTCTTTGATTAAGCGATATAACAAGATGAAGTTATTATTTTTCAAGTAAATCTTTAACAGATATTTTTACACGTCAGATATTACAGCTAGAAGGTGCCGGCATTTCAAGACCAACTCTGGGAAGAAATGCCGAAACAAATGTCCTTTTGAAGTAAAGACCATAGACCAGATCAGCATACTAGTGTGCTATGTAAAAGTTACGTTGTATTTCAGTAGAATGGTAATTCTTATTAAATAGGCTCGATTTACAACTAGAAACGTTTTAATTTAGTTATAGCTTGCATTACGTAACGTTGTAGACGTTTTATTAGTACACTGCTCTACATGGGCCTTTTCTTAAAAAGAAGAACTATTTATGTTTTTTTGATGTGAAACATCTATAGGCGCACGTAAAATAGATTTCTGGCCTGGCGACTGGCGACGCGTCGCCGCGGCACGCTATACGATGGTATATATATACAGTCTATATGCAGTAGTGTACACACTACTGCATATAGACTACTATTTTAATAATTAGTAATATTTTATTTTATCATTATGACATATTTACTTCCTATTACAATATGTTCTTTTCTGCATATTACTTTTACAAAATAATGGCGATGTTTCACATCTGCCAGGCGTCCCGTGACGGCTCACATTTTTTTTTATCTATGTCTACTAAAGTGACTACTCTATCTAATGGAAAGCATAAGTAGCATCCAGAAGTAGGGACCACCATACTCATTGTAAGTGCACACAATGCATTACGGCGACCCACGAATGCTGTTGTTTTTAAGTTTGTTTTCAGTGTGAGGGTAGTACTGCCCGGGTCGAGTAGACCCATTCCTGCTGAAATCTGCATGATTCTACTACCTATTATTACTATAGCGATACGTACTATACTCGTAAATGTATATACTAGCTTAATATGTATATCGAGCATAATATTAGTAACTTAAAACTTAAGTAATTAATTATATTTTTAATTACAGTTCCACAGTTTCATGAGTGCGTTACTTATATCATTCCTATTTGGATTAATCATTTGCATTGTCATCGATACTCCAATCGCTAATGTATACAACTTAGCGACCAGAGGTAAGTTCCTACCCTTACAAGCCTATACAAATTGTGCCTTTCATATGATAGGGGTAGAAATACAGTCATACTAAGTACTAGCATTTTATCAGCTGTAAATCCTCAACACGCAAAATGTATTACCACTAACGGCAAGGAGTTTAGATAAGAAAAAAATATTAAATAAGGTTATACGTAGGTAAATGAATGAAGGTGAATGGCTGGTACTCAAAATAGTTAATGAGTCATCATCGCCATCATCAACAGTATTTGATAGTCAACTGCTGGACTGCATGGCCCCTCTTTGAAAGCAGTTTTTGGCATATTCAGCCAATTTACAAAACGGGTTGTTTAAATAGAATAGAAAAATCTTTATTGTACATCATTTCATTCAATTTACATTTAGGATTCCAACGAAAGTGCGACCATGTACAAATGGCGGCCTTTTCGCTAAAAGCAATTTCTTCTTGTTTTAGGTTTTCCTCTTAGAATAATTGTTTTCCTTCCCTTTACGGTAATGTCCCGCTTAGTTTGTTTCTGATTGAATTCTATATTTCTACCTCAAGGTGTCTGAACCAGAAACTGCATTACTATTGCATCTATGTAAATGAACTGCAAATGTAAAAATGAAAGTTAAACTAAACACACGTTTCTTTTTAGGGGGTTATAAAAAATCACCTGAAACACCCACAAATACTGCGACGAAATCAACGGAAGACGAAGTTATCGTAAAAAATTATAATTAAAGATTTTTGCATCAAACTAATATTACTAGTTAGATTTTTGTACACGACTTCACATCAAGATCTTTAGCATCAGTGTTAGTTGTGGTATGGTAATCTTAATAACATTTTTGTATAAGTATACTATGGATTAAAAAGAAAAAAAAAATGTTTTTTACTTCTTATGTAAAAGCCCTAATTTAAAACCACTTTTACTAGTCGTAGATAAGATAGTTTTCAGAAGAAGACATGTTTTAAAATTTTACAGCTTAGTACTTATTTAAAAAGGCGCAGCAGGATTTTGAAACTGAAATGACAGCAAGTACGCTGAGCTACCAAAATTACTTTAATTGTCACGAATGACAGTTCGTTGCGCTAACTGCATGTTTATATGTATCATGTTTGTACTGTACGTGAATATGAGCCGCGTAATGTTATTTATGGATGCGAGAAACCCAAAATCGATAAGGGCCACCGCAGACTAGCTACTTTTAGCATCGGCGATCGGCAACTAATCGCTTTTTAGAAGTTAAATACGGCGACCGGACGCTTTACACCGCACACTTAAAAACGCCAAACGCGGAGATTGAGTCGCTTTTTAGAAGCGCGACACAGCAGCTGAACGCTACTCTCCGCACACATTCGGATGCCGATAGCATCGATTTGGCATCTGAGCAGTCGCTAAAACGCGCATTTCCGATACCGCGATCGAACGCAGGAAGTCGCTAAAACGCGATGCAGCAGCGATGCAGTCGCCAAATCGCCGATCGCCGATGCTAAAAGTAGCTAGTCTGCGGTGGCCCTAAGAGAGGGTGCAATGGGAGAGGCCTATATCCAGAAGTGGACTGCGATAGGCTGATAATGATGATGATGATGAATGTTATTTACAGATTAATACCCTGTATGTATAATAATAAAACGAAGAAATACATTTATAACATTTTCAATAGTACATTTAAGTAATTTTGTTGAAAAATTTGATTGATTACATAGCAAATAAAACAATCTACGCGGAAAGAATTACATGCTGCTATGAAAGTAACTGAAAAAAACTAATCGTGCGGTTTCCACATCCGTTAGTTGCAGAACTTTTCTAACAGCATATGCCGCTGAGCTAAGCCGCCCAGCAAGTGATTTTACATGAGGACCCCATTGTAATTTTGCGTCTAGCGTGATTCCCAAGAAAACAGTTTGGTCTACCAATTCTAGCTTTTCTTTGTTCACTAAAATGTCACAATTACTGCTTTTAACATTTGGCAAAGAAAATCTAATGCATTTGGTTTTCTTTCCATTCAGCAATAAGTTATTAGCAGTGAACCAATGATGTACGTTATTAATAGTATTATTTATATCAACAAAATTTTCAGCCCGCCTATCAACTTTAAAGATCAATGAAGTATCATCCGCAAATAACACAATTTTCGGTTGATCTTGCAATATCTGTGGGAGATCATTAATATACACCAGAAATAAAAATGGACCTAATATTGAACCCTGCGGTACTGAACCCTGATCATGAAATAACTTTATAATAAAATGTTTTGTTTTGTTGTTTATTCACGTCACAAGTCAATTTTCAAATCACAGTTTTTTCAATTCAAGTAGATAATCTGTTTAGACCTATATCTATGGTGTGTGTATGTGATATTTATGACAAATCTTAATCAAATGATAGTAGCTTCTCGTAGAAGCGCTTTGAGACAAAGTTTTTATTTCCGTAAGACATTGCGACACAAAATGTAAGCATTTACTACATTTTTTTGTAAAATATCAACAGCATTATATGAATATCTGATTAATTAAATAACTATATAACACTGAAATAACAATAACAGTAAATTTTGCTCTTACTAAGTTAAACTTAACTTAAACTAAATACTAAGTGAAAAAACTTACGTAAATGGTCTCACGGAAAGGGTTGAGGCCAATTACACACAGGCACACTCTCGTAGGTATACCGTCATCAAGGGCAGGTTAAAAACGAAGGATATTGGACAGAAAATAATATAAATAATACATTATAACGAAAACATTTTGTTGTTGTGTTAGCGCAAATAGTCTTGATGCATAATTTGAGATCATTTATTTACCGCACCTTATATATGACCACGTGTTTTTCATTCGACTTATTTATTTGAAGCCCCAAGTTTAAAAAATAGATAAGCATATTAGTTTAAGCTGACGAATAAATCAGAATTGGCCAAGTGCGTGTCAGGCCACGCATTGAATAGGGACTGTATAGTAGCGCTAAAATCGTAAATATTGATACAGTTTCAAAGATTGTAGAAACACAACTTAATGCTCTAATATTCTGACAATATATTATGATACATTAGTTTAATTATAAACCTTATATATAGAGTTATATGAGTATATTTAAAGTATCCAGCGATTTGGTTAAATTTGCTTTATTAAATGTATGTTTTGGTAGAACAACAAAAATATTTTTTATTTACGTACACCTTTGAACTTAATTTGCATGATGTTGATCTTTCATCTTCACACCGAGTAAACGTTACAAAAACATATTGTAAAATTTCGAATGTAATACAGGACTTTTTCTAATACTTGTTTTGTTACGTATTGTTATAATAACCAACAAACCACACCATTAGAAAAACACCAAACGTTCAATAAATACTTAAAAAAATGGTAATGTGACGATTATTACGTGACGATTTTCTACTCGTAACATTTTCACTATCGCACTGTCTCGTTGCTCCAGTAGTTAAAGCACGCGACCGCCGATCAAGAGGTCTTACAATAGTATCATTACTACATTTTTTAAGAAATAGCCCTCCACCGCATCCGTCTGTCTGTCTATAAACATTTGCAATTTTTCAACTCGCAGTTATTCCAATTTTGACATTTACTAAGAAATACAAGTATTAAGATAAATTCGTAGGCTCATGCTTATCACAAACATTGAAACGATATTACTTATAAGTGAGATATCCTAAGGTATTGTTCACATTAGCATTTGCTACCGAGCAGTCGTCATGATTGATAAATTAAGTGTATCACTTGTTTTTGTTTGGAGTACACTAATCGTGGTAAATGCGAGTGCAATTGATCAACAACTGCATAATGAAGTCTTAGATAATGTAAAGTGCGCTGAACAACTGCAACTTTTGCAAACAAATCCTTCTCTTCTTTTTCAGTGTAAGTACAATGTGTTTTGTCGTATTTATTGTGTTTTATTTATTCTTCTTCTTTCGATCTGTGACTACAGCTCTCAATAAACTGTGTCTGGTCTTTCACGATAAAACTACTGAAGCAATTAAATCAGATTTGGTACACAGATAGTCCACTCTAGAACCTGTAAAATGATATATGCTACTTTTTATCGCAATAACGGACATACACGCGGGCGGAATACGGTCGAATGATAGTAATCCATACAAGATGCCGTCACACTATTGATAAATGTATTACAGTAGTATTATATGTCATTCCAATAAATAAAGGTATCAATGATAGCGTAAATTACTTACATATGTCATGATACCCTATCATATCACATAATATCGGCAGCAGTATCATGCTTATTGGCAATCTAACAAAGATAATAGAACATAGCATCAATACTGAAATGAATTTTCATTCCCATTTCGACCTACTATTTTCTTAAAAACCTTACTTACTTCGCTGGCTCAGAGACCCAAAGTGTGTCTTGGCTTCCGTGAGTAGAATGCACCATTATCTTCTATTCTGTGCCAGTACAGACCAATCGGGCACTTTCATCTCTTTCATATCTCGGGCAATCTCATCTTTCCAGCGGTATCTGGGTCGTCCCATTGGCCGCCGCAATAACAGCTAAATAAAAATTTTTGACCTATAGGTATTCTCTAATCGTTACATTAATTTAGTACAAATTATGTATAGTACAACATGAACATTTATTACTGCAATAGGGGTGTTTAAATTTTGTGTGTACTGTAAGTTTGAGTATTTTCGAGTATTTTCGTTACTGTCTTCTCGTAAGCATCTTACCAAGGCCATGTGGCCTTAAGTAATTGGAAACAATCACCTTGAGTAAGCAACGACGGCGCAGTCAGTACCTAGATGGGTAACCATTTGTGGCATTATATGTTATGAGAATTCCCTTGATTGAGAGGTCACGTTAACCAGTTGGTTCCGGTTGCTATCATAAGAAAACAGTCGTAGAACCTAATTTAAAGCCTTAAAAACATCAAACAGCAAGAGAACGTAGCCACAACGTGTCTTGCCAGTCCCCAACCCGCACTCCAGGAGAGGTCCTGAGAGAGGACCCGAGCTCAGCAGTGGGACGTTATGGGTTGTTGATGAACTTTCTTCTCGTAATGGTCTAAATCATCCGCATCGTGCATTGTTTCTCTGTTTCCGTCTCGATAATATTTATAATCTATATAAAAATGTTGTAACCTGGTGCAATGAAGTGAATGTTGTACATAATGTAATCCAATATATAAAAATAACTATAATCTATAGATTACGGGTTTTGTGCCGATGATAAATGGATTTATCGAGATATTTTTAGCCTCACCAATGATTTAATGGACCCTGAAACTAAAATAGCTTGTACTAGGTGTTTCTTATCTTTGGTTTAAAATAAAAGTACGGAACAGATTCCACCGTTTTTTTATTGTATTTGTTTAATAAAAACATTTGACGAAAATAAATAATTCTGACTTTCACAAAATACATTAAGACATAATGACTATAACATTAAATTTCATTTACTAGATTTGAACCAAAATATACAGGGCAAGCTAAATACTCGTAAGACTTCGTGGTGGCTATCAGGGTGGAGATTCTCTCCGCCGCCTCTTTCTATGAGCAAGTTATGCTTTCGTAGGAGATGGCGAGGATGGAGCGAGACCGGGAGAGTACCGCCAGGCCTGCGAACGGCTCAGATATCGCGGGCAGCTTGTGCAAGATAGTCGAACGATGTCCGTCCTCCATAGCGCAGGCCTGGGGGTGACAGATGAGGCTATCTGCCGCTCTAGCAGAAGTTGGCGTGTGTCGGTGCGAGCGCTGCAGAAAGAGTGCGCGTCCTTCCTTTTGAGCAGGAGGGAATAGTAGGGGTCCTACACAAAAAGGGGCAATTTACAAACGGTAGATGGCTCGAGGTATGACGGCATTCCAGTGGTCTTTAATTTCGCACTATGGTGAAATTAAAGTATACAAATTAAATTGCAATTGGCATAGCGGTTTAGGCATTACAGTGTAACTCATAGACGGACAGAGTTTCTTTTGAATTTATGATAATAAGTATGAATCTGTTTATATCTTTGTTTTAGTCTTCGACGCCAGTGGGAAAATTCCAAGTGGTATATCTGCAGGAAACTTAAATGACCTTGGGGACTACTTTCAATGTTTAGCAATAAATCAAGACATAGCAGGACAAGAACCAATCCAGGGAAAATATTGCATGATCAGAGTTCCTGTGGAGACTTTACCGTTCCTTCCGCTTTGGCCGGCATTCACAGGATCCTCAGACCTTCATAATATCGACTATCAAGATGTTGTTCTACGAAAAAGCTATATTCAGCAAATAGCTAATATATCAAGATTTATTGGTAGAAAGTAAGCAGAATTTATACTTTTCTTGTAAACTTGATCATGAGGTTGTTAATTTACAGTCCATTTTTCGAAATCTCAAATCCTAGCTATTCCTGTCAAAACGTGTGGACGAATGTAGCGGTAAATACATGCCGACTAAACCAAACTAAGCTCTTAATGTAGAAATTCTTTAACTTCTGCGGATTTATCAATTCAAATCACAATTATGTAAATTATCTTGTCTTTTATGGTATAGTTATATCGAAAATTGTTTAATCAACAAGGTCGCAAAAGTGTTTGTTAAAGGTTTTTAACAAAATACAAGTGCGTGTCTCAGATGAACGTTTAGTTGGTTCTAAACTAAACATTCATTAGTACGAAATTGAAAAAGCGGCCAAGTGCGAGTCGGACTCGCCCATGAAGGGTTCCTTATCAGCAAGTAACATCATATAAAAGTTCTTGTAGTTCGTTGTAACTTTGATCAATGTTTTTATTTTTTTGATTGAATGAAAGGTAAATTGCGGTTTACGATTTATGATGTATTAAAAAAAACTAATTACTAGATCTCGTTCAAACCAATTTTCGTTGGTAGTTTGTATGGTAATGTACAACATATATTTTTTTAGGTTTATCACTCTCTTACTATTCAGTTTAGAAATAAATGATGTTAGAAACGTTTATAGCATTTTTCAAGACCTATCCATAGATAAGGTAAGGTATAAGGTATCGTTTTAATGAAGAAAAATTTTTTGAGTTTCAGTTGGGGACCCCCAAAATTTATTGCTTTTTTTCTATTTTTGTGTAAAAATATTAATGCGGTTCACAGAATACATCTACTGACCGAGTTTCAACTGTATAGCACTTATAGTTTCGGAAAAAAGTGGCTGTGACATACGGACGGACGGACAGACAGACATGACGAATCTATAAGGGTGCCGTTTTTTGCCATTCGGCTACGGAACCCTAAAAATGGACTGTAAGTTAAAGTATATAATTTAACTACAATTTTTTTTAGACTTAAATTTGGTGATGTTAATTAACTATTGATTAAATTAATTTCTACTTTGACGTATCTGTTTATAATTACAAGAACAACAGTATATGTTATAAGTTTACTATTCAATTCACGTTTATTTTATATTTTATTTTTCAGTAACATAATCAATATCTTCGATCCCAGGATGTCATTAGCCCTTTGTATTCCCAAGGTATGCACTGTTAACGATACAATTGACATTGCCATTCCTTCTTTCATAGATTACGATCTAGATTTTTGTCGAATACCAAATGACAAACCATTTGTTGCTGCTGATTATGTTGCTTTGTAAGTATTTCATTTTATTTTTTAGTTTGGGTCAATTGTTTGACTACTATGTTTTATCATTTTCTTATCAATAAAGTAAACTACATTAGTAACAATAATATTCATACAATTTGAAACAATATTTAAGAAAGATGGGTAGATTTAACGTAAACCTTTTATAAGCCTATTCTGTTCTATTCTCTGATGTATTTACTGCCGAATTTCAGTAGTTATTTAGCCACTATACATTCATTACATATCAACAAAGATTTGAAGTTTTGTATCTTTTCGTATATTTCATTTATCAAAACTTTTCAGCGTAATATTCTCAATTATTGGATTGCTTGCGGTAATCAGCACATGCTACGATCTCTATCAGAGATTTTCTGTTAAAAGTGAGTTAAAAATATATGTATTTGATCTCTCTCGTTCGTTTTTAGTTTTTGGTAAATGAACGTAACCAATCGACCTCGGGAGAAGTAAAAGTATAAAATTTAATTTTAAAATCTGTTTTCTGTATTAAAATTTTTTTATCAGCATTTTTAATAACATTTTTGGTTATAATTAATGAACAAGGCGTAATAGTTTAAGAAAAACATGAGAAAACTATTGTTATAACAAAAACTGTTAATTTTAATTTTTTTTTTTCTTCTTTTGTTGTTTAAGAATTGTTTTAAATTTCTTTTCTTGGAAAACTAACAAATTCTATAATTTTAAAAATGTCTGTAACAAATGTTATACTTGTAGTATTTTCATACAGATAATTCAAGAATCAGTCCTCTGTACACCTCCTTCTCAATATATACAAACACGCAGCGTTTCTTGAACACCAAGTCTCCCCCGGATGCATTAGAATGCCTTGATGGCATCCGAGCAATCTCCATGTTATGGATTGTGGGCCACCACTTATATACATTATATTTTGGAGCATTCATTTACAATCTGACAGATGCTGTTTCTGTAAGTATGTAGACATTAATTAAACTCAGTAATTACTAAAACAAATAATATTATGTATTAAGATTGCCTGGAAGAGATTGCTTTTAGCAATAAGGCTGCCCTTTGTACACTCTGCATTTAATCATTGTGTTCCATTCTTGTAAATATGTAATTTAGTGTGCAAATAAAGAGTTATCTATCTAACTATCCATTTATTATTTTAGAACTTCTACATATTTTTTATGGCAAATTATATTAATCAGGAAACTTTTTTCAGATGGTTGCAGAGCTGTCGTACGTTTGGGTTGTGGCAGCTCCGCTAGCAGTCGACACATTTTTCTTACTCAGCGGTATGCTTGTGGTATACGCTAATGTGGGAAAAGTTACTCGAGGTTAGTACAATTGATTTCATAGCTGTCGTAAAACATTATTCAATTTGTTTGTGCTTTAATTTTACATTATGTAGATACTATTATTTTACGAGTATATCTTCTTGGTATTTTTTAGGTAAATTTCTAAAATCGATACACCTCTTTTACTTGGGCCGCCTCATGCGGTTGTTCCCAATACTAGCTGCGATGGTGCTTCTTCAGGCATCTTTGGTTAATCATGTGTCTGATGGTCCTTATTGGCAGAGTATGGCTGTTGAAGTAGAAAATTGTAGAACTTATTGGTGGTCTGCACTACTTCATGTTCAAAATTATGTGAATCCTTTGGATACTGTAAGTAAAATTGATTTTTGGAGTACTTATAGCTGTTGTATAGTTTTTAAGTTCATTGTGAATTTGTTTATATGACCAAAGTTTTACATTATTTTCAGTGTATACCAAGCAGTTGGTACCTTTCTGTGGATATTCAACTATATATATTAAGCCCACTGCTGCTATTCTTCCTCTTTGGACAAAAGAAAATAGCGTGGATAATGCTTACACTGGTCTTACTTACTTCTCTGGTCAGCACTTCCTTATTCAGTTTCCTGTATAATATACCTGCAACGTTAATATCTTTCAGGTTTGTATTGCAAGTGGTTCCTGCTTCATCTAAAAAAGCCATAAAATTATACAAAAGAACTGCTATATTATGAAAAAAAATAACAATAATGATCACTCATTTTTCGTTAATTTACGAAACTTATTTAATGAATTTAATGGCTCAATGGCAAACTTAGAGTAACTAACACTTATTACTAATATAATTTCATAGGAATAATTTTACCATGTCCTAATATTTAAAACTCGTATGTAAGATTATTTCTTTGTTACATTTTCACACTCATCTACAAAAGAGAAAAATTTAAAAAAAACCGCATAGATAGAATGTTACATATTTCGCGATATAGGCCACTTTTTACCAAGAAAGCAGAGATGTACAGGGGCACGGGAAAAAGCTAGTATAAATTTAATAATTATGGAATGCTAACGTTAAGCAAGGCTAATGAAATACGTACTAATGTGTTTAATTATACATTTGCAGTCGACCTAACGAGTCGATAGATTTCGTCAGGTACTACTATGTGAACACGCTAGCAAGAGCGCCACCATTTGTCCTCGGTATGATTTATGGATACATGTTGTATCTTAACAAAAAGAGAACAATTAAGATATCACCAGTGAGTAGTAATTTTCCTTTTATGCAAATAAAAACGTAACCGTAATAAAAAGTAATATAAGAAACCGGCAGTAAGATGCAAAATGATTGGGCCTCCGGTCTCACACTCACCAACGAAATACGACAGCAAGAATGGTGTCATTATTTGGATGGTCTTCTGTGTGAGGGTAGTACTGTCCATTCATGAATCCCGTTTATCAATATTTTTATGATAATAGCTTTAATACCTTAGACGACAATTTATAAAAAAAATATAGGAATTTAATCGTTCTTTTACAGTAAATTATGTTGTCTTTGTAATCTTAGAACTAAAATAATATTATATTTATATTTTAGATCCTCGTGTTCATGTTTTGGTTGTTGTCGCTGGCAGTGTTCACTTTCTGCTTCTTTATCCACTATGTCATTGTGCAGTTTGATCACGAAAGCCTCACCCTTGACAGTTACCTAAACGCCTACATGCGCTCAATCTGGGCGATTGCACTTGGCTGGCTGATCTTCGCTTGTGTGAAGGGCTATGGAGGTATTAAATATTTACAAAAATAACAATCTTTACACAGTTTTGAAGGTTTGTTCGTACAGATGAAAAAAATATAGTGTACTTAATGATTGTTTATAAAATGAAATCAGAAATGATCACACTTACTTTTACTATTCAAAAATGAAAATTTTCTGAATGACCTTTGACCTTGACCTTGAAAAATTGACCAAAACGACCTTTGCGTTTTTATTATTAATCCCTTTTCACAATGTTTTTATTACTATAAAAATACCTGAATCGTTTTTAGTGCATTACTGATTTCATAATTCAACAATTAAACAAAAAAATCGCATTGAAACTAATTTCATCGTGATGTTTTTTTTTCACTGATTAAATTTACCAGATGTAAATACATATATCTATTGAATAATTCAATTCAGTCGTATTTTTATTTCTGCACTGGGCTTACATCAGTACTTGATTTCTCTATTAGGTCCAGTAAACTGGTTTCTGTCGCTGTCGATGTGGAAATTGCCCTCTCGCTTGTCGTATGCTGTATATCTCTTACATCAACCACTCATTTTTATCGTCAACGGCAGCGCAATCTTCCCGTTGTTCGTCAGTAACGCATTTGCCGTGAGTTTTAAAATTATTTTTATGTTTTTAGTGTAATCTGTTTCCTGTCATAAAACTACATTGTTTTTAATTCGGTTCAATCTGATATTTATTGCTTGTATTTGTCAAGTTTTTGCTATACGCAAACAACTTTGAAATTTAAATTTTAATGAAATATTAGGTTCCGCCTTGTGCCAGATCATAACGGATATATTTTTTATCCATCCTTATCTATAAACAGTTAAAATATCAGAGTTATGTGCACGGTTAGCCTAGTGGCTTAAGCGGTCGCCACGCCGCGCCGCTTCCTAATGCGCCAAGTATCGTGGGTTCAAATCCCACGTAAGATAATACTTTGTGTGATTTACAATTTGTTGTTCTGAGTCTGGGTGTTCTTTGTGTCTGTTTCATGTATGTTTGTAAAATCCCCCGCGACACAGGAATTTATATTCCTAATGCTGGAGTTGTCTTTTTAAAAATAATTAATTAAAAATAATGAATAAAAAACAAACAGAATACAAGGTAAAACAGATATACAAGAAGTACATTTAACAAACAAATGTTAACATTGTCCCTTAACTAATGCTGAAAAATCTTAATACAGTCTACATTTCTGATGACATTGACATCATTTTATCGCTACGTAATATCAGCTAATATTAATTTTTATTTTATTTCCAGATCCATAGATTGATGAGTATCTTGTTCATGTCATTCCTACTTGGATTAATCCTTTGCATCGTCATTGATGCTCCAATTGCTAATTTATACAGATTAGCCACTAAAGGTAAGTTCCTGTTTTAAAAAATATTATATAGATACATAATGTAGTAGTGTATGTAGTAACATGTTACCCGTATACTGAAAAAGTAGAAGCAGAGCCGTATAAAAACATTTACATCTTGGCAAATTGGACTGGGTTGTCCCGTGCAGTACTACCCTCTCACAGAAGGATAACATAAAATGACATTCATTAAGAACATAAAGGCTCTTTTATGTTGAAGCTAATTTGATCGAAATTACAAGCAGTTCATAAATCATATCGTTTTTCAGGAGGTTACAAAAAGCCACCTCGCCCTACTACTTCTACTGTACTGAAACCAACCGTAGAAGATGTAATCGTAAAAAGTACATAATTCAGAATTTCTGAAGAGACATGGAAGAAACTAACTAGATACAGAGTTATTGTACAAGGCTTGTGCATCGAGATCTTTAGCTGAACACAAAGAACTTGTGGTGCGCCATAACGAATTTTAACAACATTTTTTGTTCATAAATTATAATAAACTATACATTATTAAAGCATTTTTGATTAACAATAAATACTAAAATATTGAAAGGGGCTCCCATTCAACAAACGTGTTTTTTTTGCTCATTTCTGCTCAGTACTAATTACGGCCACAGGTAGATATCTTTACGAAATTTGTTCGAACGAATATAATAAAAAAACATATATGTTTCATCACAAACTAATTTATTACTTAAAAGAAATAAATTTAACTTTTATCAGTGAACGTTTACTCTTGAGTTACAGAGAGAACACACACGAAATGAAATGTGTTTTTATATTGCAAACTAGTTTTTTCATTGATTTAAATATTTTGTTGTCGATTTCATTATTACAATTCTTCTTAATCATAAGTATTTCATGCCTTTTTGACCTAACAGCGTGTGTATAAACTACATTGTAATAAATACAAGGAAGATTTCGTCATACAAAACTAGTTCTAACAACGTTATATGTTCAACAATGTTCACAGGATATCATGAAAGACCCAACACGATTAGCCCCGAACACATTAAGGCAGTTCTTTCCAACAATACACGATAAACATAAAGCTTCTGAGTGTAATGTGTTTATAGGGTGTGTTCGAGTCTGTGTTATAGTGCGTGTGGCTGAAAGGGATAAAAGTGTTGCCATTAGCCAAACGGAAGTTGTCGTAATATCCGGTCATTAGGAACTAGGTTAGAGAAACGAAGGTGCAGTCGAAAACCTGTGTAAATAAAATTTCACATTATTTTCTTGTTTTTGATAATATTTTTATAGTTCCTTTGCTTAATTTTCAAAAGAAGAGATTATCCCTTCCTACCACAGAACTTACAAGGTCACTCTCTAAACCTAGGCAATTCTCTTGCATCTCTTGGATCGTTAGTTCCTCATATCTCACTTACACTCCCAATGCCCCCATAGTGTGGACCATCATACTACATTGTATGCAGCCACAACGAGCATGGTGAGAATTACTCTTGGATGATAGGATAAAAAAAGAATGGAAATAGGATAGATGATAAGAATAAAACGCAAGACAACATCGATGCAAAGGGAAGGAAAACTTGAAACCAACCCTATACCAACCCGTCTGGCCAGCGTGGTATAGTAGGCCAAAACCTCCTTTCTAAGGAGAGGCCTATGTCCAGCAGTGGACTGTTAAAGGCTGTTGATGATGATGATGATGATAAGAATAAATTACAATTTCATAAATTTTTCATTTTCTTTAATTTTATTCCGAAATTTATTTTCATTACATGCTTAAAACGAAGATTATTCTTTTTGTTATTAAACTTTGTTATGGAAGGCTAAACTTTTATACATAAATCATAACTTTTTCTGCTGTAAGTATTGGAACTTTAAGATACATTTTCTGTATAATTTGTTTCCTAATATAATATCAAAATATTATCGCCTATTTCCTTATTAGAATAACCACTAACTACGGTACTTACTGCTAACAGAAGTGCTAGTACGGCATGAAAGGTATGTCTATGTATATATATGCGGGTGACTAATATTCGATTTAGAAATGTATTAGCTAGCAAAACAAATCATTTATAGACATTGTCTATATTGTTAGTGTGGTATGCGACGGTACATGGCGAAACAAAAATTCAATAATATCGAAAATATGCGGGTAGATGAAGAACCTTCTACTTCACGGATTCGACGACAGAGGGCGTGCGCCGATGATCCAGTCAGCCTGTTACCACGGCCAGTGCAACCTGGTCGACGTCAGGCAAATCAGAGGTATGTAATACCCTTAATAAGTGATCGAGTTAAATTCCGTAAAAATTGTATTAATTATCATGGAACGCGAAAGTTCAAAAGTTCATTAAAATATTGCATTAGAAAATAAAAAATGCAGTTCAAGCTAAATGAGCGCAACGCGGACTGCAAAGCAAACTGCAATGACTTCCCGAAACGTGATCTTTGTCTCCACGAACTAAACTAACCGTATATTTTTATTTTCATCAAGTTGACAAAAAAATACTGAATAAAAATATATTAAATAAAATAAAATGAAGTTTCTGTTTGTAATTTTAAATTAACAGTTTTTAGTTAAAGGCATATGAAATTATATGTTATTTACATCAAAATTTTATTTTTATGTTTTTGTACGTCTACTGTCTGTTTCTCTATTTGTAAATTTTGCTTGAAATTATTAAGTATGATACAGAACGTCCAAGGAATGTTCATGATTTACCAGTACCTTCATGGAAACTCCTAACAAAGTTCTAAAAGAGGTTCTAGATGCAAACTTAGATTAGTGTGCCTCTCGGTACAAATATATGGGTGGTCGTATCTTCTTTGAAGCGATATTAGTAGTTACGACGCTCGCGGGAAATGATCGCGTTTAATGCAAAACTGTCCATACTGCAGCAAAGTACTTACTCATGCTTACAGGAACTAGCTCCCCGGGAATGTCATCATCATCATCAACAGCCTTTAACAGTCCACTGCTGGACATAGGCCTCTCCTTAGAAAGGAGGTTTTGGCCTACTCTACCACGCTGGCCAGACGGGTTGGTAAAGGGTTTGTTTCAAGTTTTCCTTCTCTTGGCAGTGATGTTAGCTGCTTATTTTGTTCCTTTAGTCGCCTCTTACGACACACTGTGGGCCGAAAATCGGCTTTCATAGACTTAGGGACTACAATTTGCAAGTGCCGTTTTTTTTGCCGGATATAGCTTCTATTAGTCATTATTATATACAAAAATTACAACCGAGTTAATTTTGCTCAAAAATGAAGGAATTATAATTTTTTTACGAAAAATTTGTATGAAGCTAGTATGAAAAATGTAATTATCTCTTAAACGGGATCCACTCTCCGGGTGAATAGGACGTGTTAACAGTGAATTATTAAAGTATCTTACTGTTGTTTACTACTTAGAAACCGGTTTTACCGGAGCGCGCGAGCGCACCCGGTGTTATCGCGTATTGAACTTTATGCAATATGAGTGAAAGTGTAGTTGAGCATGACGGTACAAGGGCTGATGATAATGTATGTTTGAGCGGTAGTAGTATGGACGAAGAGGACATAATACAGAATGAAGCTAACAACTATGTTGAAAGCAATAACAGAGAGGGAGAATGGAATATGAGCGGAGGAGAAAAAAGGAGAAAAAATGAAAAAATTGATATTTGTATTACACACACAGAAAAACTTCCAAAACAATTTGCATTTGCTAAATTATTTCTAAATGAAAACATAGAGGGAATTCGATCTATTAAGTATATAAATGCTTATAAAATAATTGTAGCATTTGAGGACTTACCAAGTGCCGAGAAACTAATCTCTTGTAAAAGTTTTAAAGATAAGGGATGGAAAATATACAAGACATGGGAAGTGGGTGTAACATATGGCATCATAAGGAATATCGACCTGGAATTACCCGAAAGTGAACTGTTGTCATCTATTAAAAGTATGAATGAGTGTGAGATTTTGTCGGTTAAAAGATTAAATCGGAGGGATCCGGAGGCTGGTTGGATACCTACTGAGACCGTACGTATTTGTATCAAAGGAAGCTCGCGTCCGCAATATATTAAGATAATTAATATCAGAGTAAAAGTAGAACCTTTTGTCTTTCCGGTAACTCAATGCTCCCGATGTTGGCGCTTCGGTCACCCTTCAAAATTCTGCCCATCTATAAAAATTATTTGTCCAAAATGTGGCCTAGATCACGCGAATTGTGAAACAACTACTTTTAAATGTGTAAATTGTAAAGAAAATCACATCTCGCTGGCTAAGTCTTGTCCTGTTTATTTAAAAGAAAAAAAGATAAGAGATTTGATGTCTGATTTCAACTGTACATACCGTAAAGCATTAGACATGTATATACCTCCGTTCTCATCACGATTACATCTACAAAAGCAATCGATTACAAATAGAACTGCTATATTAGAAAATCAACCATCAACATCATATGCAGCGGTTACAGCGAATACACATAGGAAAACCAATTTTGTTGAAGTGAATACGGCTAATCAAACCAGACTAACTCCTTCTAAAAGAAAGAAATGCAGCTCGTCGGATCAAATAACATGCGAACCAAATTGGTCATCATCGGAATCAGACGCCGGCATGTCCTCCCTCGCAGGCGACTGCATTGCTACTGAGGAGCGGCCGCATGTGCGCGCTCGTCGTCCCCGCCGAGCATCAGCGACAAATGAAGGTGTAAACAAAGGTGAATCGTACATAAATGAACCACAACGGAATATATCAGCTTCTGATGAACGTAATATGCAATCGAGTCCTAACTTAGTATATCAAAAAAATGAAACATTCAAATCACTACTCAAAAAAATTAAAAATCTAATTTTATCTAAAAAATATACTTGGAGTCAAAAAATTAAAATAATTATAAATGTATTTGTGGAATGGTGCTTATCTACTATTTTGCATAATATAACTAACATAACCATATTTGAAAACTTATACCATATGTTTGTAAATGATAAAAATGGCCAATAATGTAATGGTCAATATTTTACAGTGGAATGCTCAAAGCCTAAGACCTAAACGGTTGGAATTCGAACAATTATTAATACAAGAAAAAATTCATATAGCTGCAGTAAGTGAAACCTGGTTGAATCCTAGTATTAACTTTAAATTAAAGAATTATCGTACTTTTAGAGTGGACAGAGAGGATCACTATGGGGGTGTTTGCATTATTAGCCATAATTCATTGCAGGCGCAACTATGTCGTTTGGAACATCCTAATGAGGACATACAGATTGTTCATATTAGGATTTTTAACTGTAAGAACATAGAAAATATAATATCTGTTTACTGTCCTCAATGGGTAACTACACACAGACATGACTGGGATATTCTATTCTCACAATTTCATACGAAGACCTTGATTTTGGGTGACTTTAATGCGCATCATTTCACATGGTCATACAAGACTGATAATCGGGGTTCTCAAATTTACGATTCATTAGCGGATTGTAGTTTGGTTTGCCTGAATGATGGTAGCTATACTCGTATAAGGTTAGCAGCTGGTTCGGTACAAAGAAGCTCTCCTGATATTTCTCTATCTTCTTCTGATATTGCATGTTCACTAAACTGGAGAGTAACCAATGAATCCCTGGGAAGTGACCACCTACTTATACGTATCAATACAACCTGTCCTTCTAACCCTTTCTTTGATAAAAAGCGTAACTTTAAAGCTGCGGACTGGGAATCTTATAAATCTTGTCTTGAGAGTAAATTTTCTGATTTTGTTATTTTAGATGAACCTCAACTTATATATGATGATTTTATTAAGCTTATTAGTCAAACAGCAAATAATTTTATACCCATAAAGAAAATATCTTCAAATCCCACGAGCCGTTTCACCCCAAAACCATACTGGACTCCCGAATTATCCCATTCGGTAGCTAAAAGAAGACTGGCTTTATCTAAATTTAGAAAAAACCCTACTCCCTCTAACCTAACTATCCTTACCCAATGCATTAAAGAATCTCAGAATCTCATTAAAAAGGCCTCAAAAAAATGTTGGCATAGATTTTGTGATAGCTTACATGAGGTCTCTTCTGTAAGTGAAATGTGGAGGAAAATGAAGTGGATGAAAGGAAATGTTATACGTAGTTCTTTCATAGACCGAGATAAAAGTGAGTCTCTATTGATTAACTTATGTCCTTCATATGTCCTTAATTGTAAACCTAAGTTTAACTCTCAGAACAATGTAATAGAAGCCGAAATTACTTTACATGAACTTGAAACTTGCATCAAAACAAGCGATACGGCACCGGGTTGGGATGACATCTCATTTTCAATGATAAAAAATTTACCGAGTAGTGGAAAGAGAGTATTGTTATCTCTATACAATATTTGTCTATCCACAGGTTTCACTCCTCATCAGTGGCGGGATATCTGCGTTATCCCTATTCCGAAGCCTGGTCGTGATCCTACTCTCACTAGCTCCCTTCGTCCGATTAGTTTGATTTCCTGTGTCTGTAAGATTTTTCATTCAATCTTAAACAAGAGACTGGAATGGTTTTTGGAAAGGAAAGGGTTATTTTCAGGCGAAACTGTTGGTTTTAGAAGGTCAAAGTCTAGTTTAGACAGTCTTACACGTTTAGTTACGAGGATTCAATCAGGTTTCTCCAAAGATTTTATGACCTTGGGATGTTTCCTTGATATCGACAATGCCTACAATAATATAAATATTGACTTTTTACTGACTACTTTAGATAAAATTGATGTTGGTGGCAAAATATGCAATTATCTATGGAACTTCCTTAGCGTAAGACATTTAAAGATTAAATATGAGAATAGTTTTATTACCCGCACTACCGGTCGAGGACTAGCACAGGGTGATCCACTATCCCCGTTGTTATTTAATGTTGCAACATACAATATTTGTGAATCTATAACTGGTGTTTTCGTTTCTCAATATGCTGATGACTTCGTCTTGTACATGTCTTGTTCGGAAAGATACTTGTCAGAGAGTCGTAACACTCTTCAGGGAGCTTTAGATTCACTAGTGAGATCGTTGGCACATTTGGGATTAAGTGTTTCACCCTCCAAAAGTAAAATGTGCATATTTAAAAAGGGTATTAATAGAAACAATTGTACTGTGTCGATAGATAATATACCATTGGAAGAAGTACCTACTGTGAAATATTTGGGCATGTGGTTGGACCGATCCTTAAAATGGTTCAAACATATCAACGAACTATATGAGAAAGCACATATTTATTTAAATGTTTTAAAAGTACTAGTTGGCCCGGGATGGGGCGTACACCCTAAACATCTAAGACGACTATATATATCACTCATCAGAAGTCGCTTAGATTACGGCAGTTTTTTGTATGATTGTTCTTGCAAATCAAAATTGTACAAACTTGATAAAATACAGAATGAAGCAATGCGTATAATAGGAGGTTTCATTAGGAGCACTCCCATCCACGTAATGGAGAGTGAGCTTTGTATCGTACCTTTAGAAATACGCCGAATATTTCTGGGGGGTAAATTTTGGTTTAAATCTAGGTCCTTGACTAATAATAACACAGTTAAGGTTATAGAAGAATTAAGCCCACTTATTTCACGTAGATACTGGAGACGCAAGAGAATTCCAATCCTTGTTGTTATGCATTCTACTTATAAGGACATCAATATAGATTCACGAGTGTGTTTAGAAATGTATTCATTAGATTATTGGATAAACTGGTATAATTTAAATGATATAGTGAAGTTTAATATAGAATGTGTACGTTTTGCGAAGAGAAGTTACAACCCTAGTTTACTACGTGAAAGCTGTTCCTTATTTCTTGAAAACAAGTATTCTGATTTCTATAAAGTTTATACAGATGGATCCAAAGAAAGCTTGTATATGGGTGCTGCTTTTTATGATCCACAGATTAACCAATATTTAAAATTAAGACTGGTTCACAATATGTCCATTACCTCGCTCGAATTAATTGCTATTTCAGAAGCCCTAGCATATGTCAAATCAATAAATGCCAATAAGTTTGTTATTTTAACTGATTCAAAAAGCGCTCTTCAACATGTGGCTCGGTGTACCTCTTATAAAAGAGGCATGCCGATAGCTTACGAAATTATTAATTTACTTTTCGAATTAAAATCTAATTCAAAAGACATCATTCTTCAGTGGATTCCCTCTCACATCGGACTAAAAGGTAACGAGGAAGTGGACAGATTGGCGAAATTAGCTTGTAGTGATGGCGTAGTTATGGGTTCCTTGCCGTTTTTTACTGATTGTATACATCTAATTCGAGAACACTGTTTTAAGCTTTGGAAAGTTCATTTTGACGAGCGATCAGTACAGAAAGGTATATGGTATAAAACACTTCAAAACGAGCCCTGGAAGACTCCCTGGTTTGATGATTGTACATTGGATAGACAGATGATAATAACAGCCTTCAGATTACGTTCCGGACACATCCCACTTAATAAGTTCGCATATATGATGAAGAAAGTTCCATCTCCCCTTTGCTCAGAGTGTGGCATTTTAGAAGATGCGTATCATATTATGATGGAGTGTGTCCGGAATGAAGACGTGAGACATGATTTGATAATTATAACAAATAACCAACCTGGCTTTTGTTATGATATATTATCTGTTCCCCTTTCGGAGATGGCAAAGTCGCTGTATAGGGTAGTGCTCGTTGGAATGAGGCGGCGGCCATTATATGCATGATTACACGCCTATATTTTTGTTATAATACATATATGTAGCTACTGAAGTACTGACTGATCCAGCAAAATCCTTATCATCATAGAATTAATAAATGTTGTGTATGATCATTGTCTGATGAATCACCATCGACCAATGATTAAACACAGCATTACCGAAGGCACCGCCAGCAGAGCTATGTTTTCTTTTTTAATATTATCCAGGAGTTGTTAGCTATTAAAAAGTGTGTGCCCATTATAAAAGTTTGTCTGTAAATTTGTACACAGTAGACTAGATTTAACAATTGTGTTGTAGCTGTAGTTGATCTAATGGAGTGGCGTAGTCCATAAGGACTAAAACTCCTTAAATAAAGAGAAAAAAAAAAAAAAAAAAAAAATCTCTTAAACGGAAATTTAAACCCGAATATCCTTACAGTTGATTATAGTGCTATTTATTTATGATTTTTCTATTACCGATTTGCCGAAAAATATTATGCCGTTTTTTTTTAAAAATCGTCAAAATATTTTTATTAATTTTTACATATGAAACGGTTCCTTTTAGTATTTATGTTGAAGAACACCGACTTATAACAACACGTAACATAAAATAGCATCACTCATATATCTCCGAAAGAGTAGGGAGAAGTTTTTAGTACACCCACACGTAGACGACTATGTTTAAACTAGATATTTATCAACACAAAATGAACATCGATGTAATAAAATACGACTGGTACTACATGTCGTCAACCGTAAATAAATTATTAAT
The DNA here is from genome assembly GCA_932526445.1 of Phragmatobia fuliginosa. Lineage (NCBI taxonomy): Eukaryota > Metazoa > Arthropoda > Insecta > Lepidoptera > Erebidae > Phragmatobia > Phragmatobia fuliginosa. Next base: position 741,044 of record OW052067.1, on the reverse strand, counting down.
ACACGGGGCTGACATAATCCAAAGAAAAGATATTGTGCCGATTGGGACTCTCACGGAAGAAGCCTCAGAGTCCCGAAACAAAGATATCAGGAGGTTCCGGGAACATCATTCGCGGAAAAAAAAAACAGGCAAGATTCCAATCAAGATATCTTAAATATGCTTGTTGTTTCTTCATATCCTTTACTAAGTGCACAAAGGCCTAAGTTAAATGCCAAGAAAAAGCAGAACTTTTTTGCTGAAACTTTCGACCTAATTAAGTTCTAAAAAACTGAGTTTGTTTTTTTGGATTTATTCAATCTTGATACTGACTCAGAGTTGGAGTCCAACAACGAGAGTGATAAAGAAAATTTAAAAATATATATGTAGGTAACTTCTTATTTGTTTGCGTGTTTTTTTTTTTGTTATTTAAGTGACTTTATTTTACCAATGAATAGTATTAATTCCATAAACTAGTTTTTAATTATTTTGTATATAACTGTATATACAAAATAGAGGTTACGAAATTAATAATAAAGTACTACATACTTTATTATTAATTTCGTAACCTCTGTTTATTTAAATTAAATGTCAAAAAAAAATGAATTAACAGCATTTTTAAAAATTTTTCTTTTTTTATTTATTCTAAATATTTGGGTACATAAGATATCGATTTTCTTAACTGAGACACTTAAAGGAACCGTTTCATATGTAAAAACTAATAAAAATATTTTGGCGATTTTTAAAAAAAAAAACGGCATAATATTTTTCGGCAAATCGGTAACAGAAAAATCATAAATAATTAGCACTATAATCAACTGTAAGGATATTCGGGTTTAACTTTCCGTTTAAGAGATAATTAGATTTTTCATACTACCTTCATACAAATTTTTCGTAAATAAATTATAATTCCTTCGTTTTTGAGCAAAATTAACTCGGGTGTTATTTTTGTGTATAATATTGACTAATAGAAGCTATATCCGGCAAAAAAACCGGCACTTGCAAAATGAAGTCCCTAAGTCTATGAAAACCGATTTTCGACCCACAGTGCGACACCCATGGAATGAATAGGGGTGGTGACACTTTGTATTCTTAATCCGTCACCACACGGAGAATGTATCGATACTGATCATGGTAATGAGGTTGGGATGAGAGATTTACAATATGAATAGTAAGTTTTGAGTTTTTATTACATTAACTGCTTGTTATTATTATCATAGTCATCAACTTCTTGTTCTTTGATCAATATGTCGGAGCGTCAGTGGAGGCCTCACAGCGGTATTAGTTGAGGCGATACATCGTGGGCGTTGCAACGGCAGGAATTTCCAAAATAAGTGTTCACTTGTGTTGTTCAATGTCGTATTATTTAAACATCTTACATATTAACACAACATCATAAACGATTAACAAGATTGAAACAAGTTAAGAGCCAACAGGTTAGCACATGTGCACCGTGCGGTAGCCGTCAGTAGAATGACCGACCGCCATTACTAGTGGCGCGACATCGACTACTCCCATTCGGATCCGATCATTCGAATCCGCTCTTATCATTCATTAAATACATTCAACATCATTCAATATCGATTACAGAATCGACTAAAACAAACAAAACTAATACATTGAGCTATGATTACAATAAATCATTATTAACAGTCATGTAATTTGTGGTACATAATCACGCGCCGTCAAATAGAAAAAGAAATGAATAAATAACACCACTGCGATCAATAAAAAAAAAAAAAAATCGCCCATCTTACACACAACATTATCTGGTCCCAAACCAAGCAAAGCTTGTATTAAGGGTACTAATTAACTGATATAAATACATAAACATACTTTTTTTTTGTGAATACATACTTAAAATATTAAAGATAGAAAATATCCAGACTCTAAAACAAATATTTGTGGATCACACAATCTGGGTGACTTGAATTTTATGCGACTTGTTGCAACATGTTTCTTGCCTCAGAACTCTGTAGTGTTTTTTTTTTTTATTTGATGCCTATTAATGTGACTCCACTCTGCCTGATAGTAAGCATGAAAGGAATCCAAGAGTGGGGGCCACCAGACTGCTGACCCAAACTATGGCGGCTTCGTGAGATGCTTTTTCACACCCCTCTTAAAGGACCCGGGATCTTAATAGGAAGGAAACACGTGGGATGGTAGCGAGTTCCAGTTTTTAACCACTCGGTACAGGAAAGAAGAGCCAAACCGTTTAGTTCTAGTGCGTTCTACCACTCTAAAGCGGTGACTTCCAAGGCCAGCACGTGTGTTCCTGTAAAGGAAGGGAGAAGGTGGGATCAGTTGGAAGAGCTCATCAGAACACTCCCCGTGGTAAAGGCGATAGAGGACTGCCATAGTAGCGATATCTCTTCGCAATTGCAAAGGCTCGAGAAACTCGGTGGCTTCGGGGCTATCAATGATACGGACCGCTCGCCGCTGCAACCGATCGAGAGCGTCGAGCAAATACTTCGTGGATAAATTGCATTGATGCGAACAGTACATCACGCAGGAGCGAACCTGGGTCTTGTGAAGAAGACACATGCTCCGGCGAGAAGAACCGTCTCACCTTGTTTAATATGCCGAGCTTCCGCGAGGCCGCCTTTATGACGTTCTCAATGTATTCCCGTCGGTTGAGATACCGGCAAATGTCCATACCTAGGATACCGAGCTTTCCTTGTATTGGCAGCTGAGTGTTCCGAAAAGTCGGGAGAGAGTGTTATCATATTTCAAAAGCCTGTTTTTATTAAGGACGTTTTACTGTATATTGAGTTTTGACTGACTGCCTTGTTGGTCTAGTGGTTAGCGTATGCGGCTGCTGATCAAGAGGTCTCGGGTTCGATTCCCGGGTCAGACCAATTATTTGTGTGATTAACAAATATTTGTTTCGGAGTCTGGGTGTTTTTCTATGTATAATATGTATGTATTTACAAAAAAAAAGTATGTTTCTGTATTTATATCAGTTGTTTAGTACCCATAACACAAGCTCTGCTTACTTTGGGATGATGTTGTGTGTAAGAAGTTCAAAAAAAAAATAAAAATTATTTATTATTAAAGCATTGATGAAAGTTACAACGAACTACAAAAACTTTTATATGATGTTACTTGCTGCTACGGAACCCTTCATGGGCGAGTCCGACTCGCACTTGGCCGCTTTTTTAATTTTAGCAATTAATCTGACGCCTTAAAAGACCGTCGATCGTTCTATTTCTATTAACCTGTGTATTATAGACATAAACATAAATACAACTAATAGGAGAAGTCTTTCATTCAAAACAGTAAACTTTTCCTCTATTTAAAGTAGTCGTAGGTTTAAATTTGCTCATGAACTAATGTTGCAAGAGTTCATTAACGAATTTGAACTTACTGCAAGAGCTTAGCCTTTACTTTAACTTAATTTCAATTTAAGTGTGCTTGGCTTTTGTGCTAAGCTACATCATAAATTACTCTCGAGTTGAGTCGAGCTACAAAACGGCCATTATAGAATAAAATGCTGCCAGCTGTCTAGTGATGTTCACCTATAGTTTACCTTCTATCTATACATTTTGTTTTCATTATATAAACGTCTTTGCAAAGTTATTAGTACCTACCTATTTATTTGTCACAGGGGACCGAAGAGCTGGCAGCTACCTCGGACAAAGAATTAGTATAGCTATTCAAAGGGGGAACGCTGCCAGTATCTTCGGAACCTTGCCTAAAGGGACTCCTTATAATAATATATTCTAGTTTTATTATAATTTTTAAGGTTTTTATTTTTTAGGTTCATTGTTCATGTATATTTATCTTTATTGTTAAATAAATAATTTACTATTAGTTTTTATATTATAATAAAAAACTTGAGAGGTGTCAAGGGTCATCAGGATGGAACGAAGTTGGTATTTATTTCTTTGAAGTGTGAGCTTTAGGAAATGTCAGCACCTTTTAGCTGTAAAGTTCTCTTGTTAATTAAAATATCTGTAAAAGATTTACTAATTTATGATATTTGTGTTAAATATTCTAACTTTATTCTTTTAACATAATTTTATATAGTGACATCTGGTAATAATTTATGAGTGCTACGAAGACTTCAAACATTTTAGTACCACAGAATACATATGGCGCAGTTTTAAACAGCACCATTTGTGTTTTAAGGTGTTAAAAACCTGTTCAAAATTTTTTTTTTGATATATACTTGAAACACTTTAATAATGAAGCATTAAAATCATTAAAAATAAAAATTGTAATTCTAACTAAATATAAAAAATAGGTCGTGACCCAGCCTGGATTCGAACCTGGAATCTTCTGTTCCGTAGTCAGACGCGTTACCCGTTGCGCCACAGTGCCAGCTGCTGATTGTGTTGAAATAACGAACTTGACTGTGCACACATTATGTGAAAGTCGTCGTCGTCATTTTTTCGGTCTAGCCCCCTTTCGCAACGCGCTATAAGGAACTTCGTTCCAATAATTATTTAAATAAAAGTAGCGTATCACGGTAAAGATGTAACAAGATATTGGAGCGACACTGATTTCAGCACCAACCAGTCGGTCCAACTGTGGCGGTATAAGACCAACTTAATGACAGACATGACAGCATTCTTGCTATCGTGTTCCGTTGAAACGAGACCGAAGGATCAGTCATGCAAAAGCAATCCATTAGATGGTTTGGGTCCCATTAATTTTGGCTTCTACTCACGCTTTCCATCAGTCCGAGTAGAGTCACTTTGGCGGCTAGAGTTTTAGAATTTTCCAAATAAATGTACATCATCTTGTATTGGAATTATTTATTGGTTTTCGTCACTTTCTTTCAAGTACGACAAAAACAGTTGACCACGATTTACAACTAATATTGTTAAAGCTTATGCAGAACAATTTTTTCTTAGCACGTAAATAAAGTTTCCCGTGCCTAGCGATTCACCGACGAATGCTTGTTAACCCACAATTGTTAACAATATTTTAAGTTTCTTGTTTAATTTACATTGTTCGCTCACTTTTTTGTTTTTAAATAATTAAAGGGAAAAACTAGTTAATTAAATCGGCCACATAGTTAAAACACATACCTACGGCCATAGCTAGTTTTGTTTGAAATACCAACGGCCTAAATATCTGAAGTAACAGAATCTAATAATAATAAAGAAATGTTGTTGAAACAAACAAAAATTTAAACTAAAAGAATATCACACTCGTGGACTTAAACAAAATGTTGAAGGATGTATCTTTGACAGGTGAAAGTATGGATCTGATAAGCTCAAACTATGCATATAGTATATCTACTGTAAAGTACATAGCTACCTGAAAATCAAAATCAATCCCTCCGAGCACAGCCCTGTCTCTTCTCTCTATCTGCTCGAAGTACTTCTCGCTCAAATAGTTAATAAGTTTTTGCGGTAGTTGTTATTTTTTAGGATACCAAGGATGGATCGTGTCTCATATGTGAACTACACATATCTATATATAGAATATCCATTTGTCGGCTGCAAATTGTCGAAATTAATCATGTTTAATTACAATCGAAAGAAAAATAGCATTAACACTTCGTTGCAGCAAAGGTATCCTAAAACATTTGTTTAGTAAAGAATAATCACAGCAGCTTATAATAAATACTACGCTCGGAGAATTTCTCCAAGATCGTTAGCGTAGAACTGAGAAGATTCAAGATTGTAGCTTCAGTGCCAACTAAGGCTTTATACACACTTGTGTTACGTTGCATCTAAACTGTAACTTATTAATTAACTACTAGGATAAAATACATATTTGTTCTTGTAAGATTGTAATTTCTTTTATAAATTGATTACGACAAAATATTATTAAAATACATCTATTCCAAGATGTTCTATGATATTAGCTACCAAAATGGCTTTAATCTACCTAACAGAAAGCATGTCTGAAATCCAACAGTGGTCAACAAAGACAAACGTGGACAATAGAGTATGGTGACCCACACTATGGCGGTATAGTGGGATGATTTTTCACGCCCCGCTGAAAGGACCCGGGCTCAAAGTCCTATTTTACTATTAAAAAGGCAATCAGTGCGACAGTTAACATATCTAGCCCTATTATAAAAACCATCATCTTCCTAGCCTTTATTCCCA